>JAQPPZ010004042.1:600000-984101 GCA_028583015.1 Wollemia nobilis
TTTTTCTTTTCATAATAAAACTTTCTTTCCTTCTTTTTCTTGTAATCCTTTTCTTCTTCACTGCTACTACCTCCATTTTGTGGACAATTAGCTGCATAGTGACCAATGTTACCACAACTAAAACATTTCACAGTCTGCATATTTTTGTGTTTTCTTGGACCCTTCTTATTTCTTCTCACAAAGTTAGCCTCTTCTTCACTACTTGATTCATCACTTGATTCTTGTTCTTTATTCTTTTCCTTCTTTGAAGCTTTGAATGTTGCCTCTCTTTTTGATGTTTGTTCTTTTTCTATCCTCATCTCATAGGCTGTGAGAATTCCATGTAGCTCATCCATGCTTAAAGTTTTGAGATCCTTCATCTCTTCTATTGCTAAAACCTTTGCATCATACCTCATAGGGAGTGACCTCAATATTTTTTGAACAATAGTAGATTCCTCAATATTTTCTCCAAGTCCACGAATAGTGTTGACAACCTCATCAACACGAAGTAGATACATAGCAATATCTTCATCATCTTTCATCTTCAAGTCTTCAAACTTCCTCCTATGTGTTTGAAGTTTTGCCATTTTGACCTTGTCATCTCCTTCATATGTTCTCTGTAACTTATCCCACATTTATTTTGCTGAAGTACATTGCATGACTTTCACAAACTCTGATTCACATAACCCACTCAAAATTACATTCATTGCCTTGGCATTATCTTCATATGGTTTCTTACCACTTGCATCTGTAGGAGGAGTTGTAGATGGTGTGAATCCATTTTCAATGGATTGCCATGTATCATATCCATGTGCCATCAAATAAGTCTTCATCCTCACACTCCAGAAAGCATAGTTAGTCCCATAAAACAATGGAGCCTTATTTTATGAAAACCCTTCCTTATGAGCCATGTGTGTTCCTATAAGATCTTCCTTCAAGCTGTTAGGCTTTCACGAAGGAACCCACTCTGATACCAATTGAAGAACACAAGCTTATACTAAGAGGGGGGTGAACAGTATAAGATCAAACTTTTACTTTTCTTTCCAAAGCAATATCATCCAATATTATCAATTGCAATAATGAAACAATGCACAAATCATCACACACATAAGAGACATAAATTTAACGTGGTTCACCCAATGTGGGCTACATCCATGGAGAAATATTTCTTATAAATTTCTCAACAAAATTCTTGGGAACTCATTCCCTATTACAATGTTTGTGGACCCCTATCCATAGGAGACACCAATCCCCTCTCACAAGTTCATGGACCCCAATCCACAGGAGACACCAATCCCCTCTACTCTAGTTCATGGACCTCTATCCATAGGAGACCTCAATCCCCTCTACTCTATTCATGGACCTCTATCCATAGGAGACCTCAATCCCCTCTACTTTAGTTCATGGACCTCTATCCATAGAGACCTCAATCCCCTCTGCTCTGGTTCATGGACCTCTATCCACAAGAGACCTCAATCTCCTCTACTTTAATCTTCTTTAAGCCTTTACACAAGGCTTGCTCAAATCTTCTCTAAAACCTGCTTTCAACTCTACTCAAATCTTCCCCAAGCCTACACAAGGCTTGCTCAAATATGCTCCAAAACCTACTCTCAACTCTGCTTAAATATGCTTCAAGCCTACACACAAGGCTTGCTCAAATATTCTCATCAAAACCTGCTCAAATCTACTCCAAGCCTACACACAAGGCTTACTCAAATTTGCTCACCAAAACCTGCTCAAATCTACTAACATCTGCTCAAATATGCTCCAAGCCTACACACAAGGCTTGCTCAAATCTGCTCACCAAAACCTGCTCAAATATTCTCCAACCTACACACAAGTCGTGCTCAAATATGCTCACTCACTTGCTTAAACCTACTCAAATATTTCCCAAATATTGCATACAAAAATTGCTCAAAATAATGCTTATATCTTTCTCAAAAGTGCTTTTCTTCATATAAAGTAATTCAGACATATTCTACCCAAAATTCTTTTCTTCATGAACATATAGAGAATGATATGCAATACAAATACCCAATATGTTCTTTCACATTCATTAAGTCTGTCGCTTTCTCATATCTCATATTTATTGCATTAAAAAAGATAGCTCTAGTCTAGCACTTGATAACCTAAACCCTAAAATGTGGCTACTTACTCCAATCACTCAAAAATCTAAGCACAATTGTCCCTTCTCATCTACTCCCAAAATCAATCATATCCAATGCACAAATTTGCTTCAAAAAATTGATCTATAACCCTTGCACTTTCATTTATAATATCACTCAAAACGAATGCACACATTTGCTTCACAAATATGATCTATTACACTTGTACATTCATTCCTAATTCCACTCAAAAATAATGCACAAATTTACTTACAAACTGATCTATTACACTTGCACATTCATTCCCAATTTCACTCAAAACTAATGCACATTAAATCAATCCTTATACCTCCAACCATATGACATCAAAAATATTTTCCTCAACCAAAACCACCCTTGAGAAAGGAATTAAATCACCATACCTCTAAATCTACCACAATGATGATGAGCTTCCCCAAACATGTCTTTAAAAAAATAGTTTCCTTTTGTTCCTCCAAAAATTTGGTTAGTAATATTCTATTTCTTGCATAGATAGAAAATCATCCACAAAAACCTTCCCAAAAATGTGCACAATAAAGCTTGAAAAATAATACCTTATATCTCCTTTTTAATCTCACACTCAAAGATTTTAAGAATAACCAAACCCTTAAAATTCTCTTTTTCTATAAAGTAGAAATACAATAAAAAATAAACCACATTACACCTTATAACTCCCTTTCTAACATGCAAGATTTATAACTTTCAAGTAATACCCAAATCACCCTTTATTTATTTTCCTCATGCACAAATTACAATTTTAGATAATCCTTAATACACCTTATGCCTCCTTTTCTAATTTAAAATATAAACAAAATTTATGCTCTTATTCTAACCAAATAAGCCAATGAACTATCTCTCCTCATATGAAATTTAAATAAAAATTTTGTCCATACCTTTACCAACAAGCCCCCACAAAAGCATTGAGAATCAAACTCTTAACCTCTGCCAATGTAGCACCCAAGCCAAGGCTTGGTAACCATATGGGCTACCCCAGCGGGTAGTAACCACCACACAGTGTGAAATATTTGAAGCCTTCCTTGTCCAAACAAAATGTTTCTCCTCACTTCTAAGCAAAATAGGACCTGCTCGAATTTGATCCTGCAACCTTCTGCCCCCAGTGCCTTAGCGCTAGCTCAGTGACCAATTGGGATAGCCACTCAGTTGAAATGGAAATCATGGCATTTAGTTCTTGTTCTTAGTTCACTTCACACAACAGATTATCTTCTCTTCTTCTTAAAAGTCGTAGATACAAGGCATGGAGAGATATCGAATTTCGCATACTAAAACCTTCACTTTTCAATTGATTTGGTGTATCATTTATATACCTTTGCCTTCCTTTTCCACGATGTTGGTGCTTGAGATGGGTTTTTGTATTTTATTTTGCTCTCAATGATTTTTGGCGCCTTTTCTATTTAAACCCTCTTTGTATTATAATATTTAAGCATAAAGATTTAAATATTATAATTTTAGTCTTTAAACCTTTGTCCACCTTTGTAAAAATTTTGTCCCAAGCACTTGTAAACTTTTTATCCTTCTTTTTAAACTTTTGTCCCACACACTTTTAAACCTTCTCATTATAATATTTAAATATTATAATCCTTTTCTTAAAAATATTTTCTTGCTTTGCTATTTACCAAGTCCAATTGTTGTCTTAATTGATATTTTGTCCATCCGTGTAAACTTCTCATCTTTGAGGAATATTTTTGCCTTAAGTACCATGCACCCTTTGACATCAATGACAACTCAATATACTCAATATTTCTAACAAGGAACTCCCCATCACTACCACACAACAATCTTCCACTTCTATGCCCCCATATTCATCATCATCAACATCCTCCATCATCACTTCCTCCACATCACCGCTCATTCAATAAACAACTCAGCCAAATCCACCTCCATCCACATCAGCTGATGTCTCACAAGTCAAATTGACTGATTGTGAGATACCATTCTAGTCCATACCTCTCCCATTGTCGGAGCCCCAAGCTAATATTGAGCCTTCCACATCAAATTCCATATCCACCTCCACATCTTCCCAAGTCATGGTCCACCTCACTAATCCTTGTATTGGTGAATATATGTTCCAAGACATCATCGTGACACTGCTTATTATCCAAACTGCTAGGGATTACGATCGCCCACGTGACTCATCCTTATCCATAGGAGTGGTGTATAACATGGGTTCAACATCGAATAGCATAAATTTTGTGTATGAGAGATTGATTCATCATCCAATCCATCTTTCCAAAATTAACCCAAGCAACAAACACCTACCAATATACAACACATATCGAATTTTCCATCTCAGTATTTTCATCTAGTCAATTGGTAAGGTTATGACCTAGGATGACATGAACAGGGAATGCATGAGCTCATTGATACTCTATATTGAGAAGTGCATGATCATTCAAATATATATTATCACCCTTATTCATTTACCTCTTCTTTTGAACAAGCTTTACAAAGTCTTAATTTAAATTCAGAACAAGAAACCCATCAAACTGATGACTATGAAGACAATGTCTATGAATAATTCGATGTTATGTTGATAGCTTTTGATGAATCTAATGAGGAATTGATGCCTATCATTTCATTCACTGAACAAGATGCGTATTACCTTAGAATGTTCCCCATCCATCAACCCATTTTCGTTTGCTTCTTCCACAAGAGCGAACCGAACCAACCGGTGAACCACCTCCATTTCATTAATTCATCTCATCGATCATTTTTCTTGTAATATATGTACATAAAACATAACAAAAAAAACACAAAAAAAAAATTATTTGCATTGCATGTACATGGTTTTTTTTCTGTTGCATTTATTTGTGTTGTTGTTCATATTCCCAGAGTTCTAGCATTGATTCTAGCAAAAAGTATCCATCCCATTTAAGTCAACATGAATCCTATTGACTTATTCACACCACTCGGTAATTTATACAATTTGGCAAAGCCAATTCCAATTGGCATGAGCCTTATTGATATGGATTGGATTTCCTCACCTCCATCCTTTTTTGCATTTGTTATTTTCAAGGATTTGTTAAGGGATTTGATCAACTACATTCCTTCGTTGCCTCCACCTTCGCATTCACCTTCAAATTTATATCTTGAGGTTTTCTAGACAAACATAGAAGAGGTTGATTCAGAAGAGTTTGATAACATCATAGACGACATTCATCTGATCCCAACATCCCATAAAATTGAAGAAGGTTCTCACATATCTATTGAAGATACCATCAATGTGAACCTTAGTTCAGATGCAAACAATCCCCAAATTATCAAACTTGGTAAAATTTTATTCTTAGATGAACAAGCATAATTAATTGCTCTCCTCAAGAAGAAGGACATTTTTGCATGGTTCTACAAAGACATGCTTGATCTTGATCCTAAATTCGTTATTTACAATCTCACCTTGCACTCTGATGCTAAGCTGGTAAAAAAAAACTGAGAAGGATGCATCCTACCATTGCACTCATGGTCAAAGAAGAGATTTAAAAGCTATTAGATGTGGGATTCATTATCCCCATTGACTATCCTAAGTGGCTTTCAAACATAGTACCCGTTCACAAGCCTAACAGGATGATACATATTTGCACTGACTTTTGAGATCTTAACAAAGCGTGTCCTAAGGATGACTTTCCTCTACCAAACATCGATACTCTTATCAACACCTATGTTGGCCATGAAATGCTTTCCCTAATGGATGTTTTTTTAGGATACAACCAAATTCAAATCAATTTTGATGACCAACACAAAATAGCATTCACTACACCTTGGGGGACTTTTTGTTACAAGGTGATGCCCTTTGGCCTAAAAAACATAGGTACCATTTATTAACGTGCTATGACATGTATTTTCCACTATTACATGCATAATATCATCGAAGATTATGTGGATGATCTCTTGGAAAAATCTAAAACTTGACAAGAGCACATTGGTGTCTTGGAAAAAGTCTTTGATCGACTTCTAGAGCATAATGTAAGGTTGAACCCCAAAAAGTGTGTCTTTGGTGTTACCTCTGATAAACTATTAGGATTCATTGTCTCCAAAAGAGGCATTGAAGTGGACCCAAACAAAGTCAAGGTCATCATGGAGATGCCTCCCCCAACAAAATTGAAGGAATTGCATAGTTTACAAGGAAATATCCAATCAATCCGTCATTTCATTGCGTAAATTTCTGACAAATGTAGGCTATTTAATCACCTACTACAAAAAGGGGTGACATTTTCATGGACAGATGAATGTCAAAAAGCTTTTGATGATATCAAGCAATACCCAGTTTCTCTACAAGTTTTAACTCCTCCTCATCTGGGGGTCCCCTTTCATATTTATGTTTCAGCAATAAAATTTGCATTAAGGACAATGCTTGCACAAAAGAATGAGAACAATCAAGAGCAAGCTGTCTATTACATTAGTCAAATACTGGTAAGCTATGAAACTAGATACACTTACGTGGAAAAATTATGCTTAACAATGGTTTTTGCCACTAAGAAACTCAGACATTATATGCTTAGTTACACCACATATGTCATAGCTTGTGAAAATCCTTTGCGTTATATGATATCTCACACTTAAAATGGATAATGCTCATCACTGAATTTGATCTTGAGTTCATTAGCCATAAATCCATTATAGTCAGGTCATAGCCGATCAAATTGTGGAAGCTCCACTTCCTAGTGATCAACCCTTAATTATTGAGCTTCTAGATGATTCAGTATTCACTATCACTGAACAAGAAGACATCATTCTGAAGGAAGATGTCGATATCACATTATTATTTGATGGTTCTAAGTACGAAAAAGATCAAGATGTTGGAGTCATTTTTCATATACCACAGGGGATACCCATCCCCTTATAATTCAAACTTGACTTCCAATGCATAAACTGCAGAGTATGAATTATTAATCTTAGGTCTTCAAGAAGCCATAGCTATGGGCATAAAGTGTATCAAGATATTTGGTGATTCTCACATTGTAATTCGATAAATCAATGAAGAATAACAATGCAAATAACCTACCATAAAGCTTTACCATGAAGTAGCAATGCAATTGCTTGCTAAATTTGATTGGTATGAAATCGATAGTTTGCCACGTTTGACTAATAGATTTGCAGATGTGATGGCCTCTATAGGATAATTGATTCAAATAACTTTGAAGGAGAGGTATAATGACTCATTGTCACAACGATATCTAAATCTACAATTGTTTGTGCTGAATATAAGGATGAGAATGATGTTTGCTTTATCCATTCAAAACCATATAAGCCTTGGTTAAACCAAATAGTAGTCTTCCTCAAGTTTAGAACACTCCCATCAGATATGTCATGGAATGATAAACGCACATTCAAGCAAAAGGTAGTTCGTTTTACTCTCTTGGGGGATGTGTTGTATAAATGTGGTTATGATGGAGTCCTCCTCCATTGTCTTGAGCCTATAGAGGCACAAAGAGCCATAACTGAAGCTCATTTTGGTACTTATGGTGGTCATTTTAGTGGAATGGCCATTACAAAGCATATTCTATGCATGGGTTACTATTAGCCCACCATGGAATGTGACTATTACACTTACTTCAAGCATTGTAAGCAATGTCAACAACATGCTAATTTAACTCATGTTCCATCACAAGAATTACAGCCTATTCAAAGCCTTTGGCTCTTTTCATAATAGGGTCTAGATTTGATTGGTAAAATCTCACCTCCTTTCTCGGGATAACATACATTCATCATCACAACCACTAAATACTTCACAAAGCATGTTGAGGAAATTCCTCTAACCAGTATGATAGGACCTTGAATTGTGGAATTTATACTTCACCATATCATTTGTCGTTTTGGCATTCCCTCAAAAATCATCTTTGATAACATCAAGTCTTTCAAGAACAAGGGTGTTCGAGCACTTTGCGAGAAATATAATATCCAACATAGTTTCTTGAATCCTTATTACCCATAAGCAAACAAATAAGTTGAGGCTACCAACAAGACCTTAATTGCTATTCTCAAGAAACTAGTAAAAAAAATCATCAATATTGGAAAATACTCAAATCCCCTTGACATTATGGGCTTATTGAACAAGCATCCGCACGCCTACTATGGAAACACCATTTTCATTGGTCTATAGAGCCAAAGAAATTATACATCTTGAGCTTGAGATCCCCTCATTATGAATTTCATTACAAGAATTCACAGATGACGACATTGCTAGACAAGCATGTTTTGACCAGCTCATGGTTCTTGATGAAAGACATGTTAATGCTTTAGAGCATTTACGATTTTATCAAGACCATCTCAAGAGTTCTTACAATGTCAAAGTTTATCTACATGAATTCCAAGTAGGAGATCTTGTTCTTAAAGAGAATCAACAAAACACCAATGCATTGCTGCATCTTCATGATAAATTCACGGCTAATTGGTTAGGTCCATACATTGTCACTCAAAAAGTGGGTAAAAGAACTTATAGGCTTGCTATTCTAGAGGGATTTGAAGAGCCCAAACCACTTAATATCATCCACTTGAGAGCATTCTATGCTTAATATAATATATATATACATGGAAAATACACAAAAACAAAATTGTATTTCACACATTGCATTTTACACTTTGCATTTCACACATTGCATTGCATACATTTCATTTCACAAATTGTATTTCATACATTGTATTCACAACCATCTTTACACATTTCAATTTATATTAGGGGGTCATTTATTTATTTTAGATGATAATTATTCCAACAAATTTTTGTTGCCCTAATTAGGGGTACCCTTCGAATCATCAACAATTTCATTGCACCATTCCATAAAGTCAAATTGTCATTTGCAAGCTATATTTCCATAATTCCTAGGTGTTTTCAATCACTCACCCACTCCTACTATTTCTAGCAACCTCAAATACATGTCGAGCTTTCTTTAGGACCAAGACACATTTTCACTAAAAAAATATTGAGTTATGGGAATTGACTCTAACACTCTTGAACCAAACATAATCACACATCTTAAAAACATCTTGTTTCAAAAAGGGATAACACTATGTTTGGTTTGAACATCGAAGCAAAAAGGGTAATCCTTGCTTGTCCCATTATGCATATAGTCCAAAAATAAAAAACAATGGTCTTCACCACTATCACAATCATTTCCAAACAAAATATAAAGTAGTAAGGATAGGGTAAAATTCTCATCACACTTCGATTGAGAATATGATTCCTCAAAGCTCTAAATCTTTAACACATCACACACCACAGATCCTCAAGTTGTAAGGATAGAACTATATTTCTAGTTAGATGGTTAGGTAGTTCGAATCCCCAAAGCTTAGAGATCAGATTCTTGGACTATGGATTTAATATCCACCAGAGCTATAGATGCTTGACTGGTAGTGGAGTATGCTCATGTGTGGCAACACGTCTCTCTTGAAGAGACCTTTAACTGCACATAAGGATAAACTAGCTTCTTGGTCTCATCCATGATAGGTTTCATCTCAATTTATTCAAGATGGGTTAATGAACTCACTTGCACACACATTGGTTCTTGATTTCCTTGAGTCATTACCATTCTCATGATTCAGTAAATAAATTCACTGCACACACATTTGGTCTTATAGAAATTAGACAACATTTAGCGAGTTTGTCAGATATGACTAGTATGTCCGAGTCTCTATAAAAATAGTCAGTTTTCCATATCAACATCCATATATTATTCCATGTCAACATCCATGTCGCCTTTTCCCTATTTCTCCTCCAATACCAACATCACATATCCATTCTTTCTCTTTTTAATTCCATATCAACATCCATATCAACATCCATATCTTCTTCCATATCAACATCCATATATTTTTCTATATCAACATCCATGTATTTTTCCATATCATTACATGAGTCTTCCATTTCACATGCCACCATTTTGGTGCCCCTGATTAAAACAACAATGCTATACATGGTCAAGTAAAATATAAACTGTGATTGATTATTAGAGCATTAATTCATTTTCATTCATACATATTATAATTGCATTATCATACATCACACATATACACATGCATTTACACAAAAGTATTCACACAAAAATATAACACAAAATTAAAAGCCATGTATATATATAGAATAAATATCACATATACAATGGAGCACCAAGAATCATATGCAAAACTTGTATCGAAGTACTAGCTAACACCTATAAGAGAACCCCTATGATCTTGAAGGAGCCCTAGACCTAGAATCGCTATGCCTAGAGTCACTATACCTAACAGACCCAGATATGGAAGAGGAGGGTGGATATAGCAACCCAATATGGTGCTCCATCAATAGATCATCCAAAACCTAGATATATCCATATCAGGCCCAAAGGTATCATACATCATGTATCTAATGAAGGTCCCTCTCAAGTAGCTCTACTTGGAGCCTCATGATCCTATCCTTGCCTCCACTTGCATTTGTGTGTACCTCTAGATCCACCCATAAATAAGCTAGCTTTGCATCTTGAGCTGCTATCTTTGCATCCCAAGCCACTATCTCTGCATCTCGCTCATCTACCATCTACTCAAGCCTCACCCAATCCTCCTCAGTATATCTTGGAGGTATCTATGGAACCTCCTCCATATCATCATCATCATCATCACCCCTGTCACCTCCAATATCTAAAGCCTACTCTGCTACATCCCTCACATATCTCCCTCTACTGCTAGACCAAAGGCATATTTGACATCTAGGAGCCTTATTTACTTCCTCCTCTTCGACCTCTACCTCATCCCCATTCCCCTCATCTACTACCAAAATTAGTATCCATGGTTGTTGTACAGTGAACCATGCATCGTACTCCATAAGAGTCCTTGCATCATCCACATCAAGGAGATATATCTTCTCATCATACTCATAGGTCACCCTCCATACCTCAGCACAAGGCATACCCATCTCATTTTGATGATGCTTGTATAGCACTGGAACCCCAGGAACTCCCTACTGTAGCCCAAAATATCGTAGCACTCATGAGAACTAGATCAGCTCCACCTCACTCATGTGCCTCCCAACCACCCATCTAGCCTACCGTACTCTTCGTAGATGCTCCTTATCACCTATCCAAATGGTACCTTGCCATGGTATCCAAAGCACCTCAGAAGATGGTAACCCTACCCATAAATACCTATACTCTTGGCCAGTCTGAACAGGACAACTTGGTTGCACCTCCTTAAACACTATCCATATCATAACATAGGATTGCTCTCCATCCCATACATTAGTAGGTTAGCCTACAGGCTAAGCCACACTAAAGTGCTCCTAACCCCAACACTACAATAAAACACTGCACCCTAGGCCATTTTACTTTTACCTCCTCACCTCAAACAACTCTTGGTACAACTAAGCTAGTAGAGCAGGTGCCCATGCATACACTCGAGACTCGTCAATCATATCATAAACTAGCATGATCATGTTCCAATGGAACCATTAGCCAATGCTATTCGAGGCCACTATGTTGGCCAACATGAACATGACCAAGGTAGGCAACGCCTCCTACTTTTGATCTACATACATCACCAAATACCTTATCCCTATGCCTTTCACACTCACATCTTACCATCCATATCCAAAGATGTGACTCATCTCATACCCCTTTATCATGTCCAACCTTGATACGTAACCCCTCCATCGGTACTTTGAGGATGCGATATACATCCTCAAGCATCATTATCACTTATCCAGTTGAAAGGTCCCCCTATCTGGATCCCATATCTCTGCCAAGGCAGAGGGATACCTCTCATATGCCCTCACCACATCAATTCGAGCTACCCATCCAACCCAAACTTCTCTAGCCACTCCCACTACTCATCCCAAAGTGTCTTTCTTATCCCTGGGATGAGATGCAAGAATCGATGTTGAGCTTCCAAGACCTTTACCTATAATACAACACATATAATGCACATACATTAATGTTACATTCATTTGCATACTAAAAAAAAATTACATAAGTTCAAAAAAAGAGTGCCAAGGGTACTTACCTCAATAATATGCACCTCTGCTCCTACCTCTGCATTCGCATCATTCATCGCCATAGCTTTCACACCACCAAAATCCTTCACTCCACCTCACTTCCTCACTCACTCCTTCAGACACAAATTCTAGAATTTGTGAACGTAAAGAATGAAATTGATTTCACCTCTGCAGACTATTTATAGCTATTTTTGGCACATCAAAACATCCATGGGCATTCACAGGCACATTAAAATGCTGACTAGAGTCTACAAAATGCCAGATGCTTGCCAACATCTGAGGATTATGTAGATGCGAGCCAACGTCTAGTGTCAAAATTGGTATAAAGACCAAAATGATCCAAAAGGTAGCTTAACTCCACAAAATCACTCCAAATTGCATCCATATATTTATTTCATCATCATATCATGTTTTGTGAAAACAAAAATTGATTTGGACGCTTAATTTTTGATTGCAAACAAAAGTCGTAAAATCGCTTTACAAATTTCAAAATGCACAAAAATGGTCTAAATTTTCACAAAACAACCATATTCATCATTCTCATCATCCATCACATCATTTAATTCATCTTTGTGATAACATGGATTGATTTGGGTGGTTAACTTTTATTTGCAACCAAAAGTCATAAAATTATCCAAAATTGCTCTACATAACGCTTCAAATCAATGCAAAATCTTACAAATTCAGGCAATTCATTTATCAATGCATTTTCATCATCATAACTTCATTTCAATATCATCAAATCCGCCAACATTTGCATAAAAATATTTGCCAAGTTCAAAAATAATTTTAAGTGAACCTAGAATATAGTGGTTTATTCTATCTCCTTGGTGATTGTAGCGATTGGTTGTCCATGCAATTTGGTAAGATGGATAAATCACCATAAGGATGCTTGGCCATTATCATCATTCAATATCTCTTTATTTGAAATCAAATTATATTTGATCCCTCATTTTTATGTGCAACTATGCTAAGATTAATTTGCTCAAAAGCTATCATTGATGGCCTTGTTTGTGGGGCTTGAAACACGGACAAAATCATATCTCATCATTTCTTTTACATTGACAGTCATCACGGAGATAGGCCTTGCCTAGGTTGATTGGTTCCAATTGAGGGAATTATCTTATAGTCACTAGATGACCCTCCATAAGTTGACTCTTTTTCTTTTTGCATGTCCATCACTTTGCATTTCAATGATGCCAAAAGGCACTTTCTTCAACAACATGGAATCACCCCAAACTTGGGGTAAACAAATTTGATTTTGATTTCCCATAGCGGGATACATACTACATGATAATATCATCTACACTTGGGAAAAACCCCCTTTATCCATTGGGATAAAAATGGAATCACTTTACATCATTCATATCATCAACATTTACATCATACACTTGCAATTACACCATACACCTGCACTCATTCCCCATAATTCTATCAATTGGCTTATGAGACTCATTATTCACTCATTCACCAATTGAGGGGGTAAGCTACACATACAAATTCTTTTGTCTTCAAAATTGTCTTTGCGCTCCAACGAAAGAAAGCTTCTTCACCATGCCCAACCAGGTGTCTTGTATTTTTGCACCGCATTGTGTTTCATGCAATGCGATACAAAAAGAGGTATATGTAGACACCAAAATCTAGCCACTTGTCATCCATCCATGTCCTCCAATTACAACCATCCATTATTTATATATATATATATATATATATATATATATATATATATATATATATATATATATATATATATTGTTATATATGTGTGTGTGTGTGTGTTGTGTGTGTGTTCAATATAAATAAATATTAATATTTATATATTATATATATTTAATAAATATATGTGTATTTATATGAATTAATCCTAACCATCCGCCATGTTTTAATCTCAGCCACCCATCCATCTCAATCCATGTCACTTATCCAAACTTAATCTCCACACTTCCTCATGTTTTAATCTCGGTCGCTCATTTTGTGTCGTCAAAACCCTAACATGTTCAAGGGCAGATTATAAAAGAGGAGTCATTTTGATGAATCAAATCTTAAGCAACCCTTAATCTCTTAGTCCTAGATGCTTAAGTTCTTTCTTCATCCTTTAGAATCTTAAGTGCCCTAGAATTTTTTACTCTTTTCCTACCCACTTTGCCATCACTTTCATCGTTTACCACTACCATCACCTCGCCCATTTTCATCGCCGCCAAACCCACACAGACTAGATCTGGTTCTATGACACTTCCCTCAACCCTCAAACACCCTCCAGAGCTAGCAAAACACCTCTAGGTATTTTTGAAACTCTTTGGTGCATACACAACCTTCATAGACTACCTCTGGATATTTCCTGTAGTAGATCTACAATCCTATGACCCTCGGGCGTCATTTGGGCATCCTCACGACCATCAACGATAAAAGTAGAGTAAAAAATTAGCTTGTTGATAATGTAAGAAATTATTTGTACTTATTTTATGTTTTATGTACTTTTTACTTATAGTATTACATTGCAACATCTAGGTTTAGTTATCTTTATCTTTCTGAGGGCCTCACGTAGTGGAGCCCTCGTAGGTGCTTCTAATCCTTTTTTATTGTTGTCTCTATTTGTAGGTACATGAATCATCTATTTGGAAGTTGTTGAAGCTAGGGTGGTCCCATAGGGATACACAAGCCCAACCACAACTCTTGTTTGGATCGAAGATGAGTGAGAAGACACTTGCTATTCTTTTTAACTAGGGTTTTGGAGAACCCTAGTAATTATAAATCTATATCACAAAAGCATTGTAAAACCCCATATTGGGGTATATTTATTGTATAACTTAGAGATCTACCCACATTAATAAAAGCTTATTCATTTTGTGCAATCTTGTGTTATTACTATGCTTTTGTTACTTTATTCTTGCATTGGTGTTGTTTGATTTTGGTTTACAATAAGTAGTTGAAAGGCAACCCATTTTTATCTTGATCACCTTTCCATACTTAGGCACATCCACAGGAGTATAATCCATTGCTAGGTAATCATATTGCCATAATTGAGTATAATCCATTGCTAGGTAACCATATTGCCATAACTTGTATATTTACTCTTTAGATAACAACATATCAAAGTATGGGGAAGGTCAACCACTATCACTTATTACACCACTACAAACTTTGGGTATCTAGATATGATCTTCAGTAGGTCTTTGAAGACACCCACTACATAAATCCTAGTGCCATCCATCTGAATTAGGTGCCTATCCATTTTTGTATAAGGCAAATCCATTTCTTCAAAAATAGCTTTAGGTATCACCATCACCGTTATCCCAAAATCAAATATGCAACTCCTCAATATGTAGTGTTTAATTTTGATGGTCAAATAAAATGGGGATGGATTCAATTGTCTTTGGCCTTGGGTCATTCAATATATTAGTTACGTTAACTTGGATATCTGTTGGATGCTCTGCTATCAAATTCTATTGATCGATTGTAGTTTCCAAAGAGGGTTTAGACTATTTACCCTTAGCATAACTCTTTATTTGCTCTTTTAGATCCTCCTAATGTAAATCTTGCTACCCAGGTAGAGCTAAAGCTTTTAGCAAACTTTCTTTAGTGGGTGTGTTTTTCATTTCCTTTGAAATGTTGAACTCCAAAGAGGTACACTCACTTCATGCTATGGATTTTTAATATCATCTTATAGTCATTATGCAATATTAAATGGTGAGGAGGGTCAATTAATGGTCATTCGACCTCTTCATGAAGTTGCCCTCTTTTTCTATTACTTTTTCTTTTTGTAGATTATCTATTCTCCCACTATTTCCTTTATTTATTTTAAGCTCCTTTTCTTTATCTATTAGTCTATCCCAATTGGTTTGTGCCTCTCCTATTTTCTTCTAAGGTGTATTTGTGGCATCCCTTTTGTACTCTCCATTTTGATTTTGTTTCTCCTATTGTGTTGTTATAGGCCTTTTATCATTTAAATATAATGATGGCATTCCTATCCTAACCATCATCATCTAGTTTTATTATGATTTTTAGTTTGTTACTCTTTAGAAGCTTTCCTCTTACCCCTAGTCTCAACCCCTTTTTAAGTAGTGCATATGGCATCATCTTCAAATGTTGACTCTTCATCCATTTCTATAGCACTAAAATTGAACAGGATGATATTGTTAGGGTTGGATAAGATAGGTACTAATTATTGAATTTGGGATTATTGGTATGTATGCTGATTCACTATGGAGACCAATTGACCTAAGATGGTGGCTTTTTGAGCTTGCCATTGTTGATTATATTGAACAATTTATGAATATCAAATGATTCCAACACATTCTATAAGATCATGCTTATCATTACATGGAAGACACCATGTTGGCCAATTTTTGAATTTATGTTTACCATATGGTTATGAGCTTGAATTATTCCTTGATTAGCACCTTTTTTAAAAATAAATAAATACATATATTTATTAATTATAAAACATTATCTAGGAACAAAGAAAATGATTGTTGGCTAATCAAACTAGCTAAAATTAGTTACAAAAAAGACCACAAATACTGGTCTTGCTACTATCATCCTTATATAATATATATCTAATCATAGTTGTAGCATTGAATTCCTTAGTCAAAATCTTGAACTGAATGCCTAAAGTTGTCATTGTCATCAGAGTCTTTCATCTCATATTCATTGACTTTGTTATCTTCAACTGACATGTTTTTGTAGATCTTGTCTATCGTTTTTTGTGTATCTTATTTTATGCATTCTATCCTCTCTATGATGAGTGATATAAAGCTTCATTTGTGCTGAGTATATAGTCACGTTGGCTAGAGTAGCCACTTCTTTATTAAACTCCCTCTTGATGTGGGAGTAAATGACTTGAGTGATTTTAGATTCCAAATCCTTGATGCATGCATAGATGATCCTTAATTGTAGTGATGTTAGAGTTGTTTGATTGGCGAGAGTAGAGGTTATCAATTTAGAGTCCCCATAAACATGTAGTTTTTGATACCATTTTTGGCTGCTAGTCTGAGACCAACTTCACAGCCAATCGCTTCAGCTACATTGTTGGAAGCTTGATCTAAATAAATATTATAATTGAGAAGAAATCTTGTCTTGTCTTGGAAAATGATTTACCACTGCCATTCCTAGATTAGACTTTGAAGCACCATAAAAAATAGAACTAGGTACTGGATCACGAGTATACATACTTTAGGGATGTTGTCCATGCCCAACAGATCTTGGAGATCCATTTTTTGCAAAATGAGAAGCTTTAAACAATTTTCTAGGATTTTGTTGCTTTTTGTAGTTTTATTTTGTATTTGAAACTATCCCCTAGATAATTTTGCTTACTAGTACTCTAATTTTGCTACCTTCTCCTTCAAAAATTAATTCATTTGTCTTTCCATATTGCCCATATAATGTAGAAAGCGATGGATTCCATTAAATACTTAAATAAATGTTTTCTTTTGAGAACCCATTTATACATTTGGTTCCATTGATTTAATTAATTCTCTGTGTTCATATTACTTGTTATTGCTGAGCCAAATCTAAATGCAAATTCTATCTAAATTTTTAGGGTTTTTTGGAATTTAAAGAGAAGATGTTTGGTGGTTTGCTCAATTTTGAAGCATCTTGGACATATATTAGGTCCTGTTATGTTTCTCTTTTGTAAATTCTCTCTAGTGAAAAATTTATTTTGATGCACTAGCCAATAAAATAGTTGAATTCTAGGGGGGATCTGATGTTTCCATATTGCTACTAACTTTTTGTTTACCTTTCCTACTTCTTAGGATTTAACTCCTATTTTGACTTGATATTTTTTTGTCTTGCTTACCTCTCCCTAAATCAATTTGTCTAGATTATGGGAGTAAGGTTTATATCTAGCAATTTGAGCTTTGAGATTTATCCATTGTTCTTGTATGTGACTAGGCAAGGGAGGTCTCTCCAGTTACAATGTCCTCTCACCCATTCCATTATATCAACTAGTTTGTGAACTCCTAGATTCTATAATTCTTCTTGAAGAGTTCGAGAATAGCTGGTATTGAGAGGAGGTCTTCCCATTACTGGATCCTCCTAAATATTTAGAAGTTGACCATATCTAGGTAACCACGATACTTTGTCTAGGGTTATATGCCTCAACAATGTGCTTCTAGATTAAGGAAGAACGAGACTTATTTGCTATGTTTTTATTAGCTATAGATATTTATATTTATCAGTGTATTTAGCTTTTAGTATTTCCTTTCAAGGGAAGGACGAGGGATTGACTAGGTGCCATACTATCTTAACCCATAAAGCTTTTCTAACTTCTTTAGTTTTCCTTATTCCTAGATCCCCTAACTCTTTAGGTTGTGATATAGCGTCCCAATTGATAAGATGGAATTTATTTTTATCATTTTGTTTTCCTTCCTTCCATAGGAAACTCTATTGTGACCATTGCACAACTTACCCCAAATCTGGGGACCCACCTTAAATTTTGAGGTTTTTAGAATTTTTTTGGTTTTTCGTTGAGTGATAATTTTGAAAGGTCCCCACCAAGAAGGTTGCAATGTAGATCCCAAGGTTTGAATGTTGGTTAATGTCTACTCTTTTATTTTTTATTTTTTTTTGAATTTACATGGTGAAATTGGTAGCCGCCACGAATCCGAGCAAGCTATCCAGATTTTATGGCTACCACAGTATTCTGTATTGCCCATCTTGAAAGCTGTCACATAGTTCTTCGTGTAGTCCACCCCTATAACCACCATGCACCAATTATTTTAAATATTTTACATCATTGAAAGCATAAGAAAAGGGACAAGCATTCAGTTCAGTGAGGTCCGAGATTTAAAACTTTAACCTCTGCCCCCCTTATGGGGTTTGGTCGAACCCATTGGTCTACACCTCAGACTTGGTTATTATCTGCTTTTAATTCCTTTTAGATATCTAGTGTTTTATTAGTTTTAAAGTTTTTGAATTAAATTAATCCAAACGTTTGGAAGGAGTTAAATCCTTTAAATAAAATTTATTTAAAAATGCTTTTGTTTTTAGGTTTGTTTTCATTTTAATATTATTATTTTCAAAACCAATTCGTTTGATCTTATTAATAAGTTCATTTTAAAAAGGTCTAATACATGTGACTGTTATGACAGGTTGTAAATGATGGTGAGCCAAATATCATAGACAAACCACATGGATGGACGTGGCATAGAGACCCAAACATGTAGATAAACTAAGGTAGCAATGGCGTGGATCATGGTGATGTGGTAGACTATTTGCAAACACTAACATGGGTGATGACACAACAAGGTGATATAGACCCAAATTGACACATCGTAGAACACATATGGACTACGTAGATGGGTGGTGATGAAGGACTACAACCATGATGTGGATGTGGATAATAGAAGATCAAAAGTGACGTGGATTGATAGGATAGTAGCTATGTGGCAGGAGGAGATCATGCATGTAGGGGTCTATATCACCACATGATGATTGAAACCTAGTGTGTGTATCATCACTCTTAAATTAGTATTACCGTCATCACAAATATCATGTGGGGTTAAAATTAAAGTAGACGAGTTAGTCATCATCATTGTAGTTTAGTTGGGTTAAGTAGATCAAAAAAATAAATAACTACTTCAGAGTGAGATGCCCATATAATAAGGTTTTCTCGAGTAGGATCAACATCAAATTATCATGAAGAAGATCCTCTCAAGCGTTTGGATATGAACCAAGATATCAAACCTTTATGATATTGCATTGATTCACTGAGATGTAAAATTACATGAAGTAAGATCAATGGTGGTCATACCATTTATAGTTGAAGAACTCCACATGAATGAATATTATGACACATGGTTTGAGACTACCATGTTGCGTTCTTCACTGTTATCTCCTCATAAAATTCCACATGAGTGAATTATTATGATATTTGACAAAGGATAAAAGAGGAGCATCGGATTGGCCCAAGACTTCGCGTAATTTGAGATAATTGCCAACTAAACAAAAGCGTTACCATGTGTTGTATATAGCACAATGATAGACTGATATATGGTATGTTGAGGGTTAAATGATTGTAATAAATTTATAAAAGGCCCATGAATATTGATAAAAAGACCAAGCATCATAATTTTAATAAGCGAAGGGCATGCCAGTGAATGGGGAAAACAAAGGAAACAGATGATAAAGCAGCATGCAACATGCATGGTTGTTATGAAATGTTGCAGTTTTTTTTAAAAGCTAAAGATGCCACCGTGCTAGCAATGCAATGGTTACTATCAGGGGAAGATGACAGACCCATGGGGAGTGCACAAGGTGCGAGATGCCCACCTACACCAGCCAACTAGTCCATAGGGGAAGCTTGTGGGCATGGCCAATGGCTATTCAACATATGAGATGCTGATAGTGAAACTCGGGTTATAAAATAAAAAATTATAAAAATATTTCAAATATGTATATGGGTAATAAGATAGAGGTCGCCTACGTGGATATTGTAGCCATTGGGTAGTATATTATGAATGTAGAGGTGACAACATATGAGTAAGGAGAAAGAGTAGCATAATTATGGTTTAAGTGTTATTACAGACCTAAGGAAACCACCATAACCCAGTACGATCATGATGAACGCTAGCCTTTACGTTGCTTATGTGGGTGTAGTCCGCGCATGAGAATAGGGTTGAAGATTAGTGTACCAGGGAAAGCGTGTTTTTGCATTAATTAAGGCTATAGAAATATTGCTTTAGGTGATCAATATGGAGAAGGTTTTTATGAACCGCACTATATGCATGTGAAAATTTCATTCGAAGTATAAATCAATAGAGCTACTAGTGCTAAAATGGGGGGATTTAATTATTCTTGTAAATATGTCATCACGTTGGTCTTCGAAGGCTAAAGAAATGAAATAGAAAAGCTCCATTATTAAAGCAAGTTTTTTTGGAAAGTACGTACATCAATGATGAATGGAAGACACAACTGTTACCCAAGAGGAAAAGAAATCATTTAGGAAGCCAAACGAAGGAGGAAAAGTAAAACGAAGAGTTTTTTATTGGAAAGTTTTAAATAGCCATCGAAGACAAAGAAAAGGGGCTGGATCTTTTTGGAACAGGAGGTGTGAAGAAGGATTGGAAGTCTCCAAGCTGCTGCCAACATTGGGTCTCACCTTGTATGCAGAAAAAGAGAGGTTTTGAACATAATGAAAGCTTTATTGCATATTTTCTCTACATGTATTGGGTACATTTAATGGTGTTTTATGCATAGATATGGTAGCATCATTTAAGTGTTTTTAATGCATGTTTTACCCCTTAGACTCTTGCACTTAACTAGATTTAGATTGTGTGGATGCAGGTCTAACCTGGTTTTGTTTAGTGTTCATGATCTAACATTTTCTACAGAATAGGAGGGATTAGTTTTTAGTAGTTTTCTTTGATCATTTTCAGCATTTTGTTTCATATTCCAGATTTTTAAATTTTTTCTCTAACCCTAGCTTTTGTCATTTTTTTATCTTTCATTTTATTTTCTTTAAAATTCCATCAAGCACTCAAAATCCTAATAAGTTCATAATTTTTTGCATTAAAATTAGGGGTTTTGAAGTAATTAGACATCCAAGTAATTTTGTTGTTTAAGGCTAACATATTCAATTATTTGGATATTTTTTTAATTAAGGCATTCATTTTAAGGTTTCGAAGCATTTTTATTCGCACTCCACAAGTTATATCATTTTCAAATAAGCTTAACAGAGTTCATATTTTTTAAAGGAATTTTGCAATTTTCAAGTTTTCACACAAATTCACACTACTAAGAGGAAATTTACAATCTAAGTTCTGCACAAATTCACTTTTAAAAGGGAATACTAAATTCAAACTTTGCACTATTAAAGACAAGCAAATTAATTTCATTTAATGTGAAAGAGGGAAATTTTAATAACTTCCAAAATTTCATTAAAATGAATCATTAAGGTGCTATTCTAAAGCTACTACATTGCAAAGTTAGATTTTAGTTATTTTTCTTTTATGCTCAAACAGAACTTAACAAAGCAAGATAAAATCCATTCACAAAGCAAGATAAAATGAATCCAATCATCATTCAAGATTCACATTTCAGAGATAGATTTTAGTATTTTCTTTCATGCTCAAAGCAAAGTTTAACAAAGAAAGATAAAATTTGTTAAAATATGCTTAACAAAAGAAGATAAAATCTACCTAAAACACTTCAAGATAAAATGAATTAAATCATCGTTCCAGGATGGTCATATGAGGGCCAATCACATCACATTTTCTTTTCTTTTAAGTTTCATGAACAATAAAGAGCATGGCAAAATCAAAGTAATACCAACACAGGCCCCTTGTTAACAGTTACTTGCACCTCTAAGGTATTTCAACACTTATTTTGACACATTTTCACAAGCATACAAGCACACATTAAGTAAATAAGAACCTTGGAGAAATTTGAATTTCTTTGCAAGAGAGGGTTTTCTAACAAAATCCTGACTGTGAGTGTGATTTTGCAATAGGGTAAAATTATCACTCAACAAAATTGGTGCTAGAAGGAGGGCCTGAATGGGTTATTTCATTGTTGTTTTTAATGCTAACTTGTTCATTATTACTTGAAAGGCTATTTTGAAGATATTGGTTTGGACTAATGAGGTTTTGTTGATAGGTGATTGTGTTCATTGATTAGAAATTGCTTTAATTGATAATGCATTGATGCTAACCATTTTTGAGAATATTTCTTATTGTGATGGTTTAATTGATGCATTGTTAACAAATATTTGTTGTTATCATTGTTAAGCTAGAACCTGAGGGTATCATTACTAGGTCTAAGGTTGCAGAAGATACCATCTTCCAAAGCCTATCTCCTACTCAGAGACACAGAATATCCAAGAGTGAAGCAATTGTTATTCCATCTAGTGGGGTTTCAGTTGAACCACCTATTGTCCCTATTCTTCCTATTGTTCCTTTAGTCACCCCACAACCAAATCCAATGGCTGCAAATGTTGCTTGGTATGGGGTGCACAACAATCCTTTGAACATTGTTGGAGTTGCCCATGACTTACCCAAGAACATAGAGAAATTTTTGCCCAAATACAAGCATGATGGCACAAGACTTGTAGAGGAACACATTCAAGCCTATAAGGACACCTTAATTAGATTGCAAGTCGAACATGAAGATGTGGCTTGTAGATTATTTCCTTTGAGCCTAGATGACCTAGCATATGACTGGTACATCAGTCTACCCATCGACTCTATTACTTCCTAGGCCCAATTAGAAACCACTTTTGTGAACCAATTTAGGTTACCCTTAGATCCTACCATAATTTATCATCAATTTATGGCTTGTAAGAGGGGATCTAGTGAACCAATAAGAATGTTTAACACCATATTTCAAAATCTCTATGCGAGATTGATTGGTCCTTTTGTTGTTACCATCGATGTTGCTCTTTAGATATACTTTGGGGCATTAGATCCCTTGACTACCATGTTTGCTAGGAGAAATCCTTTGGTCACTACTCTTGCCTTAGCATACATGGAGGCCATGACTGTTGAGTAGTAGTTGATGCCACAGGGCTATGGGATAGGATAATTACCTATGATAGGATAGCTAGGGGCATACAATCAGATTCCTATGATAAACCAAGCTTTGTCACAATAGAATCCAATGTTGAACACTTTGCCCTACAATCAATTTTACCCTACCATGCCCACTTATCCTCCCATACTCACTTATCCGAACACATCTATCCATCCAACCACTCCATTACTATTAGAGAACCAATTGGTCACTCATGGAGTCACAACAATGAATGCTCAGGCCCTGAATACATTCTCAATGCCAACACCCATACAGAGCTTGAATCCATTTCCAAATCCAAATTTTCAAGCTCAAAACATCTTACAAGATCAAAATGTTCAAAATCAAAACATGGTACCAAATCAAAACATTCTAGGTTTTAGAATCCAACTAATCCTACCACTACTACTATTCAACCTAATGAGCCTGATTCAGAGGTAAAAGACCTAAAGAGGCTTGTCCAGAAGCTAAGTAGTGATATGGTTCAGTTCCAAAAGTAGGCACCACAAAACTCACAATAAAATAGAAACTATAGTTTTTAGAAGAAATAGTGGAACACACGACCAAACAATGGGGGTGTACCTAGTCTGGTTGCTAATAAGAATAATGCTAGTTCTAGCCAATCTCATGCAATTGTTAATATTTTAGATTTCACTATGAACAATTGGTGTAGGATGCATTCCACTAAAGAGCACAATGAAAATGAATGCCTAGTGCTTCAGAAGACCATAGGTATTTTGCAACAAGATATGGATGATTTGGAAATAGTGCCTAATGAGGATTCTTCCCATCAAGCTAGTTCAAGCAAAGGTAAGGGAACTGCTTTAGTTGTTGAAACTTTTGATCCAAAAGATGAGGAAGAAGAGGAGGATGATGATCCTATAGAAGAAGAAGTTCAGGCCTTTAGGTAGTTTCAAAAGGGGAATCACAACTACCACTTGAGGAATAAGAGTAAGACCCCAAATACTTCTTCTACTCCTCCAAACAATTCCATTATTCCACCAGATACTAAGGCCAATAACAATCCTACACCTCCATATCATATTGATTCATCCAAACCACCTCAAAAGGTGCAAAGTCTTGATAAAATTGCTTATAACATTGTTGATGATTTGAAGAAAACAAAAGCTAATATCACTTTGTTTGAAGTGGCACAAATGACTAATCAACAAGATTCTTTGATTAAGGCTTTGGGTGGATCAAGCAAAACTGATACTAGGAAAACTATAGAGTCACATTTTGCCTTGTGAAAGGAGAAAGGAGAGGTTCCTCCTTTTCTCCTGATAATCAAAATTGTAGGAAAGAATTTACACAATTATTTGGTAGATTCAGGCACATCAGGTAATGTAATGCCTTATGCTACTTGTAAGAGGTTGGGTTTGAAACCCAATCCTTCAAATAGAATGGTGGTACAATTAGATAGATCTGAGGTGAATGTGGTAGGCATGCTTCATAACATCCATATTCATATTTCATCGAAACCTAGAATTCAACAATATATTGATATTCATGTTGTTGATATTCCTGATAAATATGGTATGTTATTGGCTAGGGATTGGAGCAGAAACTTGAATGGCTATATGGCCATGGATTGTTCACACATGTGGTTACCTTGGAAAGGGGTAGCCAATCAAATATGAATTGAAAGAGAGCCCAGACTCAAGGAGTTGATCACGGAGTATAATAGAACAAATGAAACCCTTTATAATGAGTCTGAGTTGGGTGTTTACACATTGGATACCAAGTTGGTCACAAATGAATCTAATGCTGAAATTCTATCTTGTAACCCACTTGATGATGATAATCTTGTTTGGACACTTAAATTTGATGGATCTAGATCCAAATAGGGTAGTGGAGTTGGGGTTGAGCTCATTAGCCCTAAAGGTAGGTCCTCTCTTGTTGCATTTAGATTACAATTTCCATGTACTTGCAATGCAACGGAGTATGAAGCATTAATTTTTGGACTACAATTAGCCCTGAATAAGAACATTAAATGTTTGAAAGTCTTAGGGGATTCAATGCTAGTTGTTAGGCAAGTAAAAGGGGAATACACATGTCGTGATGAAAGGCTAATTCACTACAGAACTAGAGTTAGAGACTTAATAGATGAATTTGAAGCCTTTAATATTTCTCTAATTTCTAGAAAGAATAATCATGTTGTGGATTCTTTGGCAGTTGTTGTAGGTACGTTAAATCCCATCGATAAAAGAAAATTAAAAATTTTTCAATAGAATTGGTTCCATGTCCTTCTATACCTGACAATGTTAAAAATTTATAGGTATTTGAAAGTGACAGACACATCTTTGACTTTGTAACTAACTCAGGTGTCTTTGAAAATTAGGTGATTGACGAAGACCAAAGGTTACAAGAGGATGAAGGTGAAGAAGATGAGGTAATGAAGAGAACTAATGCTATCCCAAAAGGTATTGTCTCACTTGAAAAACTTTTTGATATTGACTACCAAAGCAAAAGGTGCGACAAAATCTCACCTTCAAATGATGCATATGATGTAGTTAATATTGGAAATAATGAAGATTCACATAATGTACTTATTGGGAAAGCATGTACACATCAAGAAAAAGAAGGAATAATACACACACTTAAATATTACATGGATTGTATTGCATGGACTTATGAGGACCTAAAAACTTACAATCAAGACATTATCATGCATACCATTCCTTTGAAGCCTGATTCTAAACCTTTCAGGCAGAAACAATGCCCAGTTAACCCATTGTTGGAACCTCTCATAGAGAAGGAAGTTAAAAAGCTATTAGATGCAAAGATTATATTTCCTATCTGACATTCCACATGGGTTGCAAACATAGTTCCTATTAGAAATAAAACTGGAGAGATTCGGTTATGTATTGATTTTAGGAACCTTAATAAAGCTTCACAAAAGGATAACTACCCTCTTCCTTCTATCGATAACATTTTACAAATGGTTAATGGATCTGAAATGATGTCCTTTCTTGATGGATATTCTGGATATAATCAGATTCTTATTGACCCACGTGATAGAATGAAGACTGCATTTACTACTAAATGGGGAACATTTGCTTACAAGAGAATGCCTTTTGGTTTGCTCAATGCAGGTGCTACTTTTCAGCGTGCCATGGACTATGCTTTTAGAGACCTCATTGGTAAATGCATAGTCATTTATGTAGATGATATCCCTATTTTCTCAAAGAAACGAGAAGATCATATTAATGACTTGAGAAAGGTTCTTCAAAGGTGCAGAGAACATGGAATTTCACTTAATCCTAAAAAGTGCATCTTTGGAGTAACTGAGGGGAAATTGTTGGGACATGTCATATCAAAATATGGCATTTCTATAGACCCTACGAGGATAGAGGTAATTCAAAATATTCCTTTTTTGGGTAGTAAAAAAGAGCTTAGGTCATTCTTTGGGAAAATTAATTTTGTTAGGAAATTCATTTCTAGATTTGCAGAAATTGTTAAACCATTGAATGACATGTTAAAAAAGGATGTTAATATTAAGTGGACATGTGAGGCTAGGACTGCTTTTTAGAGTGTTAAATATGTCATTTCTAATGCACCTATTTTGGTAAGTCCTGATTACAAGAAACCATTCTTCATCTATACTTTTGCATCTGATCATTCATTTGCTAGCATGCTAACTCAGAAAAGTGAAGATAATTCTGAAAACCCTATTGCTTTTATGAGTTCACATTTGAAATATGCACAGTTAAGATATACCATTTTAGATAAACAAGTGTATGCTTTATTTAAAACTATCAAAAATATTAGGTATTACATTTTGCATAGTAGAGTTTTTGCCATTGTACTTGACCCTATTGTAAAAACTATGTTGATGCAGAATGAACTAGGCAAAAAATGAGGAAAGTGGATGTCTACCTTACAGGAGTTTGATCTTGAGATCCATCCAATGAAGCTAGTTCGAGGACAAGGCTTGACAAAAGCACTTGCGAAGATAGATCCTCAAATTTCTTGTCAACATTATAATGTAGAGGATATCACGCAAGATGAATGGTATATTGATATTGTTTATTTCCTTTTGAATGGTAAGTGTCCTTCACATTTTAATTCCATGCAAAGAAGAGCTCTTAGTTTAAAATCAGTGAACTTTATGATTAAAGTTGGTGTTTTGTACAAGAAAAATCATGAAGGAATATTTCTTTATTGCTTGAATAAGGAAGAATCCACTCACATCTTGCATGAATTTCATGGTAAGTATGGGATGGGGCATGGTTCCACAAATGCCACGGCACACCAGATCTTGAGATCTGGTTACTATTGGCCACATATCTTTAAAGATACCCATTCCCATGTACGTTCTTGTCATATCTATCAACTTGCAGCTAATAGAGAGAGACATGCACCTATGCCATTGCAACCTGTAGTTGAGATGAGACATTTTGCTCAGTGGGGCCTAGATTTTGTAGGGGTCATAAACCCTAACTCTTCAGCTTCCCATAAGTTCATCCTCATCACCTCTGATTATTGTACTAGATGGATGGAAGCTATCCCCACCAAAAATTGTACTACGGAGGTTGTCATTCAATTTTTGGAAGAATACATCATGACTAGGTTTGGAATACCACATTCAATTATTTGTGATAATGGTTCTGCTTTTATTTCACTCTATTTTGTAGAATGGGCATATGATAACAAGGTGAGCATCAAACATTCTTCTAATTATTATCCGTAAGGTAATGGATTAGTTGAATCATCTAATAAAAACTTGTTGTCAATTATAAAAAAATTGCTTGAACATAATCCTAGGGATTGGCATAATAAATTGAAGTTTGCATTGTGGGTGGATAGAATAAGAATTAAGGAATCCATTGGAACTTCACCTTATCATTTAGTATATGGTCAAGATCCAATTTTTCCCGCTAATCTTAAATTGTAAACTTTACAATTCATGAAAGAATATCTCGAAATGGATGATAAAATTGAAGCTCGTCTCACTCACCTCATGCATTTAGATGAAAAATGAGAGGATGCCTTGCTTCATTTTAGTAAACATCAAGACATTGTTAAAATATGGTTTGATAAACGGGCTAAAATTAAATATTTTAGGATTTTTGATTTGGTTTTGCTTTGGGATAAGGCACATGAGAAAAAGGGTGACCATGATAAATTTGACTATCTTTGGCTTGGTCCTTATCAGATTTCTGAAATTCTTGGTGAAAATACTTTTTGGTTGAAAACTTTGAGTGGGGATGATATTCATTTACCTATTAATGGGTAGTTTCTCAAGCACTACTTTCACCCATGAAGCAACCAAGTTCTTGTATCATTTGTACCATGCTTGTATATTATTGTATATAGCTTTTGGGTTTTCATGCTTTTGCTTTTAGCTTTTTCTTTGTGTGGCACTTTTGTACATAGTCCTTTGTTTTGCAAGTTTTTGCTATTTGCTTTCTTGTCAATTTTCATTAGGTTAGGTTTTGGTTTATTTTTAAGTGTTGCACTTTAGGTTGGTTTCTCTAATTGAGGTAATGTTTGTGATAGCTACTAACTCTTGGTTTCTTTGTTGATAATGTTTCTTTGTCATGTAGGATGGATTGCCTAGTTTGGAATCAGGTGGAATTGAGGAAAAGGGGGATGAAATTGTTTAGTAATCATTCTTAGATTTTGGACTAAGATGGTGGAAGGTGGAACAATGAAACATTTCGCTAAAGCTCCACATGTAACTCACATATTAAAGGGTATTCTTTGAAATATTGAAGGATAAAGTCATTTTGGTTTGCAAATTAAGGCAAAAATCTAATACACTCCATATTTAGCCTTAAGTGGTCTCTAACCCAAGTGGCAGGTAAATTTTGCAAAGAAATACAATGCTTAGTAAAAAAAAGAAAGAAGGAAAGAAAAGCCAAATCAATCAAAAGGTTTAGATAATCTTCATCGGGGCTATGGACGCCTGACTGGTAGTGGAGCAATGTCTAGATAAAATAAAAAAAGTAAATGCAAAATTAACCTAATACCTGGGTGATTCAGATAATCTCTACCGGGGCTATAGATGCCTGGATGGTAGTAGAGCAAGGTCTAGAAGAGATCAAGGTCATCTCCACCGGGGCTATAGACGCCTGGTTGGCAGTGGAGCAATGTAGAGGCACATTTTTAATGAGTGATACTCTATAGCCTAAATGCAAAACAAATGATGGAATCTAGATTGTTTCAAGAATGCAAAATGAATCACAATTCACACACTAAGCAAAGGCAAATGGTTTATTTATTTTCATTTGAAGCTATCTAACCCCATTTTCTCTGGATATTGCTAGATGATGTTTATTTCTCTAATATTTGGTTTTCTTGGTTTCAGATCGGGTTCTTCATCCGAAATGCTCAGGAGCATTTCCCAGTAGAGTCACCATTTGTTGTGGCCATTGCACAACTTACCCCAAATTTGGGGACCCACCTTAAATTTTTAGGTTTTTGGGGAATTTTGGTTTTCTTTGAGTGATAATTTTGATAGGTCCCTACCCATGAGGTTGTAATGTAGGTTCCAAGGTTTGAATGTTGGTTAGTGTCTCCTTTTAATTCCTTTTAGATGTCTAGTGTTTTGTTAGTTTTAAAGTTTTTGAATTAAATTAATCCAAACGTTTGGAAGGAGTTAAATCCTTTAAATAAAATTTATTTTAAAAAAATGCTTTTGTTTTTAGGTTTGTTTTCCTTTTAATATTATTATTTTCAAAACCATTTCATTTGATCTTATTAATAATTTTGTTCTAAAAAAGGTCTAATACATGTGACTGTTATGACAAGTTGTAAATGATGGTGAGCCAAATACCGTAGACAAACCACGTGGATGGACGTGGCACGAAGAATTGGACACGTAGATAAACCATGGTAGCGATGATGTGGACCATGATGACACTATAAACTATTTGGATATATTGACATGGTGATGATGCCACGAGGTGATACAGACCTGAACTAACACATCATAGAACACGAACAAACTACAAGAGATGGATAGCCAGAGGAAACAGACATAGACAGATAATGACGAAGGACTACAACCATGACTTGGATGTGGATAATCAAAGAACGAAGATGATGTGGATTAATAAGATAATAGCTACATGATAGGAGGAGATCATATGTGTAAGGGTCTAGATCACCATGTGGTGATCGAAACCTAGTGTGTGTATCGTCACTCTTAAATTAGTATTACCATTGTCATAGCCATCATGTGGTATTAAAAGCAAAGCACATGAGTCAGTCATCATCATCATAGTTCAATTGGGTGAAGTAGATCAATAGAAGAAATAGCTACTTCAGAGTGAGATGCCTAGATGACAAGGTTTTCTCAAGCAAGATCAACATTAGGTTATATGAAGAAGGTTCTCTCAAGCGTTTGGAGATGAACCGAGATATCAAAGCTTTATGGCATCGATTCACCAAGATGTCAAACTGCGTGAAGCAAGATCGATGGTGGTAATACCATTTATAGTTGAAGAACTCCATGTGAATGAATATTATGACACACGGGTTGAGATTAGCATGCCACATTCTTCACTATTGTCTCCCTATAAAATGCCACATGAGTGAATTATTATGATATTCAACAAAGGATAAAGGAGAAGCCTCATATTGGCCCAAGCCTTTGTGTAATTTGAGATAACTACCAACTAAACAAAAGTGTTACCATGTGTCGTATACATCATAGTGATAAAGATCGATATATGGTATGTTGAGGGTTAAATGATTGTAAAAAAAATTATAAAAGGCCCATGAATCTTGATAAAAATGTCAAGCATCATCATTTTAATAAGAGAAGGGCATGGTAGTGAATGGGGAAAACAAAGGAAATGAACGATAGAGCAGCATGTAACGTGCATGGTTGTTATGAAATGTTGTAGTTGTTTTTTAAATCCAAAGATTCCACCATGCTGACAATGCAGTGGTTACTATCAGGGGAAGATGGTAGACTCATGGGGACCACACAAGGTGTGAGATGCCCACACACACCAGCAAACTGGTGCACAGGGAGAGCTTGTAGGCCTGGCTAGTGGCTATTTCATCATATGAGATGCTGATAGTGAAACTTGGGTTTTAAAATAATTTTTTTTCTCAAACATGTATACGGGTAATAAGATAGAGGTCACCTATGTGGATATTGTAGCCATTGGGCAGTATATTATGAATGCAGAGATGACAACATTTGGGTAAGGATAAAGAGTAGCATAATTATGGTTTAAGCATTATTAGAGACCTAAGAAAACTGCCACAACCTAGTGTGGTCATGATGAATGCTGGTCGTTACAATTGCTTGTGTGGGTGTAGTTCATGCATAAGAATAGGGTTGTAGATTAGTGTGCCAGTGAAAGTGTATTTTTGCATTAGTTAAGGCTATAGAAATATTGCTTTAGGTGATCGGTATGGAGAAGGTGTTTATGAACCCCTCTATATGCATGTGAACATTTCATTCGAAGTATAAATCAACAAAACTACTGGTGCTAAAAGGGGGGATTTAATTATTCTTGTAAATATACCATCACGTTGGTCTTCAAAGGCTAAAGAAAAGAAATGGAAAATCTTCATTATTAAAGCAAGTTTTTATTTTTGGAAAGTACATACATTAATGATGAATGGAAGAGGTGACTGTTACCTAAGAGGAAAAGAAAGCGTTTGGGAAGCTAAACAAAGGAGGAAAAGGGAAACGAAGAGTTTCTTTTATTGGAAAGTTTTAAATAGCGATTGAAGACAAAGAATAGGGGCTAGATATTTTTGAAACATGAGGCGTGAAGACGGATTGGAAGTCCTCAAGCTGCTGCCAACATTTGGTCTCACCTTGTATGCATAAAAGAGAGGTTTTGAACATAATATAAGCTTTATTGCATATTGTATCGACATGTGTTGGGTACATTTAATAATATGGTAGCATCATTTAAGTGTTTTTAATGTATGTTTTACCCCTTAGACTCTTGCACTTAACCATATTTATATTGTGTGGATGTAGGTCTAACTTGGTTTTTTTAGTGTTCATGATCTAACATTTTCTGCAGAATAGGCGGGATTAGTTTTCAGTAGTTTTCTTTGATCATTTTCAACATTCTGTTTCATATTCCAAATTTTTTTACTTTTTTTCTCTAACCCTAGCTTTTGTCATTTTTTATCTTTCATTTTATTTTCTTTAAAATTCCATCAAACACTCAAAATCCTAATAAATTCATAATTTGTTGTATTAGAATTAGGGGTTTTGAAGTAATTAGACATCCAAGTAATTTTGTTTTTTAAGGCTAACATATTTAATTATTTGGACATTTTTGATTAAGGTATTCATTTTAAGGTTTCAAAGCAATTTTATTCTCACTCCACAGTTTATATCATTTTCAGATAAGCTTTACAAAGTTCACATCTTTTAAGGAATTTTGCAGTTTTCAAGTTTTCACATAAAGTTTGCACTACTAAGAGAGAATTTGCAATTTAAGTTCTGTACAAATTGACTTTTAAAAGGGAATACTAAAATCAAACTTTGCACTATTAAAGAAAAGTAAATTAATTTCATTTAATGTGAATGAGAGAAATTTTAATAACTCCCAAAATTTCATTAAAATGAATCATTAAGATGCTATTCTTAGGCTACTACATTGCAAAGTTAGATTTTAGTTATTTTTCTTTTATGCTCAAATAGAACTTAACAAAGCAAGATAAAATCCATTCACAAAGCAAGATAAAATGAATCCAATCATCATCCAAGATTCACATTTCAGAGATAGATTTTAGTCTTTTCTTTCATGTTCAAAGCAAAGTTTAACAAAGAAAGATAAAATTTGTTAAAATTTATTGAACAAAAGAAGATAATTTTGTTAACAGTTACTTGCACCTCTAAGGTATTTCAACACTTATTTGATATATTTTTACAAGTATACAAGCACACATTAAGTAAATAAGAACCTTGGAGAAATTTAAATTTCTTTGCAAGAGACAATTTTCCTAACAAAATCTTGACTATGAGTATGATTTTGCAATAGCGTAAAATCATTACTCAAAAAACTCCTAATGAGTCCATCAAGCTTATTAAGCACATACTATAGAGCATGGTAGACCAAAATTTGATAGATTGGGAGACTTGCTACAACTTATTTTATAAGTACTATTCTTCTTGCCAAGCTTAACCACCCAACACTATAGGCTTGAATCCACTTTACCATTTTCTCTATAGTAGTGTTCTAACAATTGCTTGTAACCTTAAATCCCATTGGAAAACCTAAATATCTGAATGTGGGATCAAAACCAGGTTTGAATCCTAAGATTTGAATAAGACTTCTACTCTTTGAGGGAGAAGTGTTAATTGTCTAAAACCTGCTCTTGATTTGTTTAATTTTTGCCCTTGTTGCTAAGGTAAAATAATCCAAATATTCTTTGAATTTTCTTATGTTTAATGTCAAAGGTTATCCCATTAGGATGGTGTCATCTATGAATTGGGCATGGGTGACTGATTTGAGTCCACTTGCTATTTTAATGTCACTAATCTTTTTTTCCATCCTCTTCCTATTGATTAATCTTCCTAATGCTTTAGCTAATATGATATACAAGTATGGCAAAAGGGGGTAACCTAATATTAGACCTCTAGAGGATTTAAAGAAGGTTGTCAATTCTCTATCAACTATGGGAGCTACTCAGGGGTTGTTAACATAGGCTAATATCCAATTTATAAACTAGATGTCTACTTTATCAAAAGCATTGGACATATATAGTTTAATGACTAGTTTTTTCTTATTTATTTTGCACAAGACTGTAGAAATTCATGCACCATGATTATATTATCATATAGTTGCTTACTTGGAATGAAACCCCCCTATTCGTGAGCTATAATGGAGTTGATATTCCTCTTGATTCTATTTGCTAGGATTTTAGTCATGATTATGTATGAAGAGTTGCAAAGAGAAATTGATCTAAATCTAGCAAAGGAATTAGCATTTTTTTAAGGAATTAGTGCTATAAAGGAATATTTTATAGCACCATAGAGTTTACCTTGAGTTTTGATTTGCTCTATCATATTGAGAAGGTCTACTTCTATTTTGTGAAGGAACTGCTGATAAAAATTGTTACTAATTTTTTTTTGGACCTAGAGCCTTGTCTTTCGCTAAAGAGTGGATGAATTCTTCAAGTTCCTCCATCTTAACATCCTTAGTCAATTATATTTTGTCCTTGTTATTAAGAATAACCGAAATATTTTGGAGAAGAATTTCTTGAGCTTGTCCATCCCTTGAGGATCTAGTGAGAAGTTTAGAGAAATACCCAAGTTCTATCTCCTTGATATGTTCCTAATGAGTGTAATTGAATCCATGTTGAATTTCCTGAATTATGTTCCTTTGATAGTGCTACATTGTCTTGAGGCAGAAGTATTTTGTATTTTTGTCTCCTTTCTACAACCAAGTCATTTTGAATCGAAGATGCCGATGCGATTCTTTTATCTGATGCACTTTCTCTAGCTTTTGATATAATTATCTTCTTTATTCTTCTTGAAGTGTTATGGGAGGCTGCTTTCCAATTTTATTTTTGAACTTCATTTGTAGCATGAGTTCCTCATTTTTTGTTATTGTTTATTTTTTATTTGAAATCCATTTCCTTATGGCCTGCTTGAGGTTTGAAATTTTTGTTTTCTAAACCGCCTATGGGCTGGTTCAGGGGATACTCTAATTCTAGATTTCTTCCACTAGTGTGTTGAAATATTCCTACTTTGCCCATACTAGATTATATTTAAAAGGAATATTCCTTTTACTAAGACTTTTTTCCCCATGTCCAAAATTATGGGCTTGTGATCTAATATTGAACTTTAGATGATCTATCTAGAGATGAGGGGATACCTTGATAATATATCCTCATGAACTAGAAATCTATATAGTCTATTTGCAATAAATTGGATACCTACTCTTCTGTTTATCTAGGTAATTTGCCTTATTTGGGAATGATGTCTTTGAGGTGTACCTTTGCCATAAAATGGTCCACTATCTCCTTGGTTGAGTCTCGTGTTTTGTTTCTTCCCTTTTTCTCCCATTGAGCTAAGGTTACATTGAAACCTCCTCCTATTATTATATTTTTAGGCCTTTCCAGTCTGATCCATTGTAGTAGTTGCCTTCATGCCTCTTTTTTATTTTCTAAATAATTTGGTCCATAGAAATTTACTATGGTTAACTCCAAATTTGTTGGTATAGAAAAGTTAATTGCTATCCAATTATTATATTTGTATCACTTTTGTAAATCAAGGCCTAGGGGTCCCAAGCAAGAATGAGTCCTATATAATATCCTAATGCATCTGTTGCTACCAGTTATGAATGGTACCAGATCCTATTCGATTCCCCTTTGGTAGTAATCTCTGACATGTTTGATTCTTGAATACACACTTTTGTTGGCTTTTGTTGCTCTATTAAGGATTTTAGGTATTTTTTTCAGGTGACTATCCAATCCCCTTCCATTCCAAGATATGTATTTTATTTTTTACTTGACTTTTTGCCTTAGGGAAGTCCTCTAAGGTTTTCTGAGTTTTATCCTTTTTTGCTTGTTCTATTCTGATTTCTTGATTTTTGTCTTTCTTTTTTTGTAGAAATTGTGGCTAGAGTGCTAATTCCTTCTATCTCTTAGACTTTTCTTCTTGTGTGTTATCCCCTTTTCCAACCATTTTACCTCTTGGGATTGTGATCTTCACTTCTTGTGTTTCCACTATTTCCTCTTATGTGTTTCTTTCATGTGCTTTTCCATTCCTAATTGTTGTTTCTTCTATTACTTTATCAAACTTTGATTCTAGGGTTTTTACCTCTTTAACCTGAGCCTCCTATTCCTCTTCTAAGGGTGCTTCCTCTTCCTCTAAAGAGAGAACAACAAACTTGTTTCATTTTTGTTTATCTAGGCCCTGAGTGTTTCTCTTGTGACTCCTTGAACACTTTATTTGATTTCATATGATGGGTTGAGGATTTTTATCATCATTATTATTTCCTATTGCACTTTGGTGGGCTAATTTTTAGAAAAGTGCCTATGCTTGTGACAAAAAATATACTTAAAAGATATGTTTTCATAATCAAAAGGTTGTGTATGGATCCAATCCATCATTTTAATCTTGATACTCTCTGGTAAAACTTTTTTTAGATTGAATTGCATGCACATTCTGACACAAATAGCATTATTAGCCTTTGGTGGTGCCCACTCCACAAAGGTTTCTATGGTACTTTTAATAAGCTCTAGAGTGGGCTTGTTCCAAAAATATAATGGAAGAAATAGAAACCTTACCTAGATGGATATCTACTTTGGTTTCTCCACTTGGGGATCAAAGTTGGTAGATCACAATGTCATGTATGGGGGATTGACTCTAATAACCATGGCCTTATCATGAAAGATGGAGCTTATTTCTTCTAAATATGAAAATACTACCACAAAATAGCCTCTCCCTACCAGTATGAGTTCATAGCTAGATATGTGTGAGCCCCATTTGGAGTCTATCAATTTTTGAATAGAATATGGGCTCGACCACATTCCTAGAACTTTTAGATTAGGGATTGATAAGACAAAATGAGTGTTGGATTTTGAACGAGATTAGGCAAAACATCTACTATGTAATCTTCGTCTAACTTTGAAATGAAAGAGCTTCTAACTGTAATTGGGGCTAAATTTGAACATTTAGGAAAGGCCTAAGCCAAGATATCCAACTTTCCTTAACCAAACATAGGTGGATGAGAGAAGAATGAAAATAATCCATTGTTAGGGTTCTTGAATAGAGCATCTATAGCCATTTTTAGGGTTTTTTCAATAGCTTACCATTGCTAGATAAAAGCTATTAACCCCTAATTAGCACCTTATTTAGGTACATGATATTTTACAAGATATGGGATCTTTTAAGGCTACCAATTTTGTGGCTATTGCCACTATTTAATTTTTGTATTGTTATAATTTATCAAATTTTTGATCACTTCTATAATCTAACTCATTGAAAAATTACTATTTAACTTATTATTTCATTTGGATGAAACAAGAAGGGCCAAAAGTTGTAGTAGAAAGGCTATGATGGATGGTGTGCTCTAGCCAAGATGGGTAATGATATGTGGCAATAGATAAGTATTAGTAGCCACAATTGACTGAGGATTAGGAATGAGAAACATAGTGGATGTAGAACTAGGTATGGACACATTCTAGATAATATGAGTTGCATAGGCCATTAGTAGAGTAGGTGGTAGTTTTCCTACTCAAATAAGAATACTTTATCCCTTGGTTGTCTCTTCAAAATCTACTAGTGTACAATGGTTAATATTACATACCATTAATGCTAGCCCAGGTTGTAAACCATTGATGTACTATGGTAATGATTGTTCTTCATTTGCCCTAACATTTTGTGGGATTAAATTTAAGGTTCTGAAGAATCTAGTATTAAATCATGTATATTTCATTGAGCATACCTTTGAATTGTGTTCAATTAAAAAAAAAAGAGTAACCATTTTCCTTGCTACCAAATATATGCATGAAAGGTTCTATAATTGATTCCCAACTTGTTATAGAGTTATCTAGTAATCCCCTATGCCATAAAGCAACATTACCATAAAAAATAAAATTAGCAAACATACCATTATATCATCTTCCTATATATGATGGATCGATTTGAGTGTTGAAAATTTGCTAAGATGATTCAATGTCATCTTGTTCCCTTTCCCATAAAAAGTATGAAGAACACAAGCTTATACTGAGAGGAGGGGGTGAACAGTATAAGACCACTTTTTACTTTTCCTTACTTGAACAATATTATGCAATATATCAATGGCAATATCAACAACAGTAATCAAAGCAATGCACAAATCACCACACCACAATAGAGACACCAATTTAACGTGGTTCACCCAATGTGGGCTACTCCACGGAGAAAATATTTCACTAAAATTTTCTCAACAAATCTCTTGGGAATCCTTCCCTATTACAATGTTTATGGACCTCTATCCAAAGGAGACACCAATCCCCTAATCAAGTTTATGGATCTCTATCCACAAGAGACACCAATCTCCTCAGCTGGTTCGTGGATCTCTATCCATAGGAGAACTCCTTCTCCTCTACTCTGGTTGGTGATCCTCTAGAAGACTACTGCCTCCACTACATTGGCTTGTGGATCTCTCTCCACTGAAGACTCCTGTCCTCACTCAGAAGACCTATCCTCACTACCTTGGCTAATGGATCTCTATCCACTAGAGACTACTATCCTCTACTCTATCACCTCCAAAGCTTGCTACTCAGCTCTATCTCAAATCTGCACTAAACACAGTCCTTCGATCTAGCACAAATCTGCTCAATCTCTATCTCTGATCTGTACTAAACACAGTCCTTCGGTCTAGCACAAATCTGCTCAATATCTATCTCTAGTCTGGCACAAACCTATCCTCAAATCTGCACCAAAATCTATCCTCAAATCTGTCCTCAAGCCTTAACACAAAGCTTGACTCAATCACAAATCAACTCTGCTAGATCTGCCCCAAACCTTAACTCAAGGTTTGAACAAATCAATCAATCAACTCTGCTCACAAGTCTTCTCAAAGACTTATCTCAAATCTGATCAACAAGTCCTCTCAAGAACTTGTCCAATATGCTCAACAAGTCTTCACTAAGACTTACCTCAAATATTCTCAACAAGTCCTCACTAGAACTTGTCCAATCTGCTCAACAAGTCTTCACTAAGACTTACCTCAAATCTGCTCAACAAGTCCTCACTAGAACTTGTCCAATCTACTCAAAAGTCTTCACTAAGACTTACCTCAAATCTACTCAACAAGTCCTCACTAGAACTTGTCCAATACTCAAATCTTCAAATTTTTCTCAAATCTGCATTGTAAGCTTCCACAAAATCTTACTCAACTCAATCCTTAAGTCCACTCTAGGACTTACTCAAATTATCTCACTAGCTTTCACAAAATCTTATTCAACTCAACTCAATCTATCATAGAAAACCTCTTTCAATCACACAAACAAGTTTCACACAGAATATTGTTTAACTCATAAAAACATATAGAGAATGGTTAGAGACTCAATATGTTCACACTCACAACAATACTCAATCACTTTCAAACTCTCTTGATTAACCTCAAAAATATATAGAGAATGGTTAGAGACTCAATATGTTTCACACTCACAAACACTCAATCACTTTCAATCTCTCTTCTCAAATCAGAATATAGAACAATTTGTTTCATAGAACTTGAACTATCACTTCAACACACTCAAATCAACTATGCTCAATCAACTCAACCAATGAAACAAAACTTTCTTGCAAACCCTAAGCAAATATTTCATCCAATGCTCTCAACAACTCTCACTATGGAACTCAAACTCAACTCAAGATGATCACATAACAATGATACTCATGATCTTGCATAAACCCTAGTTCAAGATAGTTCACAAGTTCTCACTCAAGCATTCATCAATCATGCATATAAAGGTTTACTCAACAATGCTTATCAAACAAGAACCTTTTCACTCCAACTTAGCATTCATAACATCCAACAATCACTCTCAAGGATAATGTGCCCTTACCTCTTGTTTGAAGAAGATTTGACTTCAAACACCTGTCTCAATCACAATCAACTCTTTGCCAATTTCAAAGGTTAGGTAGCAATATCTTCTCAATCATTCACTCAATTTGATCCCTCAAAATATTTCACCATACATAGCAATAAATCTCTTTTACACCTTATAATCTCCACACTTCAAAATGCAAACCAACAATTTGTGTAAAGAAAATAATCACAATAATTTTCTTTATAAACCCTTATCTCTTTAACACATCATAGCTCAACCCAATTAAAAATATAATTCCCTTTTTCAACCTTATAACTCCTATTTTTAATTCACTTTATCAAAAATCACAATAAAACAATTTAACCTTTAAAACCTTATAACTCCCCCTTAATAAAAATTTATCATGCCACCTTTTAAACCTTAGAAGCAATTTTAATAATAAAAAATTTAAGTACCTCTATCCTTGGCAGGATTCGAACTCCCGCTTGCACCTCCATAATGCCCTAGCCATGGCCCACATGCCACGTGAGCTAGGCGCTCACCTTAGAACCAAAAAGTACCTCGTGCACTTTTAATATTTCCTTTGGTGCCAAAAACTAAACACGTGCTCCTTGTCAAAAAATGCTACCATCGAGGTTCGATCATGGGACCTCCCGCCAGTTAGCACCTTAAGCCATAGCCACCTACCATTGGCCCAACCGCCATGGTTGGCTATGAGGCTTTAGACCTCCTCCCTCTTATTCACAAGTTGACTACCACATAGCCAAAAACCCTTGCCTCTTATTCCACACGTTCACAAATTTTGCATGCACATCGATTAAGGTATTCGAAGGATGGATTTTTGTTTGCCAAAGCATATAGTATATATATTAAATTTTTGCTCTCCCTCAACACGTCAATGGGTGGAAAGAATAGTCGACGTCGATGGGTGAATATTATTGCTTGCCCTTTGTAACCCTAACCTTAGGGTTATTTTAATTTAAATTAATTTATAACAAAGTTGTTATAATTTATAATTAATTTAATTATTTAGGTCTATACTTTAGACCTTTAATATTATAATATTATTTTCTTGGGCCTTCCAATTTGCTCTTTTAGACCTTATTTGACCACCTTGAATATTATAATAAGCATATTATAATATTATTTTCCCTTAGGCCTAGAAGCAATCTTTTTCTTGCACTGCTCATAGAAACTGATGCTTGACCTCATGTTGCTCACTAAAACTGACTCTTGACATCAATGACAACAAAACTTGCTCATATTTCCAACAATCTCCCCCTTTGTCATTGATGGCAACCCAATTACCTTTTACCATTTCCTTAACCTTTTTCTGTTCTGCTCCCTGAGAAACTGCTCACCTTGACTGAATGCTCTCCCCTAACTCAAATCTCTCCCCCTTTGACATCAATGGCAAAGGGTCACCTTTGGGGCTCGGGGCTAAGAATGAGACTCTTAGCTTAGCCCCTCCCCCACCTCCTCTTGAGGTGGTTAATTCTAGGGTGGGAGTATTTCTACTCCCAACAAGCACTGATCTTTACCTTTGTCCACTTTCTTCCTTGACTGATCCTTTTGATTCCTCTGACTATTCCTATTCCTGCTTGTCTCTGGAATTTTTGCTCTACACCATCTTGTTGTATGCCCATCATTATTGCACTTATAACACTTAATGTTGTTATTCCTTGGAGGTGCAAATATCTTGGGATTTCTCCTGGTGAAGCCATATCCATTCCTGTTATGAACCCTGCAATTAACTACCTTGTGACCAAACTGATTACAAGAGTAGCAATACCCTTGAAAAAGATGCCTATTTCTGAAATTCCCATATTCCTATCTTTCATGTGTCCTACACTGTGAAGCCTTGTGCCCAAACCTATGACATGAGAAGCATCATCCATTGAAACTACCTTGCCTTGACCTCATTGGTCTCTTAGTCTCTTCTACCCTATGTTGCTTCTTGTTCCATCTGTTCCTCATTTGTGCATTGTTCCTCTTCCTATTGAACTTTCTATTGTCCAACTCATCCTCAGAAGTCTCACTCTCTCTTACACTCTCTTCTTCTAAAGCTTCTTCTTCTTTGGAACTTGAGATTGACTCCTCTCCTTGTTTTCTTTGTTCCTGTTCAAATCCAAGTCCTATTTTGTTTGTTGAACGTCTTTGTACCTTGATAATCTTATCTATGGTTTTTGAGCTCTTCCCAAACTTGTGTAACTTATCTTTAGACTCTTTTACTTCCTTCCTTAGTGAAGCTACTTCATGCTCTAACCTTTCACATTCTAAAACCTTAGCTTCTAACTTCTCTTTAAATCTCCTTGTCTTAGCTATTGAGTTAGTTAGATCCTCTATAAGCTTTCCTTTCTCTTCATCACATTCTTGAAATTTAAGCTTGAGTTTTGAGTTTTACTTTCTTACCTCCCTTAATGCATCAAGGGTAGAAATAAGTTCACCTTCAAGATCAACTTCTCCTTTCTCTGATTCTTCCTCTATTTCTTTGCCTTTGGGATCATCTTCATTCCTTTCTAATTTATCTTCTATAGGATCACCTCCTTCTTCCTCTATTGCCATGAGTAGATTCTCTTTTGGTCCTTCAAGTGTATCTTCATATTCATCATCACTGAAACTGAAACCACTCCTTGTACAACTATCTTCAAGATGACCAAAGTTACCACATCTAAAACACTTGAGAATTATTGGTGATCTTTTCCTAACCACTTATTTTTCTTCTGCTAGAAATAGTATTTCATCTTCATTACCTGAGGAGCTTTCATCACTATCACTTGAATACTTACTTGCCTTGTCTGCATAGAAACTCTTCTTATGTCTTTGGAAGAACTTCTTTCCTTGCTTGCCTTGTCCATCCCTGCTTTTCTTTTGGTACCTGTGTTTTTCTGTTTCCCTATTCTTATGATCCTATTTTTCTTCATCATTGCTATTTCCAGCTTCTTGACAATCAGATGCATAGTGACCATACTTTCCACAATTGAAACATCTAACTAATTTTGTACCTTTATACTTTCTCGGATCCTTGTTCCTTCTACCATAATTTGCTTCTTCATCACTGGATAACTCATTGCTTGAATATGACTTCTTACCCTTTGTCTTCTTAGTAGCTTTGAAGGCTGCTTCTTTCTGGGGATTAGGTTCCTCTTTTGTTCTCATCTCAAAAGTTGTGAGAATGCCATGTAATTCATCCCTTGTCAAAATATCAATATCTTTTGATTCCTCTATAGCTGAAATATTTTCACTAAACCTTTTTGGGAGTGACCTTAAAATCTTATCACAAACATCAGATTCTTGAACTTCAAGTCCAAGTCCTTGCATGGAGTTAACAACCTCGTCTACACGAAGTAGATAAGCACTAATGTTTTCCTCATCCTTCATTTTTAGGTCTTCAAATATTCCCTTGAGATTTTACAACTTTACCTTTTTGACCTTTTTATCTCCTTCATATATGCCTTGCAACTTATCCCAAATTTCCTTTGTTGATTTGCAGTGCATAACCTTTATAAACTCTATTTTATGCAAACCTCTCAAAATTGCATTCATTGCTTTTGAATTGTAATGATGTAGAAGCTTACCATCTTTATCTGTAGGTGGAGTAGCTAGTGGTGTGTATCCATTTTCAACTGCTTCCCATATTTCATTTCCAAGTGCCATCAGGTGAATCTTCATTCTCATACTCCAAAATACATAATCGCTCCCATCAAACACTGGTGCTGAATTATCTGAGGATCCACTCTTAGAATCCATCTGTGTTCTTGTGAGATTTTCCTTCAAGTTATTAAACTCTTTCGAAGGAACCCGCTTTGATACCAATTGAAGAACACAAGCTTATACTGAGAGGGGGGTGAACAGTATAAGACCACTTTTTACTTTTCTTTACTTCAAACAATATTATCCAATATATCAATGGCAATATTAATAATAGTAATCAAAGCAATGCATAAAATCACCACACACACAATAGAGACACCAATTTAACGTGGTTCACCCAATGTGGGCTACTCCATGGAGAAAATATTTCACTAAAATTTTCTCAACAAATCTCTTGGGAATCCTTTCCCTATTACAATGTTTATGGACCTCTGTCCAAAGGAGACACCAATCCCCTAATCAAGTTCATGGATCTCTATCCATAGGAGACACCAATCTCCTCAGCTGGTTCATGGATCTCTATCCATAGGAGAACTCCTTCTCCTCTACTCTAGTTGGTGATCCTCTAGAAGACTACTACCTCCACTACACTAGCTTGTGGATCTCTCTCCACTAAAGACTTCTATCCTCACTTAGAAGACCTATCCTCACTACCCTAGCTAATGGATCTCTATCCACTAGAGACTACTATCCTCTACTCTATCACCTCCAAAGCTTGCTCTTAGCTCTATCTCAAATCTACACTAAACACAATCCTTCAATCTAGCACAAATCTGCTCAATCTCTATCTCTAATCTACACTAAACATAGTCCTTCAGTCTAGCACAAATCTTCTCAATCTCTATCTCTAGTCTGGCACAAACCTATCCTCAAATCTACACCAAACTCTATCCTCAAATCTATCCTCAAGCCTTAACACAAAGCTTGATTCAATCACAAATCAACTCTGCTAGATCTGCCCCAAACCTTAACTCAAAGTTTGAACAAATCAATCAATCAACTCTGCTCACAAGTCTTCTCAAATACTTATCTCAAATATATCAACAAGTCCTCACAAGAACTTGTCCAATCTACTCACAAGTCTTCACCAAGACTTACCTCAAATCTGCTCAACAAGTCCTCACTAGAACTTGTCCAATCTGCTCTCAAGTCTTCACCAAGACTTACCTCAAATATGCTCAACAAGTCCTCACTAGAACTTGTCCAATCTGCTCACAAGTCTTCACTAAGACTTACCTCAAATCTTCATTGTAAGCTTCCACAAAAGCTTACTCAACTCAATCCTTAAGTCCACTTTAGGACTTACTCAAATCTCTCACTAGCTTTCACAAAATCTTATACAACTCAACTCAATCTATCACAGAAAACCTCTTTCAATCACACAAACAAGTTTCACACAGAATATTGTTTAAATCTCACAAAAACATATAGAGAATGGTTAGAGACTCAATATGTTTCACACTCACAACAATACTCAATCACTTTCAAACTCTCTTGCTTAACCTCAGAAACATATAGAGAATGGTTAGAGACTCAATATGTTTCACACTCACAAACACTCAATCACTTCCAATCTCTTTCTCAAATCAATTCAGAATATAGAACAATTTGTTTCACAGAACTTGAACTATCACTCCAATACTTCCAATCAACTAGGCTCAATCAAATCAACCAATGAAACAAAACTTGCTTGCAAACCCTAAGCAAATGTTTCATCCAATGCTCTCAAAAACTATTCAAGCATATGGAACTCAAACTCAACTCAAGATGATTCCAAAAATCACATAACAATGATACTCATGATCTTGCATAAACCCTAGTTCAAGATAGTTCACAAGTTCTCACTCAAGCATTCATCAATCATGCATATAAAGGTTTACTCAACAATGCTTATCAAACAAGAACCTTTTCACTCCAACTTAGCATTCACAACATCCAACAATCACTCTCAAGGATAATGTGCCCTTACCTCTTGTTTGAAGAAGATTTGACTTCAAACACCTGTCTCAATCACAATCAACTCTTTGCCAATTTCAAAGGTTAGGTAGCAATATCTTCTCAATCATTCACTCAATTTGATCCCTCAAAATATTTCACCATACATAGCAATAAATCTCTTTTACACCTTATAATCTCCACACTTCAAAATGCAAACCAACAATTTGTGTAAAGAAAATAATCACAATAATTTTCTTTATAAACCCTTATCTCTTTAACACATCATAGCTCATCCCAATTAAAAATATAATTCCCTTTTTCAACCTTATAACTCCTATTAAAATCTACTTTATCAACAATCACAATAAAACAATTAACCTTAAAAACCTTATAACTCCCCCTTAATAAAAATTTATCATGCCACCTTTTAAACCTTAGAAGCAATTTTAATAATCAAAAATTTAAGTACCTCTTCCTTGGCGGGATTCGAACTCCCGCTTGCACCTCCACAGTGCCCTAGCCATGGCCCACGTGCCACGTGAGCTAGGTGCTCACCTTAGAACCAAAAGGCACCTCGTGCACTTTGAATCTTCCCTTTGGCACCAAAAACTAAACACGTGCTCCTTGTCAAAAAATGTTGCCGTCGGGGTTCGATCGTGGGACCTCCCACCAGTTAGCGCCTTAAGCCGTAGCCGCCTGCCGTTGGCCCAACCACCATGGTTGGCTATGAGGCTTTAGGCCTCCTCCCTCTTATTCGCACGTTGACTACCACGTAGCCAAAAACCCTTGCCTCTTATTCCGCACGTTCACAAATTTTGCATGCACATCGATTAAGGTATTCGAAGGATGAATTTTGTTTGCCAAAGCATATAGTATATATATTAAATTTTGCTCTCCCTCAACACGTCGATGGGTGGAAAGAATAGTCAACGTCGATGGGTGAATTTTATTGCTTGCCCTTTGTAACCCTAACCTTAGGGTTATTTTAATTTAAATTAATTTATAACAAAGTTGTTATAATTAATTTATAATTAATTTAATTATTAGGTCTATACTTTAGACCTTTAATATTATAATATAAAATTATAATATTATTTTCTTGGGCCTTCCAATTGCTCTTTTAGACCTTATTTGACCACCTTGAATATTATAATAAGCATATTATAATATTATTTTCCCTTAGGCCTAGAAGCAATATTTTTCTTGCACTGCTCACGAAAATTGATGCTTGACCTCATGCTGCTCACTAAAACTGACTCTTGACATCAATGACAACAAAACTTGCTCATATTTCCAAGCAAAGTAAGAAATACTTTCATATTTTTTTGAAAGCGGGAGAATAGACCACCAAATTTAATGGTCCTTAGTAGGTCTAATTAAGAAGTTGATTCTATGGTCTAGGAGGCACCTTGAGTTATTCTATTGAGGAGAAGACTAGTCATATTGTTGGTGTGGAGACAACTAAGGATACATTATATAACCATGAGGTGCGTATGAAGTATAATAAGGAGGAGGATACTATGGTGGCATATTTTGATAACCCCACTATTGAATTGGAGACAATTGCATAATTTTATGTGGGGGAGGGTGATGCATACCTTGTTATGGAACTTATTAATTTTGGAGAGGTGGACCTTGCTTGACTAGTTAGAGGTGGTGTTACCCTCTAGGTTTTTCCCTAGGGAACTTATGATCCAATTTTTCTAGCCAATACTTTAGCATATTGAGAAAGGCATTATGATTTAGCCTAGAATATCTTACATTGAAAGTCATGGATTGACCTAGTGAAACATTAGATGTATTTGAAAAACTAAATCCAAATTGTCTTTCTGTCGAAGAAGTGCTTGTAAGAAGAATATTTTAGGCATTAGAGGTTGATGGTCGATTTATATTGCTAGCATAGTATTGGCTTCTAAAAAGTGGGTTATTCATGAGGTTATTTATGTTGGTGAGCTTAAAATAAAGGGGATGTGTATGTGTTAAGGTCAAACATATATTGGACCAAATTTGGTTTGCTAAAGCAAATAAATAACTCATTTATTTTCCTAAGTAACCAATTTCTAGGGGTGTAAATATTTGACTCAAAGGATTGGCCATGGGACTCTTTCCTTTCGAGGAAATGAGATTAGATACTAGAATCTCCTCAAAGTTCTTGTTTGGATGCACCCACATGAAAATTTATTATTTTCTTTTCCCCTTTATGTTTCTTTGATGGTATGTAATGGCATTTTTAGATTGACATCCCTTCCATTTTTTAGTATTTGAGCATGTATTCATATGTTTACGCATTCGAGTCTTAATGGATAAAGTTTTAGAATTTACATTTACAAAATTTTAAATTTTTTCCTGTGGAGCAATTTTCTTGCAAATTGAAGTGAATTGCTTCCAACATGGAGTGATTAGCTAGAAGAAAATAACTTAGAAAAAGTTTGTTTATGGAGTGCTTTTCCTACAAGATGGAGTGATTCACTGGTAAACACGAGTAATTCACTTGCAAATTGTGAACTTGAAAAAATTTAGATGTAAAGTCATCCAAGCGAATTACTCAAAGCAAACTACTTTGAAACTAGAACAAATCACATTATCATGATGAAGGAAGGAAGAATATTCTATTTCCTAGTAAAATCACTTATATTCTAATTGAAGTGCTCATTGGTTCTTCCTTAGAGAAATTTTGCTATTTTGGAGCAAATCACTCATTGAGTTGAGTAAATCACTTGCAAATTTTATCTTCTAAAAAATGGTTTAGAATCTACTTTAAATGATTTTTGCTCATAAAAAATGCATATACAAGGTCAAGAGTGAGGTTTGATGATGCTATTGGAGTCATTGTATTTGCAAAAATTTCAAAAATATAGAATTGAGCACAAATAACAAATAATAAAGTCCTTACAAAAATTGAGCACAAATAACAAATAATAAAGTCTAAATTTTTAAACTCAATTTGAGATAGGAACTAATAAATCGAATTCTTTTCCTAGGTGTATCACTTTGGATTCAACTAGTGAAAGTGTAAGAAAATTGAAGCAAATCACTTGCAAAATGAAGCAAATCGCTTCTAGAATTAACATAGATTTGTTTTCGTATTTTGTTCCTAAAACTAGATGTAACAAAATTTCTCTCAATTTTGAGCTAATCATTTCATCTGTGATGAAAGCAAATTTTGTGAAAAAATAATGAATTTTAGCCAAATTAAGTAAAATTTGAGGATATTAAGGGTTTATCATGTTGGGCATGCCAAAAATTATGTTGAACTAGGGAATTATCTAGACTTCTAATTTGATATTTGTGCCCCGATTCTAGTTTCAAAATTTTTGGAAGAAATTGCCAATGCTTCTCCCAACCTTTGAATTTAGGCTGACTTCCCATTGTCCTCTTGGAATACTCCTATGCTAACCTAGACTAGCTTGCATTAAAAGTAAAGTGCAGAAAATAAGGTGTAAAAATTTAAAATACATGAAAGTTTGTGGATTCAAGTTATTCAAAACAAATATGGGCTTAAAATATAACAAGGGAAGTGTATGATCAATCAACATATGAAAAATTGAATAACATCAATGCCCACCCATTCATTAGATATGAAAGTGATAGTCAAATGATAAAGATGAGCTAAAAGGGCAATGCCATAATCACCACACACTTAGCAAACTTGGAGGGTAGTGCTATTGATGGATACATAAGGACTTGTCAATTTCTTATCTCATGAGGTCAAAGCACAATGTGGGTTTCATAGAATATAGCTCTAAATTCTCTTTGCCAAAAGATGAATACAATGGATCCCTAAGATCCTATTTATAGTAGGAGTTTACCCTTGAGTTACCAAGAAAAAGAAATAATTACTCCTAATAAAAGTAAATATTTGGAGGCATCTTTAGCACAATTATGCAATACCAATGTTACATGCTTCTAATATACTTCTATCAGGATTGAAGGTTGTCAAATATCTTAGTGTTCCACTACATGCCAAAGTGTCATTTTTAAAATATTTACCACAAAATTTGTGTCTTTAAATCTACCTCCTAATGACTTGTCAAGCGATTTGATTTAGTTAGTGAGTGAACCGATTGCTTTTGTAAGTGAAATGCTAACTGCATTTGAGTGAACTGATCCATAGAGTCAATTTTTTAGCTTTTGAAGCTTTAATACTAATGTAAAACTCACAGGAAAATAATCACAAGATCTAATATAATGAAGTTGCAATATAATGAATCAAATATAATAACTCATAAATAACAATACTCATAGAATAATCATATAACAATGCTCACAATATTGCACATAAAATACTAGAAATACTATTGAATAAAGGTCTACTATTGCAAGCATAAAGCTATGCACATTTGATGGATATTACAATGCTTTGTCAAAAATATATAATTGTATGTGACTCCTCATATGTTGCACTCTTGACCTTCACTCTTATTTACAACTCTTCACTTTCCTATTCTAAGGACATGTGCACACTTACATATTGGACACTTGTGCACATTTATACTCATAACAATTGCACACATATTTACATGACACTTGTGCATTCCTACACATTATTACATTATATAAAAAAATTACTCACATACTAATCTAAGACACAACCCTAATCTAATATTTACAATGATGTACCAAGGTGGTACATTGGCATGTACCAAATAATGTAATATTCTCCAACACACCCTTGTATTACATTATTTGGTTATTGAAGACTTTAGTCTTCAATATGACCTTCGTTCTTCATGTTGTCTTCATGTTCTTCAACCTTTGTACTTTTTCAAATTTTCTCATTGTCATCAGATTCATGTTTAAAATTATTCTCTTTATCATATGTATTTTTCTTTTCCTATATAAAGTCTTCTGAACATACACTTAACACATCATGATAAGATTATGAGTTAGATGAACTTGGAATATCAACATTGTATGAAGAACAAAATAACTTCTCCAAGAAATATTCGTCTACTTTTCATTTCTTCTTAAGAGATTCAATCAACTCCTTTTGTTTTATGTTCTCTTATTTGTGAAACTTGAGTGAAAATAATTCCATATACATTATGTTACCAATATCTAAAGGTATCATAATACTATCCTTTCCATTATCAATTGCTTTAACAATCCTTTCATGTAGATAGTATTCAAATGTTTCAAAGTTTTCATTCATGGCTTCACTATAAATCAATTTTGAAACTAGATCTAACTTTCCTTTAGATTTTTCAAGCAAATTCTTGATTCCATGTTTTATGACATTTACTTTTCCTTGTTGTATCAAAAACTCTATATCTAATGAGTTCAATGATTCTTTTGAAGTAGACATCCTTTTGAATCCCTAGGTTTTAGAATAATAATTTTCAAAGTTTCTAAACCCTAATTAATTAGAAACTAGAAAAGAAGAATTTTGAAAATTAAATATTCCTAAATTTGAAGTAGACTTCCTTATTTCTCCATAATTAAATAATTTGCAAAAATTCAATGTCTTTGAATTTCAAAAAATGAATAAAATAATAAAGTTTTTAAATATAAAACTTCAAATAACTTAATTACTAATACTACTTATCACTCCAAAAACTTAACAACTTAATTAAAAACTTAATTATACTATTAACACACTTATCTCTCCAAAAGCTTTAAGAATAATAAAAAACTCAATTAATCTAATAATAAACCTTATCACTCCTAATTAATATTAATAATGAACCTTATAAAATAATTAATTAATAATCAAACCTTATAAAAAGCAATTAATCCTTATCTCTCCATATAACCTTAATCAAAAATCAATTTTCAAATTAATAAGCTTTCAAAACCCTAGAATATACCTTGTTGCCTATGCATTGACATCTTGGGCGATTTTGCACTTGGCACTCACTTCTCTAACCAAAAGCAATTCTGACCTTGGAATTGAAGAACACAAGCTTATACTGAGAGGGGGGGTGAACAGTATAAGACCACTTTTTCAATTTGCTTTAAAATCAACTTTCAAAACAATATAATGCAGTGTATAGATAGCAGTAATAACAACAGTAATCAAAGCAATGCACAACACACCATCCACAAAGTGAGACAACAATTTACGTGGTTCACCCAATGTGGGCTACTCCACGGATAAAAATTTTATCTAAAAGTTATATCACAGTTCTTTGGGAAACCTTCCCAATTATAAAGTTTATGGGCACCAACCCAAAGGAGACACCTTCCCCTAGCTCTGCTCTTAGTGGTGATCCTCTTAGAGGACCTCTACCTACTCTGCCCTTAGCAAGTGGAACTCTATCCACAGAAGACACCTATCTTCCCTGCTCTGGCTGGAGATATTTGTCCTCAACTCTATCACTGCAAAGTCGTTCCTCAAATTTGCACCAAACACAGTCCTTCGGTCTAGCACAAATCTGTCCTCTTCCTCTGTTCTTTTTTGTTACAGCCGCACTTGGTCAAAACCAACTTTTCACTGTCTACGCAAACACAGCAGCACTCGATCAACTTATGCACTTCTGCCAAAACATAGTAGCGTAGTCTTTGCACATTCAACACAAACATAGCAGCACAGTCTTCGCACTCTGCACAAACACAGTAGTCGATCAGACTTCCACTTATGCACCTCTACAATCGAACTTCTCCCTGCACTCTATCTACGTAAATCGCACTTCGAACGCACACTTGATCAATTCGACTCGACTCACTCTCTTGGACACAGCAGAATTCACTTGCACAAATTCGATACTCACATTTGATGCCATGAAACTCAAAAATAGTCCCCCTTTTATAGCATTAATTCATGATCAAAAACTTAATCTTTAGTCGGCTGTTACCCTAAATATCATCGGTTGCAAAACCCTAATCTTCGTTGGCCCAAATTTAACTTTGTCGGCTTCAACCACCTCTATTGCCTCTGTCACTTCCCTATAGCTTCCGTCGCGAAACTACAACATGTCACGATATCGCGACATTTTTGCAACCATACACTACCTTATGGCTTTTGTCGTGATATCGTGACACTTTTGCTTTTGCCTGCCTTGACAACGTCCTTGTTGCAAAATCGTGACACTTCTGTCTTTTGCTAATGTCATCTTCACTTCTATCACAAAAATGCGACACTTTAGTCTTCATGGCCTTCCTCTTAGCTTTTGTCATGAAATCACGACACTTCTACTACCTTGCGCTTCTTTCTGCCTTACACCCACGAAACTTGAACATGTCACGAAATCGTGACGCTTTTGTCTTCATAGCCTTCCTCTCGGCTTCTATCACGAAATCATGACACTTCTCCTATAGAAGACCTGCTTCCAATTTTTGTCGTGAAATCACGACTCTTTCACCATCCATACGCTTTTCTTTTAGCCTGTCGCGAAATCGTGACACTTTCTGCATTCGTACATTTTTCTTTCATCTTGTCACGAAATCACGATGCTTTCAGCTTCTAAAAGCTTTCCTTGCAACCTGTCGTGAAATCGCGATGCTTCTCCTTTCAGACTCTTCCCTTTGCTGCATGTCGCAAAATCGTGATAGTTCTCACTTCGAGTGTATGTTGCAAAATCGTGACAGTCCTCAACTTGACCTCTATAGCATGTCATGAAAACGCGACAGTCCTCACTTGGAACTTTGCATCATGTCGCAAAATCATGACAGTTCCTAAAAACTTTCTCTCTCTTCGATCTTGTTGCAAAATCGTGACAGTTCACACTGCGGACTCTCTTTTCTGCATTATGTAGCGAAATCGCGACACATTTTTGTCCGTACAACTTTCCTGTTAATGTGTCACGAAATCATGAAATTTTTCCTTCTCTGCCTTCCTGCACTTTTCGAGTCGCAAAAATGCGACATGTCGCGAAATCGTGACACTTTCCAACTTGTTCTCCTTCTATGCCAACATGTCGCGAAATCGTGACAGTTTTGCCAGCTTCGTCTCTGTCTCCCAGCATGTCGCAAAATCGTGACACTTTTGCCTAAACTTTCTCTCTCCTAAAACATGTCATGAAATCATGACAGTTTTGCCAACACTTTCTCTCTCCTGAAACATGTCGTGAAATCGCGACAGTTTTTCCAGCCGCCTGCATACTTTTTCTTACTTGTCTTTTTCTTGATCTTTTGCAACTGGGCTACTCTGATCTACTTGGAAACTCATTGTCCAAACTAAAACCTTCATCAAAACACATTCTTTGACATCAAACCAAAATGCTTCAAGACCTTCTTGACATCAATGACAACATCTACACTTAGAGCAAAGGCAATGTACCCAAGGTACCCAAAATTGCCAACAATCTCCCTCTTTGTCATTGATGGCAACCCTTAACTGAAAACACTAGTCAAGAGCCAAAACTGAAACCAACTGATCCATCAACTGAGAATCTTCCTTTGAAGATTTTGCTCCCCCTAACTTGAAGCTCTCTTCTTCACTATGAAGCCCTCCCCCTTACTCATATCTCTCCCCCTTTGTCATCAATGGCAAAGGGTCACCTTTGGGGCTTGGGACTAAGAATGAGCTTCTTAGCTTAGTCCCTCCACCATCTCCTGATGAGGTGATTTAAAACAAGGGTGGGAGTGAAACTTCCATTAGGCACTCATCATCATCAGTGTCTACAATTTCTTTGTCGGGCCTTCTCTTGAACTCTTTGTCAATGTTTCTGTTCTTGTCACTTTTCTTGTTCTTGTTCTCATCTCTTTTCTTGTCCATACCTTGATCCTTGGACCTGTTTATACCACTGTTCCTATTCTTGTACCTTGGAAGATTAGCTCTGCACTGTCTACAGTGTGACCTGCATTGTTGCACTTATAGCAAGTAATAATATTATTTCTTTCGGGCATAGCTGTTCTTTGAATCCGTCTGTTCTGACTAACCCAGTTCCTGTTATTTGCCTTGGAGAAAATTGCCTTGTACCCGAACTATTGACAAGAGTAGCAATACCCTTGAAAGAAGTTACAACCCTTGAAACTATCATTTACTCTCTTCACTTGAGTCATGCAATGTACAACCATGTGACCAAACCTGTGACACGCAAAACATCTATCGTGAAAATTTCTTTTATTCGACCTCTTGGGTCCCGAAACCTTTTTCTTAGCATTCAGAATTCTATTTTCTATTTCTACACATTTTTCACTTACGGACTCATGATATGAAGTACTTTCTTCATCAGAACTCTCTTCCTTTTGAAATCTCTTACTAGATTCCCCAACCTGTTCCTTGTGCGGCTCAACAAAATCGAGACCTGTTTTATCTGTTGGTTTTCTTTGACTTTTGATGAGAGATTTAACCTTTTTGGAGCTTTTTTGAAACCTATATAGTTTATCTTTGTATTTTTTAGTTTCCTCTTTCAAAGAAGCCATTTCTTGTTCTAACTCACTATACTCCAAAATTTTAGAATCTAACTCATTCTTGAGTTCTTGTGTCTTAGCCATAGATATGTCAAGACTTTCTATAAGCTCATCTCTCTCCATACAACATTCATCTAACTTATCCTTGAGTCTAGCATTCTTCTTTCTTTCCTTTTTCAAAACACTAAGAGCATTAGTAAGTTCACATTCAAGATCCTCTATTTGATTGCATTTTGAATTATCAAGGCCCTTTTCAGATTTCTTATCACTAGAGGTGCTACCCTTTTCGAAAACCATACAAGCATCTTCTTTGTAGTTTTCTCAAGCATCCTCATACATACTAGCAACCAAATCATTATTTTTGCAATTATCCTCAAGGTGCCCAAAATTTCCACATCTAAAACATTTCATGACAATGAATTTATGTTTCGGTTCTTCCTCCTTTTCTGAAATGAACAACATCTCATTTTCATTATCACTAGAAGAACTTTCACTATCACTGCTAGAACACTTACTTGCTTTGTCTAGGTAGAAGCTTTTCTTGTTCTTGTGTGAATACTTCTTTCCTTGATTGTTGTGCTCATCTTTGTTCTTTATGTAATACCTGTGCTTTTCAGAATCCTTGCTCTTAACATCCTGTATATCTTCATCACTTTCATTCTTGGAAACAATACAGTCAGTAGCATAATGATCGAACTTCCCACAGTTGAAACATCTTATATTTTTCTTGCTTTTGTGCTTTTTGGAAAACTTGCCTTTCTTGCTGTAATATGCCTCTTCATCACTAGAAGACTCATCACTCTCTTGAATCTGCTTGCCCTTTGATTTCTTGGTAGCTTTGAAGGTTGCCTCTTTCTTAACATCAACTTTCACTTGAGTTCTCAGCTCAAATGCTGCAAGTATACTATGGAGCTCATCCTTCTTCAATTTATCTAAATCTTTAGCTTCCTCAATGGCAGAAATCTTTTCACTAAATCTATTAGGAAGAGACCTTAAAATCTTATCACACACATCATTTTCAGCAAGTTCAAGACCTAGGTCTTTCATGGAGTTAACAACCTCATCCATACGAAGCATGTAGTCACTAATATTTTCATCATAATTCATTTTGAGTTGTTCAAACATACCTTTAAAATGTCTCAATTTGGCCTTTCGGACATTTGCATCACCTGTATGAACCACCTGTAATTGTTTCCACATTTCACTAGCTGTCTTGCAGTGAATAACTTTGGTGAGATCTGCTTTCTGTAAGCCTTTCAAGATTGCATTCATGGCTTTTGAATTGTTGTGAAGCATGAGCCTGTCTTCTTTGGTATAAGGACCATGTTCAGGAATAGTGTATTCGTATTCAATCACTTCCCATACCTCATTACCAAGTGCCATTAGATAAAATCTCATTCTTGCACTCCACAGACCGAAATTTGATCCATTAAGAATAGGTGCTACATTGCCACCTGAAAAATCCATTGTGTTCTTAACCAGTTATTCTTTTTGGCTGTTAAACCTTTCTGAAGGAACTTGCTCTGATACCAATTGAAGAACACAAGATTATACTAAGAGGGGGGTGAACAGTATAAGACCACTTTTTCAATTTGCTTTAAAATCAACTTTCAAAACAGTATAATGCAGTGTATAGATAGCAGTAATAACAACAGTAATCAAAGCAATGCACAACACACCATCCACAAAGCGACACAATAATTTACGTGGTTCACCCAATGTGGGCTACTCCACGGATAAAATTTTTATCTAAAAGTTATATCATAGTTCTTTGGGAAACCTTCCCAATTATAAAGTTTATGGGCACCAACCCAAAGGAGACACCTTCCCCTAGCTCTGCTCTTAGTGGTGATCCTCTTAGAGGACCTCTACCTTCTCTGCCCTTAGCAAGTGGAACTCTATCCATAGAAGACACCTGTCTTCCATGCTCTGGCTAGAGATCTCTGTCCTCAACTCTATCACTGCAAAGCCATTCCTCAAATTCGCACCAAACATAGTCCTTCGGTCTAGCACAAATCTGTCCTCTTCCTCTGTTCTTTTTTGTTACAGCCACACTTGGTCAAAACCAACTTTTCACTATCTACGCAAACATAGCAGCACTCGATCAACTTATGCACTTTTGCCAAAACATAGTAGCGTAGTCTTTGCACATTCAACGCAAACACAATAGCACAATCTTCACACTCTGCACAAACACAACAGTCGATTAGACTTCCACTTATGAACCTCTGCAATCGAACTTCTCCCCGCACTCTATCAATGCAAATCGCACTTCGAACACACACTTGATCGATTCGACTCCACTCACTTTCTTGTGCACAGCAGAATTCACTTGCGCAAATTCGATACTCACATTCGATGCCATGAAACTCGAAAACAGTCCCCCTTTTATAGCATTAATTCATGATCAAAAACTTAATCTTTAGTCGACTGTTACCCTAAATATTGTCGACTGCAAAACCCTAATCTTCGTCAGCCTAGATTTAACTTTGTCGACTTCAACCACCTCTGCTGCCTCTGTCACTTCCTTGTAGCTTCCGCTGTAAAACTACATGTCGTGATATCGCAACATTTTTGCAACCATACACTACCTTATGGATTTTGTCACGATATCGCGACACTTTTGCTTTTGCCTACCTTGACAATGTCCTTGTCGCGAAATTGTGACACTTCTATCTTTTGCTGACATCATCTTCACTCCTATCGCAAAATCGTGACACTTTAGTCTTCATGGCCTTCCTCTCAGCTTTTGTCACAAAATCGTGACACTTATGCTGCCTTGCGCTTCTTTTTGCCTTACACCCATGAAACTGGAACATGTCACAAAATCACGACACTTTTGTCTTCATAGCCTTCCTCTCGGCTTCTATCGTGAAATCGTGACACTTCTCCTATAGAAGACCTGCTTCCAATTTCTATCATGAAATTATGACTCTTTCACCTTCCGTACGCTTTTCTTTCAGCCTATCACAAAATCATGACACTTTCTGCATTCGTACATTTTTCTTTCATCCTGTCACAAAATCACGATGCTTTCAGCTTTCGAAAGCTTTCCTTGCAACCTATCGCGAAATCGTGACGCTTCTCCTTTCAGACTCTTCCCTTTGCTGCATGTCGCAAAATCGTGATAGTCCTCAACTTGACCTATGCAGCATGTCGTGAAAACGCGACAGTCCTCACTTGGAACTTTGCATCATGTCACAAAATCGTGACAATTCTTGAAAACTTTCTCTCTCTTCAATCTTGTCACGAAATCGTGACAGTTCACACTGCGGACTCTCTTTTCTGCATTATGTAGCGAAATCGCGACACATTTTTGTCCGTACAACTTTCCTATTAATGTGTCACGAAATCATGACACTTTTCCTTCTCTGCCTTCCTGCATTTTTCGAGTCGCAAAAATGCGACATGTCACGAAATCGCGACACTTTCCAACTTGCTCTCCTTCTCTACCAACATGTCGCGAAATCGTGACAGTTTTGCCAGCTTCGTCTCTGTCTCCCAGCATGTCGCGAAATCGTGACACTTTTGCCCAAAATTTCTCTCTCCTTAAACATGTGAAATCATGACAGTTTTGCCAGCACTTTCTCTCTCCTAAAACATGTCACGAAATCGCGACAGTTTTTCCAGTCGCCTGCATACTTTTTCTTACTTGTCTTTTTCTTGATCTTTTGCAACTGGGCTACTTTGATCTACTTGGAAACTCACTGTCCAAACTGAAACCTTCATCAAACCACATTCTTTGACATCAAACCAAAATGCTTCAAGACCTTCTTGACATCAATGACAACTTCTACACTTAGAGCAAAGGCAATGTACCCAAGGTACCCAAAATTGCCAACAGGAATTAGAGGTGAATGAATTGTTGTCCAGACAAGAGTTATTCCTTCGTATCCTTTAAATAATGTTCCACTTCAGCTAGATGAATCATTTGCCTGACTTAAAGAGTTATTCCTTGAGTTACTTTTGATGGTGTTTCATCTTTAAATGAAGCTAGGTTTTCCCTTACAAACACTTTGAACACTATGGTGCTTCACTGCCCAAGTGTTTTGAGTGCAATCACATTTGAGATGATGCTTTAGTTTACCTTTGAAAAGCTTTGAACACTTTGTTGTCTATATGCTTCAAATACTTATATGACTCTTCATTATTTCAACGATATGTATAGTCTCCTAATGATGCTTCACTTTCTAGATTTGTGCTTTGCTATGGGTAACCCTATGGTACTGGTTTTTTAGCTTACTACCTTGCTATGGGTACTGCTATAACTTTGGATTGGCACTTCGCTATGGAATTGCTATCACTTCACTATGGCGCTACTATCACTTTGTTATGGTGCTAGCTTATCACTTTGCTATGACACTACTTTGATGTTGGCTTGTTACTTTGCTATGGTGCTACAAATGCTGCTTTGGAAATCCAATGATCTGGTGAGATTATTGCCCAAATATCTTCACTTTTAGCTTACTGATTTACTAATATTTTACTCCATTTTTATGCAGATGTAGGTGACATTCTTGATGCTAGTTTATGCAAATGTATCTTCTTGAATATTTCACTATAATATAACACAATAATATAACCTTTAAAATATGTTTTCTACATTATAATGGCTTTAATTGTTGTCTATCTTTTCACTGTACTCTATCCTTGAAAATTTCTATCCTACGTTCTTGATGCAACTTGTCCTACATTCTTTAAACTTGCTATCCTTTATGTCTTCTATTCTATTCAAACTTTGGCAAGATACTTGCCTTCCCAATGCTATTATTTCTATTCTTTTAATCTACCCTTTACTTTCAATATTTCTCCTTGATCGAATATGATGCCTTCTCTTTTATGCTTGCTTTCTTTCTCCAAGTATCTGGTATCTTTAGGACCAATAAGTATTTTATGATGGACCTCTTTCAGTGGGTCTTATTAATCTATCTTCAAACTTTAATGGGACCTTCTTCAATGGGTTTCCTTTATTTATCTTCTATCTTGAATCTACAAGTATTGTATAACTTTTCTCCTTATGACTCCTTCCTTTCTCAATAAAATATAACCTCATTTCTATTAGGGCAACTTAGCTGTATAAGGACCTCTTTCCCTAAAGGGTCTCAATTTTTTGATTCTCCAATCTATAGACTCATTTCTTTGAAGAGTCTTTATATTTCAATATTGGCCTCTTCTCTTGGACCAACTATCAAGCTTATTATCAAGGTATTTTCCTTCAAGACTAGAATCAATATTATAGATTGCCTTCTATTTTGAATAGTTTATTGGAATAGGTAAACTCAATCTATATTATCAAGATAAATATCTTAATGACCTAAATTTTTTATCAAGGTCTATCTTTGAGAATTGAAACTATAACAGATTGCAACTTTAATCAATCACTATTTGAGGAAAACTTTATGCTGTCTTCTAGCACTTAAAGATGAAAGTATTATCTATCTGTTGTAGGAACTTCTCACTTTTGAAGACCAGTATTCACTATAGCAATATCTTAGATGGATACAACCTGAATCTTCTTTATCAAGGTGACAATAAAATTTCCTAATACTCCAAACAAGATAGCTTGATTGTACCAGTTTATTCAACTCTTTTGATAGAAACCAATTGCCAAGAATTTGTCTATGTCCCTATGTATCCTTTGAATTATATTTGTCACATCGCATAAGTTTATTTTCACACATTCAATGTTTTTGACTCTGGTTGATCAACCAATTTAACCTAGGAATAGACTTTTCTATGATTCTAGATAAACTAGGTATGGTAAGGATACCCTTGAGGTAAACTTAAATATTTGATAATTAAGTTCATGCTCATCTAGATATGAAATGTAAAGATTTAAATTTCTTGATGAATATTCTGCTATATCAGTTCAATTATGCTTTACGTCTGATTGATGCTTTATCTTTGGGATATTATAGCAAGATTTAAAACATATTTAAGTGAAAGAAATAAAGTATCCATTACACATTCAAATAATGTAACATGTAAAAGAGACAACATACAAAATTGAACACAAGAAAGTGATAAGGGAAGAAGCTTGAAATTGTATTAATATATTTCTGTTTTATAATGAGAGCTAGCTTACCATAAAACTCTTTCAGATCAATATAATAAGAATTCTCATTTAAATGATGTAATAATAATACTTTGCCTATTTGTTCCAATCTAGTAACATCAAGACCTTCAAACTTTTGATTTAGTAGCTGAAAATGATCTCAGTTCTTAAATGCTTCCCTATTAAAACCTACATATAAATGAGAGGAATAAGGGATGGCAATGAAACAAGACACATGGGGAATACAACAACAAATATAAATGGAACTCAAGTATACCTCTTAGCAAAAATATGCTATGCAAAAGCTTGATCCTGATTCTGGTTGTGGTAGGTCCTTTTGTAGCCTTGGATTTGTTATAGCTATTTTAATCTGAGCCATCCACTTGTCATCATATCTTGCTCTTGATTGGTTGAATATGTTGTGACTGTCTTAGGATATTTCATTCACAAAATTTGTCCTTTATCTACTATAAAGTCTTTTAGATCTTTCAAAAAGGTGGTATATAGCTGTACAACACTTTATGATGGATCAATCCCTTGGTCAACATTTTCCTCTTTCGACCCTTTGTCTCCTTATATGGTGGGCTCCTCAGTATTTGGATCAATTTTTGGTGTTTTATCTTTTCTTAAGCTTTGACCCTCTATAGTTCTTATCTTGGAGCCTTTGAATAATTCAATTGTCATTTTGAGGTTGCCAACCTTAATTCCTTTCTTCTTCCTCCTCTCTTCTATTTGAATATCTTTAATCATCATGCTTATAAGCTCCCATACTTCAAAAAAAGACAACAAATCTAATTGTATTCAAGTCCTGAAGAATTTTGATCTTTTATTTTTCTATCCAAATTTTATTCTTTTCAAACTGGATTCAAAAGCTAGCTAGACATCCTTAAATATTTTCGTTAGCCCTTACATTTGGATTTTCACTTTGTAAGTCATTTCTTTCTTGTATTTATCAAGGAAGTCAAACTAATCAATATTTTTAATAATTACTTGAGGTTCTATCTATTAAACATTGACTTGTGCCTATAATATTTGTTCTCTCAAGATATCTTCCTCAGTCTACAACTTTTCTTTAGAAGAATATTTGCATCTTGTGCTTGTATATGTTTCCCTATTTACAACAAATCTTCAGTATCCCCGAATATTTGTACATCACTAGTCTCTTGATCCACCTAGATGGTAGTAAGGTGCTTTGGTTTTGGGATTGTGATTGCTACAACTGATGATGGAGTTTGGGTATCTTATTTTGTAACCTAGAAATTTCTAGGGTCTTCTCATTTATCTATGGCCTGTAGTTTTTTTTCTCCAATGTTGCTAAACAAAATATTTTATTTAGTTCTTGCCAAAGTTATTTTAGTCTGAGTTTCAGTTGAGAATATAAGGGTGAGCTTGATCCTTTTGTGTTTTGGGGATGAGGTTGGGCTTACCACTTTTATCTAATGTTCTATTAATAGCTCATTCAACCCTACAACTTCTACTATCCTTTTCTGTATAACTGTACATATTTTGATTTATTTTTTGTTGAGAATTAGTACCTTGGTACCACTTTTTGTGTTAATCTATGTATATACATGGCTATATTCAATTGGCTCTTTAGGGGATAAATTATTTGCCTTCATGGATATGTAGCAAGCATCGTCTCTATCCCAACCATTTTTATTCCAATAGGGGTTTGAGAAATGAGCTGAGGTGTCGTTATAATTTCTTTTTCTTTACCTGTGTGTGTTCCTTCTTCTACAGTGAGTTAGGCTACATTAGGGGCATCCACCACAACCTCAATGATGTCTTCAATAGCAATCAATATTTCAACTTGGTCTACTTTTTGATGGATGCTATCTAAGATAGGATCATGAAGTTCTTTTGGAGTGATAATCAGGATGAGAGGAGAAACCGACTCAACAAAATTTCTTCTTAGCATCACCAATGCAGGAGGGTAGTTACCTACTTGTTCGATTTGGGTGCTACCTCTCCTATCGTATTCATAATTTGACCATACCTTTTCTAGGTCTTGATTGTTTTGAATGGCCCTGTAGAGATCATCTTCAAAGCTATTGACCCTATGATTTACCCAAGTGTACTACCATTTTTGCACTTCTTTTCTGTAAAACCCTTTCTGATCATAGGGCCTCCATGTCACTTCTGAAAAGCAATAATCATCCATGTCCCAAATGGATTTAAGCATAGCTGAATATCCTTTGAAAATATAGTGGCCAAACCTGTAGGGGATTGTTAGCCAGGAAATTTTACCAGTTTTCCTCCCCAAGTGCATTTTTGCTTCTTCTGTAGTTTGTTTGGCTATTTCAAGTGTTGCTACAAACATTGGATAATATTTGGGCAAGACCTTTGGGGGAATATTTACACCATATAGTCTTATGTATGTGAAGTCCTTTGTTAAAAAGTAATCCCCTACTTGTTTTTCTTGTAAAAAGGATGAAATTCCAGCACCTATTATTGAAGGGAGATAACCACATAGCACCCTATGGATTGTGATGGAAAAATTATCGAAGAACCATCCGTAGTGAGAGCATCATTAATGTATTCAAGGGAGTTTTTCATGTGTATCATGGACATTTGTTTGTCCTAAATTCTCCAAAGTTTGAATGTCCAATTGCCCTACTATGAGGTGGATGAGAATTGATAATAGAAAATAGGAGGTATTTTCTCGTGTTGTTCTATGGCAGTCTTTAAATTCCATAAAATGGGAGTGCATTTGATTACTAATTTCATCTTCTTACTTGTATATTGAGGGGGAAAGTTCTATTACATTACATGGCCATATGTATCACCTTTCTCCCAACCACATTCAAATATTTCACACCCAATACAATGTTGATCATATCTACATAATCTCTAATCCATGGTCTTAATGCACCTTTCTAGACTGGGAAGTTGCATGATACTGTTTCATATGGTTCAAATAATGTTGCATAATAATGAGTAAAAATAATGTGTTGGGATTGACATTAAATTACCTATTGAACCAATTTGGTGTCAAATTTGCTGAGTTGAAAAACTTTCTAGATACTCTTTGAAATTATTTTAAAAATTGGTTGATGATTAAAATATTTGGAAGCCTTGAAATCTATGTCATATATCATCACCATCCAGGCCAATAAGTTTGAAGAAAATATACTCTTGGGCATACTAGCTGTCCCAAGTTACTCTTCCATATGTTATTATGCGAAGCTCTTTGCCACTGTGTTTTCTATGCCCTTTTAAAAAGTCCCATAAGCAAGGCTGCATGATGTTGTTGATCTTCCTTTGCTTCTTCAAAACTAATCACAACCCTATTTTTAGTCTCCCATTTTTGGGTGAAAGAGAGACATTTTTTTAGCCCAAAATTCTTTAAATATGTTAGCATTTCTTTACCAAGGGTAACTGGTCCATCCATCAATACATAGGGGTGCTGGTTCATGACCATATTAATGGTAACCACAGTGCCTTGAGGAATAGTAGGGGTGCTTGATGAGGCCATCACTCTTGTATCTTTGTTCTTTTGGAATATAACACTTTGTTAATTTCTTCAATTGTTCTATAAATGCTCAATAACTCATCTACTGTAAACTCTTCCTATTGAGTTTAGTTCTTTGGAAGATTTACGCAAGAAATAAATAGTTTTGAGGTTGACCATTCATATGAGGTGCTTTTATTGTCTATCAACTACTTATTTCAAATTTACCACCTACAGTCTGCCACTTCACCATCCCTTAACTATATAAACTGAAAAATAATTCGTTCGATGCATGTTCATTTTTGACGAGCTTAAATTGGCATGCCTCTTTAATCATGTGTGATATATAACACTTTTACCTCATATCTTTTATTTGACTTGGTTGTGGGATGATTTCCTAAGATGTAGTTCAAGACATGCCATCTAGTTGGTGCCTCTTGCATTACTGATGACTATAACTTATTGCCTCTTGGGCTGATAAATGCGTGCCATTGGATTAAAGGTAAAACAATGCATGCCATCCATCTTCTAGATTTTCTATCACCTTGTCAGATCTTGCCAAGATCCATCTAAAAAATTGATATTTCGTATTTATCTATTGTTCTATGTGTACTGTTGGAATTTTCCATGATGCATGTGTGCCGTTGATTTATAGGAGATAAGACAAAAGACAAAGGACCTTGTGGAAAAGTTAATTCTTTTGAAAATACACTTGGTTGGCTTGCAATTCATGTGTGCTATTGGATTTGATGAGGATTCAACCGTATCATCAGATACCCTACTGAATAGGACAAATCTATCCTTTAACTATATTATCCAAATAAGATGCACCCAACTTCAAGTTGTGTGTACCATCGAATCTAGCCACGATGCATGCATGTCATCCATTCTCTAAGACCTGCATGTTCTTTAGTGAAGGAGGGAAAGGGAAGTTTTTAAATCATTAGAAAATATTTCAAACCTTAGAAAATAATTGATCTTGATCTTCCATGGCTTTTATTCAAGACCTTAGTATCATGTTTAATTTTTATTTTTAATGGCATTGGTTCATGAATTTAGTGGAATGTTTTAAAGGTAAATACAACCATAAGGAAAATTAAACTTGATTTAAATTATGGTGAGTTCTTATTCATGTGTACCATCAAATATATATATGATTTGTGCATACCATTTACTTTCGTCAAAGGTGCATGACTTTTATGAAAGGGGCAGGTTTGACATAGAAGAAAAAAGGAGGGGAAAACCTTAGGAAATTTTAATAATAATTTGACTTCATGACCTAGGGGCATGCATTATATGAAATATGATTATTTCAACCTTTAAACCTTGGGTAAGTTGACCACCTTTTGATATGTGCATATTGTAAGATATTTTTTGATGCACGTGTACTGATAGATTTGGAGAAGATGCAAGGAGTTTAACATGAAAGGGATGGATGGACATAGATTGCTTAGGTGGGTTTTCTTTAATTTGTATTTAACAATGACTTAGGCTTTGGACCTTTGGAAAAATATTTATTAAGTATTAAAGTGCAGTCTATTTGCTTTGTTGAGGATGCATACGTACCATTAGATGTTCTAGTATGTGTGTATCATCAGATATAAGGGAGATGCATGGATTTTGGCACTAACAGGGGATCATAGACTAGAAAATGACATTAGGGAAAGCTTAGGCCAATTTGATTAATCATGTATTATAATATTTAAGTCACTAACTTTTGATGAAATGATTATTTAACATTAAGGTGCAAGAAAAATGACTTCTTTGAGGGTGTGCACATACTGTTAGATTTCAATTTGATGCACGCATACCATCAAATTTGGGAAAGATGCTAGGGACTTATCATGAAAGGGATGCATGAACATGAATTTCTTAGGCAGGTTTCTTTTGCAATGATTTAGGCTTACGATTTATGAAGGGAAGGAAATTATGTGGAGTTGAATCTTAGAAATTTAATGACCAAAAAGGGGGTTTATGGAATGAAGGGAAGCTTTTAGGGATGTACACTATCTAGTATTGTGAAATGTGCTAAAATGTAGGGAGATGAAGCGTGGGTGACTTTAGGCTATTTGGTTTGGGAATAATTTTTGATGAACCTTAGACCTTAGGGAAAATTGACCAAGGGAAATGGATATAATCTTTCTGAAAGTGACCTTGGGGACCTTTTGAGAACATGCCTTAGAAAAAATTAAACTTTTGAGGGACTTTGGACAGGACCACAACCTAGGAACATCTTGTAGCATTTTTGACACTTTATTGTAACAAAACTTGGAGGCCATTTTTATTCTTGACTCAACAAAAACAACCTAGACCTAGGACCTTATATGACTTTTCAAAATTTGAAATTAGGGGTATTTTTCAAGTTGGATTTTGAGGATCCAACACAAGCTCTGACTGGGACAAGTGGTAAAAACTTGAAGCACTTGAGAATCCTAGAATCTCTAGTTATGCTCTCCCTAAAATCACCTAAAACAAGCTGGAAGAAAATAGACAAACAAACATTTTCCTACCTAATCACCTAGGACTTATAAAATGAAAAACTAAAAGAAAGTGCTACTGCAATTATGAACAAAATAAATTATGTTTGCTAATCACCTAGTAACAAAATGGAAAAACATTCTTAGTCACCTGAAGAACAAAATATAGGACTTTTAAATACACACACATCTCTCTCTCTCTCTCTCTTTATTATAAAGAATCTTACTTTCTTCTAACCCCAAAGTAGGGGTTGTATAGTTTCAGATGTTGTCCATTGATGGGGATCTACATTTATTCTCCTTCTAGAGTCTACAACTTATAGGTGTGTTGTCCAACAATCTGAACTATTTGATATGGGCCTAGCCACTTAGGCTCTAACTTGCCCTTTTCTCCATGTTTTTCATTTTTGGGGTCCCAATAGATGACTATATCTCCTTCAAGAAATGGTGTACCTTTGGCTTTCTTATTGAAAAGTTGCACTATTTTTTGAGTCTCTTATCATCCTATTTAGAGCTTCTCTTCTTTCCTCTTGTAGTAGTGCAATATGATCTAATATTCTCTGTAGTGCATTTGGATTTTCATGATCCTAGAGGAGTAAAGATAGGGCACTTATTTCTACCTATGGAGGTAATAGAGCATTTTCTCCAAACACAAGTTCATATGGGGACTTTCTAGTATTTCTTTTTATGGATAATCTATCAGCCCACAAAGCAAATTTTAATTCATTGTCCCAACTTCTTTTATTCTTGCCTAATGATCTTTTAATCCTTGTTATCATTTATTTACAGTATGAGACAACTCTATATTGTATTTAGCATATAATTCTATCATTTCAAATGAAGTAAAGTACTTGCCATTATCTATTACCAATTTCTTTGGGACCCCAAATCTTGTCAAAATATTTTCTTCTAAAAATTTGATTACTACTTCTGTTGTTGACTTCTTTAGAGGAGTTGCTTCTACCCACTTTGTGAAATAATTAGTTGTTATGATAATCCATTTATGCCCACCTGAGGAGTTAGGATTTATTTCTCCAATGAGGTCAATTCCCCACTATGTGAAAGGTGCTTCAATGATTACTAGCTTTAGAGGTATAGCTACTAAATGTTTCTTTCCTACAAAAACTTGGTAGTTATGACAACCTCTTACATATTGATGGACATATTTGAACAAGGAAGGCCAATAATAGCCAACCCTCATGATTTTTTTGGTAGTGGCTTTAGGTGCAAAATGACCTCCATAGAATCCATCATGATATTGTTTTATCACATCAAGAACTTCTTTTTCAAATAGGTAGAGCAATAGCACTCCATCTAGATGCCTCTAATAAAGTTTACCTTCTTGAACATAGTATTTTTAGGATTGTTGCTTCACTGATCTCATTTTGTTTGTAGATATACCTCTAGGGAAAGATAAAGTTTGAAGGTAGGATAAAATATCATCATACCATTTACATTCTACATTTTCTATCCTTCTAATGTCATGCATTTCATCTACCATGATAACATTATTCAAGCTCTCACCTTCTTTGTTAGCCAAATATTTTGCCAATCCCTATCCTCTGATAATCTAAACTGCTTTAAATTCAACATCATACTATAGTAATTTGACCATCCATATTGTTGGGCTACCTGTGGGTTCTAATTGTGTTAAAACATCTTTTATGGCTATGTAAGGAATGCAACATATGACTTTATTTGATCCAAAAATACCCTTGAAATACTCTAGTGCTTTGATTACAGCATAAGCCTATTTCTCTATCATTGTATATCTCATTTGGGCTCCTTTTAGTCCTGTACTCATAAATGCTATAGGTCTTTCATTATTCTCTTCATCTTTCTGAGATAGAACTGCAACAATAGTATGCTCAGATGCAAAAGAATATATGTTGAAATTTTTGGAATAATTAGGACAATTCAACACTAGGGCAGTAGTAATAGCATCCTTAATACTTTGAAAAGCTTTAGTATTCTCCTCTATCCATCTTATATCACCATATTTCTTGATCATGTCATTAATAGGTTTGGCAATCTCAGCAAAATTAGGTACAAATCTCCTTACAAAGTTGATTTTACCAAAGAAAGATCTTACTCCTTTTAGGTTTTTAGGAGGGAATTTTTGCAATAGCTTCAATTCTTTGTGGGTCAATGCTGATCCCTTATTTTGATACTACATGTCCTAATAGCTTTCCTTGTGTTGCCCCAAAAATACATTTCTTTGGATTCAGGGATATTCCATATTCTTTGCATCTAGAAAATATTGTGGTTAGATGCTCAAAATGGTCTTTAGGATTCTTTGAAAACATAGTGATATCATCAAGATAAACAACAACAATTTCAAACATAAGCCCTTTAAATGCAAAGTCCATAGCTCTCTAAAAAGTTTCTCCTACATTCATTAGACCAAAAGGTATCCTAAGATACTCAAATGTTCCCCAAGGAGTGGTGAAAGTAGTCTTATACCTATCTTCTAGATTGACCTGTATCTGATTGTACCCTGAAAAACCATCTAACAAAGACATTCTGGTTGATCCCACAACTACCTATAATAACTGTTCCATATTGGGGAGGGGGTAGTTATCTTTAAGTGAGCTCTTGTTCAAGTTTTTGAAATCAACACAAAGCTTGATATCTCCATTTTTCTTCCTCACAAGTACTAGATTTGCTATCCAAGAAGAAAATCTTACTTTCCTAATTATTTTTGCATCCAATAATTTTTGTACCTCCTTCTGCATGACTAGATGTAGAGTGGGATTAAATTTCCTTTTTTTTTTCCTGAAGGGCTTTGCATCTTCTTTTAGAGGTATGATATGAGTCATAACATTTGTGTTGAATGTCCTCAAGTCTTCATAGCTCCAAGCAAAAACATCTTTATTTTTCTTTAGAAAGCTTATATACTTGTTCTCTCTCCTTTCCTACCAAAGCCTTATTTATCTTAACCAATTTAGGCTCTTCTTCTATCCCAATGTTTACATCATCAACTTTTGATTCTTGGAAGAGTGGTTTGTATGCTTTGTCAAAGTCATCAAATAAGCTTTCTAGAGAAACTAATCCCTTAGGAATTCTATTTGTTTTTAATTGGATCACCTCTATTGGTTCTCCAATAACATCTTTTAGTTTCTCTTCATCCTCTTCATCACATATTACATCTGCATACTGATTCTGAAGAGTCATGAAATCTTTTATATCTATGTCATCTTGAAACACCTGAAGATAAACAACATTGTCTAGCATAGAGGGTTTATAAACAGAAATAGTAGGGAACCTTTCCATATATTCTGTATCAATATCTAGATAATCTACACCAGATGCATTTATTGCTAACAAGTCTACAATATGATTTTGTTCTCTAGGAATGTATGATAAATTGAATGCTAAAAACTTGTTTATCTCTTCTAGCACTGCTAATTTATACTATTTTAGTCTAGGATGCTTGGCCTAGTATTTACCTCTTACTTGTTAAACTATTAACTCTGCATCTCCACTGACAGTCAAGTAATTAATACCCAGTTCTTTTACTTTTCTTAGTCCTAATAGTAATACCTCATATTTGGCTACATTATTTGTGCATGGAAACTCTAATCTGTATGGAATGCCTAGGTAGTTACCCTTGATATCAGTTAGATTAATTCCTGCACCTACCCCAGACTATGACTTTGCTCCATCAAAAGTCATGGTCCACATTTCTTGAGTTAGAACTCTAGTGGATTCTGCATCAACTACAACTCTTGTTTCTGGATCCATATCTTTTGCATCAGGAACTTCCATTAAGAATGGAGTATGCTAGACTGAGTATACCCCCATTTCTTTCTCTTCAATAGAATTAACTAAGTTTATCATTGTATCATCAGATTTCCTTAGCTCTACTAAATATTTGTTGAATGGTTCTCTTTTGAGGGTAACATTCTCTTTTCTTGATATGGGAATAGTAGCATAGGACCAATCTAACTAAATTGAACCACCCAACTACTCAACCCAATGTTTTCTTAGAAGCAAGGAGAAGAAAGGGTCTACATCAACAACTACTACATCCATCACTATGCCTTTCTTTGGGTGTTGATCTAAAAACACAAGCAAGCTAGTGATCACCCCTACACATGGTATCTATCTACTATCCATTACTAAAATAGGAGGAGAATCTCTTGTGCAAATGAGTCCTAACTAGTCTACTATTTGTTTAGGCATAATGTTATGTGAAGCACCACTATCAAGCATGCAGTTGTGAATAACATATTGATCTCCTAAATCTAAATTATATCTGAGAGATACGTAGAAAGGTCTGACTGATGAAGGTGTTCTAGTGTCATGACTATCAGGTCTGGTAGCATTACATGACTGATTTTCTTTCTATTCTATCAAACCAAAAGCCTTGCATACTTGCTCTCTATATTTTTAAACTTTCATTAATTCACCAAAAGTTATATTAAATTTCTATCTACTCAATTCTGAACCAACATCAAACTCAATTTTTCTAACATCCAATGTTCTTGTGCATTCCTCTGTTTGTTGCTCTTCATTCACTTCAACTACTTTAGGTATAACTTTTTTTTTTTTTTGATAATATTTATAAGCAAATTTATTTGGGCTTATCTACCCTTTATTCTCACTAGTAGATATTTTTTTGCCTTTCCTAGCACTGTTCTATTTCTCAGATTTATAGCATGAATTCTTTCCAATTCCTCTATCTCTTCTACTATTGGAATTAATTTCCCTACTTCATTTTATCATATCTAGAATCTTGTGATATTTGCATAATATTTACATTATCAACAACTAAAATTTTAGGATGATGATTTGCAGCATATAAATCCATATTTTCCTCAAATAATTTTTCTCTAGATTCATCTTCTTGAGTCCAACAAACATTTATTCTAATATCTTCTTCAGATTCATCATCAAGATTGACATTATTATGCATACTTAAGTAAATTCCATAATCAGCTAAATTATGTGGAGCATCACAAGCAGAGCAATAAAATGGAAAATCTATAGTTACATTAATAGAAGGGATGGGATTTGGGATAACATCTACATCTTTCTCAGTTTCCCTCTTTTTCCAACCATTACCATTATTTTTATTTCTATTACCTTCATCTAAGTTGTTATTATTCCATACTCTATTAAAATTTCTTCTAAATGGAGGTATATTATCTCCTTATTATTTTTCACCTTGAGAGTGTGAAGATTCACCATTATTCTCTTTACCTCTCTCTATTCTTGCTAATCTATTATTCATTGTGTTAAACATTTTAGTCATCTAATTTACCAATTTTTCCATTGGATCTTGCTCAATTTTTCTTAACAAATTGAATCCTACCTTCTTGGGTTTCTTGTCTAGTTGATTCACCTCTAATGAATAAGACTTCATTTTACCACTATCTATCATATTTCTTTCAATCTCTATTACTTTTTCCATGCATAAATCAATAGTAGCTACTTGTTCTTGTCTTAACTCATAATTAAACTCTCTTAGAAATGCATTCTTATAAAAATATATAGATTGTACATTATTGGGTCTTAAATCAGTAGGAATTTTATTTCTGATCTTGATGAACCTTCTATTGAAATCACTTATTGACTCATTTTCTTTTTTCTTCATTGTAGCTAATTTTGTCAACAATGATTGTTCATTTTTCCTCTCACCATACTTCTTGAGAAAGCTTTCTTGCATTTGATGAAAATTTTAAATAGTGCTAGTTGTAATACTATTAAACCATTCTCTGGCATATTTTTCCAAAGTTTGTAAAAATAGCCTGAGAACTACATCCTCTTCATTTACTTCCAAGCTATCCATAGCATATAGAAAATCTCTGATGTGGTCTTCTCCACATACGACATTATTTCCTTGGAACTTGGGTAAGTATTTGTGAGCTTTTGTAGGCAAGGGATGCAATACAATAGGTAAGGTAAATGGGAGATATCTATTGGTTCTCCATTGATGCAAATTAGGTTGTGGGTTGGGGTTGGCCATGTTAACTATTGGTGCAGTTTTAATAGTATTTATAGTAATAACAAGGGAGTAACAGTTGAATTATTAATAATAGTAGGAGTTACTATAAAATTAATATCTATAGGAGTAGAATCTAAATTCTCTCTAGAAACAGGACTTCTTGATGAGGGACTAGAATTACGAGTCCGAAAGAATACCTTTGGGTTTGAAAATTTTGGTAGTAGCTCTCGAGCGGTTCTTCTTATAGACACTAGATCAATATGCTCCTTTCTTGATTTTTGGGTATCAACCAGTTAGAGTCACCAACACTGTACAAGCAAAAAGAACAGAGTTCTTTGGTCAAGATTGCTCGATCCTTTCACTCTTAGCAAAAAAGGGATTTTATATACTTAAGGGATGAGTAACGTGGTGAAAGAAAATTTAAAAATTAGAGGTCATCACTGATGCATTTTAAATTTTAAAAATAGTACAAGAACACTATGAAAGATTCAAAAATAAAAAACTCTAGTTATCCCTGGTACAAAAATAGTCTGCTGATAGTTTACTATAAAAAAATATTTTAATTATCGTTGGAAAGTAATTTTAGATATTTAATTTTAATAAATCAAGAATTCATCCCTTATAATGGTGCCATAATCTGTTGGAGGTAAAATTTATGCATCCTTTGAATTAGGTTTGTCACATCGCATAAGATTACTTTCTCAGGTCCAAGGTCCAGGTAAATATTCTATCTATTGTCCTTGGTATAAAAATTTAAACATATGATATAACCTCACAAAATCTATTGGAGTTTATAAATATTGTGTGCCATAAAAACTACGATTAGTGGCAACCATCCACTTAAATTAAAAATATATTACTTTATCACAATAGTATCTACGACTTTGGTCGACCTACCTCTTTAACCTAGGAATAGATTTTCTTTATGATTCTAGATAGACTAGGGAGGGTAAGGATACCCCTGAGGTAAACTTAAATATTTGACAATATAAGTTCATGCTCATCCAGATAAAAAAGGTGTAAAAGTTATAATTATTTGACCAAGATTTATTATAGCTCTTTAATTATGCCTTAATGTATAATCGGTGCCTTATCCTTGGGCTATTGTAGCAAGATTTAAGATACATTCATGTGATAGAAAGAAAAATAAAGGATATATTGAGCCAATTATATTCATTCAAATGATGTAATAAACATAACTGGTTATCAATGAAATAAAGCATCAAATACACATTCAAATAATATAATATGTAAATGAGACAACAAACAAGACTGAACACAAAGATTTGATAAGAGAAGAAGCCCAAAATTGTATTAATATCAAATGTGTTTACAATGAGAGCTGGCTTGAATTTCCATTAAGCTCTTTAAATATTAATACAATAAGAATTCTCATTCAAATGATGTAACAAGAATCCTTCACCTTTCTATTCCAATCTGGTAACAATTGGACCTCCAAACCTCTGACTCAATAGCTGGAAATGATCTCAGTTCTTGAGTACTTCCCTATCAAAACCTACATAGAAATGGGAGGAATAAGAGATGAAAAAGGAGAAAGACACAAAGGGAATACAACAACAAAGAAAAGGGCACTCAAGTATACCTCTAGCAAAAATATGCTATGCAAAATCTTGATCCTGATTTTGGCCATGGTAGCTCCTTTTGTAGCCTTGGGACCTTGGATTTATTATAATTGTTTTAGTTTGAGTCCTCCACTTATCATCATATCATGCCCTTGATTGGTTGAATATGCTATGACTATCTTAGGCTATTTCATTCACAAAATTTATCCTTTGTCTACTATAGAGTCTTTTAGATCTTTCAAAAAGGTGGCATACAACTATATGACACTTTATGGTGGATCAGTCCCTTGGTCAATATTTTTCTCTTTTGACCCTTTGTCTCCTTCTGTGGTGGGCCCCTTAGTATTTGGATCAATTTTTGGTGTTTTGTCTTTTCTTGAGCTTTGACCCTCCTTTGTAGTTCTTATCTTAGAGCCTTTGAATAATCCAATTATCATTTCAAGGTTGCCAGCCTTAATTCCTTTCTTCTTCCTCCTCTCTTCTATTTGAATATATTTAATCATCATGCTTATGAGCTCCCATGCTTCTTCAAAAAATACATGGCAAATCTGACTGTATTCAAGTCTTGAAGAGTTTTGATCTTTTGTTTTTCTATCCAAATTTTATTCTTTTCACAAAAAGAGCAAAGAAAGTTGATTATTTATGCTAGGAATCTAGTTTGTCTGGCTAGCTTAGCTTCATCTTTTGAATCACATTCAAACTCCTGGATTTTATTAAGGATAAGATTTTCTACATTAGACACTTCAAGAAACTCTTCAAGGGAAAGGCCTATCTATGCCATGTCATCCCTTATTTTTTGTTGTAATATGATCATCTCTTCAGTCCAATCATACCAACCTACTTTGTTTAATAAAAATATAGACACCTTGAGGAATTCTATTGCACACTCCAACTCAGTGCCATCTTCTAGTGTCACTTGTTCTCCTTCAATCTCCTGGTAATATGCTTCAAATTGCTAGAAAGTGGGGAGTATGGTGCTTACTCTATTTTCTACATGTGTTAGGAGATTCCTTATGTTTTCTATGGTGGCTCTTATCATATTGATATCCTTGAATATTTTTGTCAACCCTTCCATTTGGATTTGCACTTTGTAAGTCATTTATTTCTTGTATTTATCAAGGAAGTTAGAGTAATCAACATTTTTAATTATTACTTGAGGTTTTACCTATGAAACTTTGACCTATGCCTGTGATATTTGTTCTCTCAAGATGTCTACCTTAGTCTACAACTTTCCTTTCTCTACTTGCATCACCTGCATCTTTGCTTTCAACTCCTTATTCTCCTTTAGAATAAGTTTTGTAGCTTGTGCCTGTATGTGTTCCCTTATTTGTAGCAAATCTTTAGTATCCCCAAACATTTGTACATCACCAGTCTCTTGATCCACCTGGATGGTAGTAAGGTGCTTTGGTTTTGGGATTGTGATTGCTACAATTGATGATGAAGTTTGGGCATCTTCTTCTATAACCTAGATATTTCTAGGGTCTTCTCCCTTCTCTATGGCCTGTAGTTGTTTTTCTCCAATGTTGTTAAACAAAATATTTTCCTCAGTTCTTGCCAAAGTTATTTTAGTTTGAGTTTCAGTTGAGGATGGGAGGGTGAGCTTGGTCCTTTTGTGTTTTGGGGATGAGGTTGGGCTTGCCACTTTTATCTAATGTCCTCTTAATAGCTCATTCAACCCTCTAGCTTATGCTATCCTTTTTTGTATAGTTGTAGATATTTTGATTTCTTTGTTGTTGAGGATTAATGCCTTGGGTACCACTTTTGGTGCTAATCTAGGCATATACATGGCTATATTCAATTGGATCTTTAGGGGATCAATTATTTTCCTTCATGGAGATGTGGCAAGCACCATATCTATCCCAAATATCTCTGTCCCAACCATTTCTATCCCAATAGGGGTTTGAGAATTGAGCCAAAGTGTCATCACAATTTCTCTTCCTTTACTTGTGTCTATCCCTCCTATAGTGAGTTGGGCTGCATCAGAGGCATCCACCATAGTCTCAGTGATATCTTCAGCATCAATAAATATTTCTACTTGATCTACTTCTTGATTGAAAATATCTAAGATAGGGTCATGAAGTTCTTCTAGAGTGATAATCCGGATGAGAGGAGCAATCAACTCAATATAATTTCTTCTTAGCATCACCAATGTAAGAGGGTAGTTACCTACTTGTTTGATTTGGGTGCTACCTCTCCTGTCATATTCATTATTTGACCATACCTTATCTAGGTCTTGATTGTTTTGAATGGCTCTCTAGAGATCATCTTCAAAGCTATCGACCCTATGATTGACCCAAGTGTACTACCATTTATGCACTTCATTTCTATAAAACCATTTTGGATCATAGGGTATCCATGTCACTTCTGAAAAGCAATAATTATCCATGTCCCAAATAGCTTTAAGCATAGTTGAATATCCTTTGAAAATATAGTGGCCAAACCTGCAGGGGACTATTAGCCAGACCAAGCGCATTTTTTCTTCTTCTATAGTTTGTCTGGATATCTCAAGTGCTGCTACAAACATTGGGTAATATCTGGGCAAGACCTTTGGGGTAGTCTTTACCTCATATAGTCTTATGTTTTTAAATTACTTTGTTAAAAAGTAATATCCTACTTTTTTTTCTTGTAAAAATATGAAACTCCAGCACCTATTCTTGAAGGGAGATAACCACATAGCACCCTATGGATCATGGTGAGAAAATTGTTGAAGAACCATCCATAGTGAGAGCATCCTTCATGTATCCAAGGGAGTTTTTCTTATATATCTCGAGCATTTATTTGTCCTAACTTCTCCAAAGTTTGAATGTCCAATTGCCCTACTATGAGGTGGATGAGAATTGAATAATGGAAAAAATGAGGTATTTTATCATGTTGTTTGATGATGGCCTTTTTAATTTCTATCAACTAGGAGTGCATTTGATTACTGATTTCATCTTACCACTTGTATATTGAGGGGAAATTTTTTTGTTACATTGCATGGCTAAATGTATCACCTTTCTCCCAACCACACTCAAATATTTCACACCCAACACTATGTTGATCATATCTACATAATCCTTGATCCAGGGCCTTAATGCACCCTTCCAGGCTAGGAAGTTGTATGATACTATTTCATATGGTTCAAATAATGTTGCATAATAATGAGTAAAAATAATGTGTTAGGATTGGCATTCAATTACCTGTTGAACCAATTTGGTGTCGGCTTTGTTGAGTTGAAAAACTTTCATGATACTCTCTGACGTTATTTTGAAAACTGGTCGATGATTAAAATATCTGAAAGACTTGGAATTCTCATCATATGTCATCACCATCCAAGCCAATAAATCTAAATAAAAATATACTCGGGCATACTAGATTTCCTAGGTTACTCTTCCATCTATTATTACACAGAGCTCTTTGCCATTGTGATTTTTGTGCTCTTTTAAAAAGTTCCATAAGCAAGGTTATGAGGCATTGTTGATCTTCCTTTGCTTCTTTGAAAATAATTACAATCATATTTTTACTCTCCCATTTTTGGGTAGAATAGAGACTTATGTTTGGCCTAGACTTCTTTGAATATGTTAGCATTTCTTTACTAAGGGTAACTGGTCCATCCATCGACACGTATGGGTACTGGTTCATGGCCATATTAATGGTAGCCACAGTACCTTGAGGAAAAATAGGGGTGCTTGATGAGGCCATCACTCTTTTAACTTTATCTTTTTGGACTACAACACTATGTTAATTTCTCCCATTTTATAAATGCTTAGCAACTCATCTACTGTAAGCTCTTCCCATTGATTTCAATGCTTTGGAAGCTTTACATAGGCAATAAATAGTTTTTGGGACTGACAATTCACGTAAGGTGCTTTTAGTGTCTGCCAACTACTTAATTTGAATTTACCATCCAAAGTCTACCACTTCACCACCCCTTAACTATATTAACTAAAAAGTCATTCATATGATGCATGTTCGATTTTGACAGGGCTTAAATTAGCGTACCTTTTTAATCATATGTGATGCACTTTTTCCTCGTATATTTTATTTGAATTGGATGTGGGATGATTACCTAAGATGCAATTAAATATGTGCCATCTGGTTGGTACCCCTTACATTAATGCTGATTGTAACTCATTACCTCTTGGGCTGATAAATGCATACCATTGGATTAAAGGTAAAACAATGTGTGTCATTTGTCTTCTTGTTTTTCTATCACCTTGTTAGGATCTATCTAAAAAATTGATCTTTCATATTTATCTGTTGTTCAACATGTACAGTTGGATTCCTCCACAATACATGCATACCGTTGATTCCTAGGAGATAAGACAAAAGATAAAGAGCACTATGGAAAAGTCAATTATTTTAAAAATACATTTGGTTGGCTTGCAGTTCATGTGTGTCATTGGATCTGATGAGGATTCACACGTATCATTGGATCCCCTACCAAATAGGAGAAATATATCATTTAACTGTATTATCCAAATAAGATACACCCAACTTAAATTTGTGCATGTTGTCGATGCATGCATGCCGTCCATTCTTTGAGACCCGAATGTTCTTTAGTGAAGGAGGGAAAAGGGAGTTTTAAAAGTGTTAGGAAATATTTTAAACCTTACAAAAAAAATTGATCTTGATCTTCCATGGCTTTTATTCAAGACCTTAGTATCATGTTTAATTTTTGTTTTTAATGGCCTTGGTCCTTGATCTTAGTGGAATGTTTTAAAGGTAAATACGACCATAAATAAAAATCAAACTTGATTTAAATTGTGGTGATTTCTGATTCACACGTACCATCAAATCTATCTATGATTTGTGCATACTATTTAATTTTGAATAAGGTGCATGAATTTTATGAAAGGGGCATGTTTGATATAGAAGAAAGGGGGAGGGACAAACCTTAGAAAATTTTAATAATAATTTGGCTTTATGACCTAGGGGCAGGAATTTTATGAAATATGATTATTTTGACGTAAACCTCAGGTAAGTTGGCCTCCTTTTGATACATGCATACTGTGAGATATATTTTTGATGTGCATGTATTGATAAATTTAGAGAAGATACAAGGATTTTAACATGAAAGGAGGTCCATGCATATAGATTGCTTAGGTGGGTTTTCTTTAATTTGCATTTAGTAATGACTTAGGCTTTAGACCTTAGGAAAAACAATTATTAGGTATTAAAGTGCGGGTTTTTTACTCCGTTGAGGATGCATACGTACCATTAGATGTTCTAATATGTGAATATTGTCGGATATAAGGGAGATGCATGGATTTTAGCACTAACAGGGGTGCATATACTTGAATGAAATTAGAGAAATATTAGGCCAATTTGTCTAATCATGTCTTATAATATTTAAGTCTTTGAATTTTTATGAAATGATTATTTAACATTAAGGTGTGGGAAAAATGACTTTTGTGAGGGTGCGCGCGTACCTTTAGATTTCAATTTGATGCGTGCGTGCCGTCATATATGGAAAATATGCTAGGGACTTATCATGAAAGGGATACATGGACATGATTTCTTAGGTAGGTTTCTTTTGCGATGATTTAGGCTTATGATTTATGAAGGGAATGAAATTACTTGGAGTCAAACCTTATAAATTTGATGACCAAAAAGGGGGTTTGTGGAATGAAGGGAGGCTTTTAGGAATGGATGTTATATAGTATTGCAAAATATACTAAAATGGAGGGAGATGAAGTGTCGGTGACTTTAGGCTATTTGGTTTGGGAATGATTTTTGATGAACCATAGACCTTAGGGAAAATTATCCAAGAGAAATGGACATAATATTTTTAAAAGTGATCTTGGGGACCTTTTGAGAACATGCCTTAGAAAAAATTAAACTTTTGAGTGACTTTGGACAAGATCACAACCTAGGAACATATTGCAACATTTTTGACTAGCATTATTGTAACAAAACTTGGAGGCCATTATTATTTTGACTCCACAAAAAACCTAGACCTAAGACCTTATATGAATTTTCAAATATTGAAATTAGGGGTACTTTTTAAGTTGGAATTTGAGGATCCAACAGTCCCTAAAATATCTATTAATGTTAGGATGGCTATTTCCTGAATGATCAAATTTCTCTAGAGTTGGTTCTACCTCAATCTTCAAATAAATAACATGGTTAGCTATTTCCATGAATGACCAACTTTCTTTCTGAGTTGGTTTTCCAAAATATGAATCATATTCTTCACTGATTATTCTTCAACCTAGTGGAAAGATTCTAATTGAGTCCTAGTCTTCACTAGTTATTCTTTAACCTAGTGGAAAGACTCTAGCCTTTCTGATTTTTACAACTTAACAAATCCTATGCACGTAATCTTGTTGTAGTTCTAATACCACTGTTAGATTTTGAAACTTTAATACTAATGTAAAAATCATAGGAAAATAATCACATGATATAATATAATGAATCAAATATAATAACTCATAAATAACAATACTCACAAAATAATCATATAACAATGCTCACAATACTACACATAAAATACTAGAAATACTATTGAATAAAGGTCTACTAATGCAAGCATAAAGCTATGCATGTTTGATGGATATTACAATGCTTTATCATAAATATATAATTGTATATGACTCCTCATATGCTGCACTCTTGACCTTCACTCTTCTTTACAACTCTTTGCTTTCCTATTTTGACACATGTGCACACTTATATATTGGACACTTGTGCACATTTACACGCATAACACTTGCACACATATTTACATGACACTTGTGCATTTCCTACACATTATTACATTACATAAAATATTTACTCACACACTAATATAAGACACAATCCTAATATAATATTTACAATGATGTACTAAGATGGTACATTGGCATGTACCAAATAATGTAATATTCTCCAACACAATTGGTCCATTTTTCTAGTAGATCACTCCTTGGAGCCAATCTATCTCATTTGCAAGTGAATCAACAATTGTGCTATATTTAGACAAATTTGGATGGTCATGTGAGGCATTCTCTATCTGATTTCACTATTTTATGCTCATTCAAAATTTGCAAATCCCAAGGTAGTACAAAAGTACTATAGGATTACATAATAAAATAGTATAATCGATTAAATACAATTGTCCATAGGCTTATACAATATTACTTAATACAATGTCAACCTTATCTATAATTTAGATTACACTTTCAAAACCTCCTTGTAATATGAATTGAGGGGCCAAAGGAGAGAATACATTAATAATAATAATATATACTCCTATAAAATTATCTAGTTCCCTCCATACATAAGGAAGACTCATTTGGATACCCCTCATCATGTGGAAATCCCACTACAAAGTCCTTTGTTTTGGTGCTACTATAGATAAATACTAAGAATAAATCAAATGTGGAAAATTCAATGAACATGAAAAATTAATAAAAGTTCTTAATGTATTGGATAAATAAAGAAAACCATTTTGTTGAGAGTAAATTTTCCATGTCCTATTAATGTAAAATTTTCAAGGACAATGATAACTTATTATGATGGAATTCACAATTTTCTTCAAAAATGAACAGAAACAATCCATCCACTCAAATATCATATAGAAGGAAAAAAGAAGGATGAAAAAGAAAGAGATATAGTGGGCATCCATAAGCACCATAATTAATCACTATATTTGTAGATAATATTTCACAACACTTTGATAATCAAATGAGGAGTACAAGGAAGGTACTTATACCAGTATCAAAACCTCAATTACATAATAAAATTTAACCTAAGCCAACATAACAAGAGGGCTTAAGGTTAATTACAAGTTATAAAGTGGGTTTAACTATAAAAATATTAATTGCAACCCATAGGTATTAAATAATAAAATATTATAATAAATTAATATATTATATAATAAAATATCCTTAGGCCTATCCAATACATCATGCAATGTTGACCTTGGCCATTAATTACATTAAAATTGCAACACCCCATCAACTAAAATAAAGGGTTAAGGAGAGAATACATTAGCAACAATAATATCTACCTCTCAAAATTGATGCTTTAGTGGTCCTCCAATTTTTGAGTTTACTAAGGGGTTAAGGAGAAAATGCATTAGAAACAACAATATCTCCCCCCATAATTGATGCTCTAGTGGATCTCCACTTTTTGAGATAAACTCATGTAGATGCCCCCATCATCTCAAATCTACAGTTGAAAACATATTTCTTGCACAAGATCCTCATTAGGCTAGACTATAGTTATCATTGCTACTACTAGACACTGCCAAACATCCAAAAAACACTTTTGCTAGGACTTTAAATAAATAAAAATTAATATCACCACCTCATTTTAAGATAAAATCTTTCAATATTCTATTATCGCATAAGTTATGTCTTGAATTCACTCACGACATACATCAACCTATTTGAATATTTTATCTTGCCCTTGGGCCACTTGATTTTAGTCACCAAAAGAGGCTTGGCATGAACTTGCTTAAAAGAAAATTCTTAATAAACTTCCTATTGGATTTTAAGCCTCACTACCACAAAATATCACATGATCTAATCTAATTAAATCACAATATTATAGGTCAAAATATCAATAATCAAAAGTATATTTATATATATGAGCAATTAAATATGTATATCAAGGCCAATATAATAATGAAATAACATTCACTTATAATATCAAATATGAATGTAAATGACCAAAATCATTCATGTACAAGCATGAAGAAAACTTACAATATTAATTGCTCAAAATCTATATACAAGCTTTATTATCAATGCTTATTTCTCACCTCCTTGTTTGTATTTTCTCATGTTACATTGTATGGAGCTTTATCTCCATAATATAAACATAGTAATATGACTCTTCACATACTTGACTATTGCTCTCCATATGATAGCTCCCATGACCTTTGACTTATCATCTTGCCACTTGTATACTAGACTCTTCACTCTCTTCTTACATGCATACTTAACTATATGACACTTACACACTTTTACATAACACTTACTATTCTACATGCACTCCTAATATAAGATATTTGTGCACATCCTCATATTACTTATTTGCACACTTACATACATGAAAATTGTGCATTTCCTTCACATTGCAGTCTTACTTGAAACTTGTGCATTTCTTGCACATGGATACCTACATAAAGAGAAAATATAAATCACTCATCAAAACTATAGATTCAACCCTAAACTATTACATATTTACGTTTGTACCATGAAGGTACCATGGGGGTAAATTTGCATGTACCAAATAATGTAATATTCTTTAATGCTTCCAAGAGTATTTAGACAAGAAATAGAAGGAAGAGATCATGAAAGATTAGATCTTTATGAATAAGCTAAAGCAATTGATCAAAGGAGGAAAAGAGATTGACTAAGCAAATACTGAATCATTTTCTTATAAGCCTCTAAAAAATTCAAAATCTATTACAACTATCACAAATCCATATATATCTCCTAAAAAATCAGGCCAAAAAATTTGATTACATAAATCCATCCTTTCAAATTAGGGTAATAGGACTTAAAGACTATTCCACATAATTCAACTCCAAACATAGGAACAACTTAGTAAACAAATTTCACCAATGCATAGAGCTGAAAATATTGTGCAATATAAAAAGGGGCTTAAAATATTTTAATATGCAAAATTATGGCCTTTGGATGTTTTTCCCTAGTGGACACCAAAATATTAAATAATAAATTCTTAAACCTTAGAATTGCAAGAGCCAATCCTAACTTACCATTTAGAAAAATTTCATTTTTCATTGTACTCCGATACCATTTTGCCACTTTAGTTCCTCTACTTTTCCTAATCATCGACACTTGTAAGCATTCAAATGATTGAACCATTTTGTATATAGAAAAGGTGTTTTTGGTGCATGAAAGCACCACATTGGCCTCCACGTTAGCCAAGTCATTTTTATTATCTAAAAGCCCAAAAGGTATCCCAGGTACGATTTGAACTAGAGTCTCATGGGGTGAAAGCATATTCTATTAACCAAGACAATGATGCATCCTTGAGACTCTTACATAGAACACTCAATAGCATAAGCAATTTGACTGCACAACCTGAAGACTCAAATCAATGACCTTCCATATATAGATAAATTTGCAAGCATAACATATCTAATTAGCTAAATCTAATTGAGATGATTAGTGATACCCTTGTAGGTAACCCCTCCCAATATTGCTACTATCAACTAAACATATCTATTTGATTTGAACTCAGGACCTTCTCCTACAAGTTTCCAAGCCATGGCTCCCTTAGCCAATGTGCCATGTTTGATATTTGCAAGAGTCATTAGTGGATTGATTTCCACCTATAAAATTTTATGATAATTCTACAAAAATGGTTGATAGTGCCTCGAAACCACAACCAGTGACAACTTCACATAAATCACATTCCTCTATTCAACTCAACAACCTACTTAGACTAAGATTCAAGCATATCACTTTTATAAAAGGTAATAGTGCAACCCCTCCGGTGAAGCACCAAGCTTTCACAAAAAGACATAAGTGAGGCTATTTTAAAATTCAAAAAATTGGTGCCAAAACCCTCTCATACGTCCAATTAAAGATGTTTTATGTAAACAAAAAGGACTTAATAAATTTTAAGTTAAAAAATACACCAAAAATGTTGAGGAAACCTCGATGACAACAAGGAAGAAATTGGAGTAGGCAAGAAATTTCCAAAAAAACTTGGAAAGAAAATGGGTAAAAAAGTGGAATAACCTTCCTGCTTCTTATGTCAAAGATCCTTATGAAGCAATAAAAGAAACTTTACCCTAAAATTCAAAAGAAAAATCAAAGGCTTTGAACAGTATTCTGTGTGACCAAGCAATACTGCTCTACACTCTCTTTGTTACCATGATCAAATTCACAATATTTTTTAGAAATGAATAGAAGCAAAAAATTCACTCAAATATTATATATAAAGTGAAAAGAAAGATGAAAAAGAGAGAGATATGGTGAGCATCATAGGCACTATAAATAGTCACTATATCCATAGATAATATTTCACAACACTCAAATAATAAAATGAGGAGTGGAACAGGGTATTTATATGAATACCAAAATCCTAATTACATAATAATTTTTAACCTAAGCCAATGTAACAAGAGCTCTTTAGGTTAATTACACGTTATAAAATGAGTTTAAATATAACCACGACCCATAGGACTTACATAATAAACTATTACAATAAATTAATAGATTATATAATGAAATGCCCTTAGGCCTATTCAATACATCATAAAATGTCCTCCTTGGTCATAAATTAGACTACAATTTTAATATATTACTCATTTAAAAATAATTAGATTTATTATATAAAAATAAACACATTATTGGGTTCTTTGACAAGTATCCACCAACATCAAAGATGGTATTCTTTGTGGCTAGATTTATTTTATACAAATTGATCCTTAAATTTATCTTAGTTTTAGAATACATGAGGTATCCTTTTGTTGGAAGTATTACATTATTTGACTCCCTTATCATTTTAGTTTGGTAGAATGATTTATATTTTATATAATGTATGTTCAATATGAGAGAAAGTGCAAAGTGTCAAGATAGAGAATAAAGAGTTACATTATATGTGACAAGATTAGATTTTTATCTTTATAAGAGGAATATGAAAGGATGCATCTCCTAGCTATTAGAGGAGAGCAATAGTCAGAGTATTGAAAAGTCATGTAATCTATTGATATTGTATATATTTGAGTTGTATTTATGAGATATTTATTGTTAATCCAATATTGAGATTTATTGTTAGTGGCATATATTTGTATTATTCTTGCTCTTGGATAAAATTTTTATGTAAGTTAATCTACTTAGAAAGCTATCAATGGTATCAAAGCTATGGAGTGCTATGAAAAGTCACTTCACAAAGCAAGTGTGGAGATCGGAGTGCAAGCACAGTTCAAAAATCGCAAGCAATTCAAAGTTACATACATTTTAGAAGGTATTCTAAAGTTAAATGCTTAATTAAATCTTTTATTAAGTTTATGAAGGAGTTATAAGGTATGATAGAATAGTTAAAATATTTAATTCATTTATGGAGTGATAAGTATTTTTTGAGTTTTTTAAGAGATATGGAGTAATAAGGATGTATATTTAGTTAAGATTTTACGTATTTGAAATATTAAAAAAGTTAGAAGATTTATTTTTTAAAATTTTGGAGTGATAAGGAATTAAACTAGTTTGTTTAAAAGTTTTTAAAAAAGGGTTTTAAGTTTTAAGTTTTTTATTTTGAAAAATAAAAAAAGAGAGCCCATTTGGCTTATTTAAAAAAAATAAACTTTATAGAAAAGAGGCATATTCAACTTGCTTAAGGAAAATAGAGACTTATTTGGGCAAATCCAAATTAAAAAAAGGTTCCATATTCTAATATTGCAAAAAACAGATAGAATATCCATACAAATTTATTAAAAAAAAGAGGGAAAAAGAAAAAGAAAAAGTATAGGTATTCAACATTATTGAAAAAGAATAGCCATTTCAGAGAAAGCAAGGATTTTAGAACTGAGTGTAGTCATTGCAATCTTCATCAAGTCTGACCAACTACCCCCTCATTGTTGCACAACTTTGGTTCTCCACTATTATTCATCATAAGTTTTTCAGGAAATGGGTAGAAGGAAAACAAGGTCTATGATAGGGAAGACTTGAGATTGACCACAAAGGTAGAGAAGGAAGTTGATTTCTAAGAACCCTTATTACTCTTATAATAGAAGAAAACATCCACATTCACAGGGGTTGACAATAAATCTAAATTCAATTAAGGCATCCAATGCTTCTCCATTGACAACATAGTAGCCTGAGAGACCAACTATAGTTTGAAGCGTGCACATAAAACAATAGAAGAAATATTTAGAAGAGAAGTTGAAGCCTACACATAAAGCTATAATTTGAAGCCTGCACTCAAAACAACAGATGAAATATTTAAAAGAGAAGAGATTGGGAGATGTTTGACCTCCTCCAAAAAAGAAAAATTCTAGAGAAACTTAATCTCTAGAAAAGAGAAAAATGTTTGAAACCCTTACATAAAATATTGATTTACCTGAAATGCATTCTAGGTTTGGCTAGTAGTGAAAAAGCATCATTGAAGGAGCATGCAACAAATACACTTGAAACACATTGAAGGCACATTTAAGGAGCATGCAATAGACTTAGGTAATGTTTTTTTTTTATATTAGTAACAGGTTTTAAAAGGGACCCAAAACCCTATAACATGCTGCAAGGAGGATCCTATGAAGGTTCAAATCGCTACAGAACAAGCTAAAATTGGACCATTCACAGAATCCATAAATTAAAATAGTCTAAACTATTACAAAAATATCGCCCATGGGCACAAACAAAAAATAGAAATAGCATATATATCATAGGGACCTTCCCAAAAAACCACATCCAAAGAGACAGGGAGAGCACAAAGACCATCCCAGGAAACAAAAGGGGATAATCCCGTTCAGGACCAACTGTTTTACTCTACGATGTAGTCCTTGTCATCTTTAGGATCATCCATAAATACATTAATCATGACATTAATCATCATTGGTAGTGACAAGTTCACTACAGGAATCAACAATACATTGGGAAAGATTCCCCTACCATGTCAAAAATATTGAATAGTTAAGCCAACGTGTGCCATTGTATCTGTCGCCCGATTGCCTTCCCGATACACATGTTGAATACATATATTGCTGATCGCCCTTAGCTGGACAATGGAATCTTCAATGGTTGGTCCCACATTCCAAGGATGATTCAAGACCCCCTTCAAATAGTTTATGGTGTTTAAGTAGTCTCCTTCGACTATCAGGTACTAGATATTGAGATCGATGGCCATTTGGATGCCTCAAAAAGCTACCCAAGCCTCAACAAAATTATTATATTGGACTCCAAGTTTTTTTGCATATGCCAAAATGAGTTGACCTATGTCATCCCGATCACTCCTCCATAACTCGCAGTGCCAGGATTGCCTTTTGAAGTACCATCAAAATTTATCTTGAACCAATGAGGAGGGGAGAATCCATGAAACCAGGGATCTGTCCACAACAACTTGGGGATGACCAAAAACCTCAAAAGATAGGTTAGCAGAACATGCCACTTGAATCTCAAATGGGGATGAAGGACAGTTGTCCGAAGGAATGATATTATCATTTTCTGAGGTAAACATGACAGCTCTCAATTAAATCGACTCTAGGTCAAGGCATGAATATCGAAAAGCATGATTGTTCCTTTCTAGCCAGATTTACCACATAGAGTGAGGGATACTGATCAACCACAAAAAAATCAAACGAGTGGACTTAAAGGGGTTTGGCCATTGAATAATAAGATCATTGATAAACTAAGGAGCAACCCAAGAAATGGATACACTTGACATGATAGAGGACAGGACAATGCAAGAAAAGGGACACTCTAGAAACAGGTGATTGACTGACTCCCATGCAAATTTAAAGTTATTATTTAAATGAGCAAAGAGAAAAATAAATGATAAAAAATAGAAATACAAAAACATGAGCTATCAAAAACAAATAAATAAAACTTATTATTTCAAGAAGAAAAAGTATACATTCAGGATGTCTCACTAGATGAGACTAAGGAAATGTTGCAAGGTTTAAAATATTGTATACAACACATGATAGAAAAAATTGAAGGACAAAAGGATACATCAATAAAGGTAAAAGAGTCTTACAATCAATTATGAGATAATCCAAAGATGAAAATGACAATAATCTAAGTTCAAAGCTTGATGAAGGACCCAGGTGTTGTAGGTGAGTTGGAGAGGAGAGGCCAATCCACCAAGGGAGGTCCCAGGTTCGAATCTTCACCCTACCAAAAAGCTGAATTGGGTACCCAAAATCCAATTGATAATGTTGGTATGGGCAAGGCCGGGCATGAATATTGGGTTACTTTGATGGTGTAGAACCCCCTGGTCGTGGTCTCTCAGACCAAGGTGACCCTACAAGGGGTTTTTGTGCTTAAAAAAAAAGCTTGATGAAGCAATTGTAGACTCTAAAAGCGTTTTTATGTTAACTAAAGATATAGGAAAGATAATGTATATGACATTACTTGCTAATAAAGTCCTCAAAGACAAGAATAGAAGACAAAAGGAAATGATTAAATATTTGAAGAACAAACTTATTGATATTACTAGTGAAGCAAATAATTTAAGAGTTATGACAACAAATATATGTTGTAATTCATTTCATAAAATTAGAGCTTGTGATGATAGATGCATGTTGTGATACTAATGATCTTCTTAAAAAAGAAAAATATGCATGTTGTGATACTCATAAAAAGAAAAAGAAAAATTGTGATGCAAACAATGATACTTGTGACTTAGAATTCATGACAAAGATAGAACTTGTTACAAAAATAGATGCTACATGTGACACAAAGGATTTGAATACAATTTGTGATTGTTTAGAAAAAACTTATGTTATCAAAATTGATGATGACATAGATAGTGATGCTCAGAGTTGTGTTGATATTTATAGGGACCAACCAAATGATCTTTTTGGTTATTTTGAAAGGTATACTAAAGGAATTGGTTAAAAATTATTAAGTAAAATGGGATATAAAATATAGGTTTAGGAAAATATGGACAAGGAATGAAAGAGCCAATTGTACCAAAAATAAGACCAAAATGTGAAGGTCTTGGATATACAAGATAGACTAGCAATAATGATCCAGGGACTAAATTTATGATAGGAAATAGTGACATCAAATCTATGACAGGGATTGATAAAATTAGTAACAATGAAGGACAAACAAGAAATAATGAATCAAAAAAAGGAAAAAGTAATCCTATAATAGGGAATATATATAATCATTGTGGTCGATATATACATAAGATAGAGAAATGTTAGAATCTCCATTTTTGTGAAATTTGTGGAGGAAAATCATTGACAAATATTTTATCTACAACAAGAAAAGAAAGACTGTAAATTAAAATGGATTGTGGATGGATAAACATGAATGAATAGGATAATATAAAAATAATATTGTATAGTTTCTATAGAAGGAAACCAAGCATGATCAAAGTTTGTTGAGAATATTGTCAGTCTTATCATAAATAAATAAATGATTATGACCCAAGCATAGCTTAGAAGATTACCTATAGTGAGAATCTATAGTGATGATACTACATATATGATAGTATTATGAATGTTCTAGTGGATGACCCAAAGATAATTATAATCCAGAGATGACCCAGAGGTAGAGTTCCAGAGGCAGTGGCCTAGTGGGAGTGACCTAGAGACAGTGATCTAGAGGTGGATACTGAACGATAATGACCCAAAGGCAAACCCAGAAGTAGACCCAGAGGTAGTTACCTAGAGGTAGTGACCTAGAGACAATGACCTAGAGGTAGTGACACAAAGGTAAAGACCTAGATGTAATTTAGATATATTAATCCAGAGATAGACATGAATACTTTATAAAGGAAGACCTATTGAAGGTTGCATATATCCATCCATGCCAAAGTCAAAGTTGAAGAATAAAGAGAAAGAATAATAAGATAATGAAGGCAAAAAGCCTTCCTACCGAATAATGTAATATGGGGGGGTGTTATAAGTATTACATTATTTGGCCCCCTTGTAAATATTAGTTTGGTATATTGATTTATATTTTGTGTAATGTATATGTCAATATGAGAAAAAGTACGAAGTGTCAAGATAGAGAAAGAAGAGTCACATGATATGTGGCAAGACGAGAGTTTTATCTTTATGAGAGGAATATGAGAGGGTGCATCTCCTAGTTTTTAGAGGAGATCAATAGTTAGAGTACTAAAAATTCATGTAAAATTATATATTGGAGACATCCCTCCATGCAATGTAATTAATATGAATCATTCATGTAATCTATTGATATTGTATATTTGAGTTGTATTTATGAGATATTGTTTTTAATCCAATATTGAGATTAATTGTTAGTGGCATATATTTTATTTATACTTTATTCTAGATAAAAGCTTTTTATGAGTTAATCTACTTGGAAAACTATCACCTTTCTACTACTTTATTTGATCATTGTAATAGGATTTTCAAGTCTGATATGCTTTGGCATAACCCTATATATACATATAATCTTATGATTTTATGATTCTATTTTATGTTTGTGCACAATAGAGTAATAAAAAATGCTTACCCTTGCACCCATTTGGTATAATAAGATGCCATGCTTGTGCAAAGGTAAGCATGTTGTTGCTTATTTAAGTTATTTAAAAAGAGATAAAGAGGTTTGGTAACTTTTCTATTGTGGTCATATTTTTCTATAAGGAAGGTCTAGATAGATGGTTACTTAATCATCAACATGATAGTTTTCCTATTTGTAGATCCCCCATCCTATGATATATTTGTATAGAACTTTAGAAAAAATATTCTATTCTATCAAATTATTTCTCAAGTTCTTATGTGTAATATTTCATTTTCCTTGATTGTAAAATGATAAAAAATGAATGATACTATCTTTTATATTGTTGCATCTATATTTTATTGTTGGAGGTAATATAAAACAAGGCATTATAATATAAAAGTATTATTGAATAAATGATCTCTTGCATATTGTTGCAAATGTAAGATGCATGTAGATAAAAAAATGGAAAAAGGTGTGTGATTTGTATGTCACAATAACTTGCATCATGGTACTTGTTCTTGTTCTTTTTTGTATGGTTTGTATGTCACAATAATGTATCATTATATTGTTCTTGTTTGGAATTATTGAGGTTGTTATTTATTTCCAATAGTGCCATATAAATTCCTCACTAGAATCCCATATTATTATCTTTTTTTTTTTAATTTACATGGTGGAATCGGTAGCCGCCATAAATCCAATTACGTTGTCCAGATTTTATGGCCACCATAGTATTCTGCATTATCCACATTGGAAGCCACCACATAGATATTCATGCAGTCCACCTCTATAACCACCATGCCACAACATTTTAAACCTTTTACATCACTAAAAGCACTAGGAAAGGGACAAGCGTTCAATCCGACGAGGCTCGAGATTTGAACCTTGGACCTTCACCCCTATTATGGGGTAGCATACCATATTATAGGGTATAATTAAACTTAAAAATTTAGTTATGTTTTAGAGAAAACTAAGAAAACTCAACTATAAACAAAAGAAAAATGATGACAATCTACTTTGCATTTTTAGAGAGGGTGAGGTTAATGCTCTTCATGTTTTATTTTTTATTTAAGAATTAACATGACTAATAGACGTGTTAAATCTATAAATAATGAGTGAATAGAAATTAAATTTTAGATTATCAAAATTTTATTAAATAATAAAATTTAGTTTTTAATTAAGTTGGAAATAACAAAGTAGACTTCTCTCTCTTTGGTTTTGTTCAAGCAAGTTTGTATCTCCTTGTTTTTGTTTTTGGGCATGCGGTGGGGAGAAGGTAAGGATTTCTTGCACTCTAAAATATTTCAGGTGATATCATACATAGTCTTTTATTTTGTAAAAATGTTCATACATAGTCTCTTATTATTATTATTTGTATAAGGAATTTCATGAGGTAAAATTTTGCAAGAGTAAATTAAAGTTATTACAAATAATGTGATGGTTGAAGTACACATGATTAAATTTCATAATTATACCTTAAAACACATAACTCCATACCCTAATAAACTGTAGAACGATATATAGTTGTTTGTATAATTAAATAGTTAGTTATATGATATATTTAGTTTAAATAAATTTGTATGATTAAAAGGTGACACGTTGATCTATGAAATTGCCTTGACTTCTAATTAAGTGTTGCACCCCCAAATCTAAGATTCAACAAGGTTGTAAAAATTTGTCAAAGGCTTCATTCAACCTCCAGGTTAAGGTTGATATCTTAATTTCCTCATATGGATATCTAATCTAAACCAACTATTTGCATGAAAATCAAATGTTTGAAATGAAATACATGAAAGTAAATTGCAAAAATTAAAATACATAAAGTACAAAAAGTAAATCTATGAAGTTTAGAGTGTAATAAATGAAAGCAAATACAATTGTTACATCATACCAAGGATAACATGTGACCCATCAATACATAAGAAGTCAAATAACACCAATGTCCACCCATTCATTTGATTATGAAAGTTATGAGTGAATGACAAGATGGGCTAGAAGGATCATAACCAACTGCCTCACACTTGACAAACCATAAGGACAATGTCTTTAATGAGATGTATAAGAAATTACCAATTTCTTATAACCTTATGAGTACAAAGTACAATATGGATTTCATAGAGTGTAGCTTTAGATTCTCATGGCCAAATGATCCATAAAATGAGGGATAGGCTCTTATTTATAGTAAAAGTTTATCCTTGAGTTACCTAGGATGGAAACTAATTACTCTTAGTAAAAGAAAATATTTGGGAGAAATCTTATCCAAATATTGCACCTCCAAGTGTTACATACCTCTAATAGGCTTAGAAGGCGCCAAAAAATATTAGTCACCATATAATACTAAATATATATATTTTAGGAGATTTTCTTTGAAATTTGTGTTTATTTTCACTTTAATACCCTATTTGAGTGATTATCTCACTTTTGAAAGCAATTTTATTGTGTTATCAGGTAAACCATGTACCTTTGTTAAGTGAATTGCTTCTTAAGCAAATTGACACCTTTGTTTTGCAAGTGAATCACTACTTCAACAAAATGAGAAAAATTTTAGATTTTTGGGAATTCTCCTACCACTTAACCTCATGTTGCTATCCATTGGTTCCAAAATATTTAAAATTTAACAAAGGTAGTGCTAAGGTACTATATTTATATCAACTTCATGGGATGCCAAGCTCAATTGATATAGAATCCTAAATCTTGTATCCTTGGGTACAAAGTCTACAAAGTTGGGATCCTCTCTACCAAATTGGTAAAAATTGTTGTCTCTCCTTGGTGTTCTAGCCACCAAGCTAGTATTTGTTGGAAAAGACCCTAGAATTTTCTACCACCCATTGTCATCAGGAAACTATACTTCCCCTAGGTCTTTTGCCTCCCCTACCAGATCTTCAAAAGGATTCTTAGATGGTTTTTCTCCCTTAGTTGCTAGCTCCTTTAGCAAGGCATGGATTGGCTTTAGATTTTCATACATTCAAGAGGTATTCACTTTATTGGATTGATATTTCTATTCTTCAACTATGAAATAGATGGAATCATCATCCAAGATATGTTTCCTATCATTAAATATGTCTAGCAATTCAATAGTAACTAACCCTTGATTTTTTTATATTTCTTAGACTTGGGTTTTTAGAGACACTAGGTAGTATTTGTACTTTTGTAGGTTCCTATAGACTCTATAATCTTTATAATATTCTTCACCATGTATTTGTATTCTATCCCATATTTTTGTTCTTGTGTTGGGGTCATCGATGCAAGGAATTTTAGAATCTTTGGATATTCACCTCTCATAGAAAGTTATTCTTCTACTTGATTGATAATGTTTTTGAAGAGTTATACCTAGACTTATTCCAGAATAATAATGCAAAAATAAATAACTTAGAAGAAAATAACAACTCATAAAATACATGCACATAGAACACAAGAGATTTATCCTAGTTCACCCAATATGGGCTACGTCCAACAAACAAGAGCCACACCTCCTTTTCTATTATTATTCACCTTGCCCGTAATGGGACATTACAATAAATATAAAGGAAACTCTTACAAACCTAAACCACAATGTGGTATTAGAATATCATGGGCACAATACCATGGGCTAAAACCACCCATACCCACCAATCACGGGAATCCCTCCAATGCCTCCAAAAATAGCTCCGAGAATATCTTCAAAAAAGTGGGACCACCGAAGTAGGGGCCTACCATACAATACTTCCTCTGCAAAGGATGAGACACATCCAATTTTTTTGGTTATTTTCAAGCTTTATCCTACAAAGGATGTTAACCTAAAGTATTAAAGGAATTATTTATTTCCTCCCTAAATTGATCTACATGTCCTTGGCCATTTGGGTCTATTATGCCAAATTTGGGTGTATCTCCATTTTTTAGGCCTTGATGTTTTCAATTCCATGATCTATTGGTATTTCTTTTATATGTTTTCAAACAATCTACTCTATTCCTTAGTCATTTCTTGCATAAGTTTTTTAGGCTCATCAAGTTGGGCTTTGAGGTCTTCCACCTGTTTCTTCAATTGATCTTTCTCTACCACTTATTTCTTAATCCCTTCATTCTCTTATTAGAGTTGGTCTCTTTTAGCCTTAAATTTTGCTAATTCTACCTCTAGACTTTTGTTTCTAAGTTGTACTGTGTCATCCTAAACTGCTAGTTGTCATGCCCAATGTGAGATGGTCCACTAACTAGACCACTTGGTATGGATATAATTTATCTAGATCTAGTTATGACACCCTAGTGGTTAAATCAATAGGTATTGATGATAGCTTGAAGTGATTGGTCTCAAACACCTTGAAAAAGTATATTTTATCCCCCTTCTTGAAGATTTATGAGTGGAGAAGTATTTATGCCTTGGAGTTTTTCCTACTAATGTGCTTGTACTCTTTCTTCCACCCTTTCTCTTCATAAAAGAGGAGTGTTGGGGGCATGAAATGATATTTACACCCTAAGCATCATGACCCACCACAATTACAAATACTCTAGTCTCCTCCAAGTAGGTGCATCTGGTGCCTTATGCCTCATGCAAGGCATCCATCCTAGGAATTATGGAGAGTGTGGGACACAACCCCTATGAATGACCTTCAAGAGTATTTACCAAGGCTACCTCTTTATTCTAATGTAGTTTTTTAATGTTTTTTCCTCCTAATCTAGCCTATTCTATCAGATTTCTCCCAAAAAATGGAAAAATGAAGAAAATAGTAAATGAACAAAAATATAAATTATGGGAAATGAAAATCTACCTAGCCTATCTAGCCTAGCTAAGGGTGGAAATGTACCTAAAGAATGCAATTTCCATTCATAAACTTAGTGGGATGAATTATCACATGAACCATATATGATAACAAAACTAAACACATATTTAATCACATACACATGCATTTATATATGATTAAAGGAGGCTCGACAACTTATACATGCAGCTGGACTAATTTTAGAGTCTAGACTAAGAAGAAAAATAGAAAAGATATAGAGAATTGCCATAGGTCAGATAATAGACATAATATCAATTCCAACTCTTTTTCTTAGTCTTGAAGACAACTATTTATAATATTTACAAGCAAAATTTAAATTTTAAAATTCCCCCCAAAATGGGTATGAATGGGAGTGCCAAGGTCATTTATGGTTGTTGGATTGAAAGGACTATTTTAAACTAATTTTGGGGATGTCCAAAGCTGATTAGGAGTTAAATCACAATAAATTCCTTCACAGGTGATATAGTCCTCTTTTTAGAGGCATCATTAATGGTTCCAACTCCCACCATGGAGGTATGAGGTCGAGCGGCAGTATCCAAGGATGAAGATTACACATTTTCAATCTTTGACCCACCTCAATGATTATCCCTTTTTCATATTAACTCATTGGAATTCAATGTTGGTTTAACCTAAGACCTCCCTCTCGATGGTCTAGTTGCTTCAGTGACTTTATTCCTTGTTATTTCGACTGGCCTTTAGTATTGTAGATATTTCTTCTATTGTTGCTCTATTTCCCCTAATAGTTGATTTTATAAATATGCCCTTGCACATGATTCCACTAAACCTTATTTGATGGGCATGCTTCTGGTACCTATGGATTTTCCATGCTCTGATTACCCCTCTCACCTTTGAGCCTCTAGGGAATCTATATGAGGACCAACAAGGTCAATTGGCCTCATTGAATCCTTACTTGACTCCCTTAATCCCCCTTATTATTTTCCTCTAAGGCCCTTAGGTTTCCCCTTATGGATATGTTGCTTATGCCAATGAGAAAATATCCCTAGGTGTATGGAGTGCTGCAACCCAATTGCTAGAGGAGAATGGCTCAATTATGGGGACCTTTTGCCAATTAAGTAGGTGGATTCTAGTGAACTGAGCTCTTAGAGGCCTCATCATCAGAGGAACCCTCTTAGTTACCATCAAGAAGGATTGGAGGTTCCTCTTGATGATGGGATGGGGCCTAGTCACCACTACAAAAGATAAAATTCCTTCCTAGATTGATCTAGATGAATGACTTTACATCAAGGTAAGGGAGCATAAAGCATGCTATTAGTATTTGGCATAGACTGTCCTTTGCTTGTATCTTCTTCAAATCAACTGCTTAGTATGGGGATAGAGCTTCAAGGTACCTCATTTGATTATTTTCTTGGTGGTAGCTTTGCTTGAATTTATCTTGGGGTGAAGATCTCCTTTGTAGTGAAATATTCACTATAATTTGGTGACTCATGGGGGAATTCTACTTGTAGGAATGAAAGAACCCAAAAAATAATAGCCTTATCCCTTAGGTGTAGAGTCTATGGGGTAGATTCTAGAAGCTTGGAAACTTAGGAGAGAAATTCTAGGTTCTTGAAGGTGTATCAAGGGGTGAGCCTACCTTTTATAGACTTCTAACTGCTAGGACATTAAAGATCTTTAAACTATCCATATATCTCCTAAATCTTTCCCATGCAACTGAATCAGTGATGGCATAATTATCTATTGTGTTGTCATTCATTGGTTGTGGGAGATGTATCTTTAGCCTCCAAATTTTGGCATGTGGAATGATCACTTCATGCAACTTTCATCAATTACTAGTCTTCTTATATCATACAATCTTCTTTTATTCTCACATGTGGCGTGTTTCTAAAAATACCTTGCATAGAAAATTTAACTTTGTATCTTTTATTTATGTAGTGCCTATTTACATTGGCCAATAAATATAGTGCTTTGACCCTTACTTACTTTATTTAAATATTGCCTATTCATATTATAGTACATAACTTGATGTGTATGCACACTTACCTACAGTTCCTCTTCATTGGAGCTTGTAATGTGTAGACCACAATGATCCAAATTTTTGCTCATCCTGGTAGTTTGGTTGGGTGGGAACATGAAATCATGGTTTTGATAGAGGATGAATATGGGGAAACAATTTTTTATGTGTCAATATTCTCTTCTTGTATTGGATACACCTTAGGTCTAGCTATTTTGGATTCTTTGTATAGGTCCATTCCCCACGTGTTGTCAGCCCACTCATACATATGATCATCTAGAACTTGAGTGTGTTCTTCATCCCTGAGTATTTCTAGATCTACCTATTTCTTAGTAATTAGGAAAGCTCATTTTACTTTAGCCTTGTTTGCTAAATTATGCTCCATGTGATGTATGTGGAGAGGTTCTAAATGGACCTTCATATTGGCCCCATAGGAGTCCTCAAGAACATGTGGGACCAACTAAGGAGAGATATCATCCAATTTTTATGATAAAATCATAAGACGCAAAGGCCAAATGATGCAAGTGGGTTAGTCACCTCTACTTCTTGGATAACAATTTTATTGAGATAGGTGTATAAAGAGAGTCGTAAGTCTTTGAGAAGACCAAGAATAGGTCTAAGAGTCCTATCTAGTTGCACCACCAGCTGCTTGACTGATTCATAAGTCAACTCTAAAGAATTAGCCACCCTTTTGGGTATGGCTAAAGTGCTCACCCTCAAATGCACCATGTAATTATGATGATTTTGTTACCATATATGAGTTTTAGGTAGAATGATTTTGGTTTAGGTCTACTAGGACCAAATATTTTTAGAATAAATTTTTGATGATCTTTTGATTCTCTAGGGATTTCTCTAGATTATTCATTTGCTCTGGGAGGGTGAGGACATCCCATATTAGCACAAGCATGGTGGACCTCTTAATATGTTGAACCACATTGAAGGATTCTATTGGTTGGGTCTTTGGTGCACAATTTGGAACCCACTATGGCTTGGGCCTCTCAATGTTGAAGTTGGTCCTCAGATCGATCTCAATGCTAGTTGTCCTAATGCTGGCTACTTTGGCACTGGTGGTATCATCTAACTTTGATCTATCTCCCAAGATTGGTTATTCTCTAGTATCTAGATATTCGATACCAATTAGTGTTTTCCTTGAGATTCCTCATCACCCTCTTGCTTCTTATAAGAACACTAGGTTGGAATTGAGCCCAAATATCTGATGGAGCACTTGTTTGTCTATGGTGTAGATTTCTCCCTTGTCCCATGTCACTAAGGTCTATTATGGTGCTCTAGTTTTTGGTATTGAAGGAATTTTTGATGGCAATCTATGTGCAATTGGATTTAGTGCTTGGATAGTGATATTTTGATATGTGGGTAGAGGCATTGAACATGTCACCTATTAGAGCATTCCATATTATAGATTATAGTGGTTTGGGTAGTAACATGGTCAACTATATGAATCTCCTATATAATTATTTTGGGCAGGAACCATATCTCTCACTAGATTTGGGGTAGTTAGTTGTATAAGGATAGGGATGGAAACTGTTTGCCTTCCAAGATCTTGGAATTGACCAAACTCTCTATTCAGAGGATAATGGTAACTTTGGTATCCATTTGGTGGAGATCGATATCCTTAATTTCCTTGAGAGAAATAGGGTGAATAAATTTATGATAGTCAAACCTTTGAAAGTTTTGCTGGAACTTGAGGGATATAATTTCATTGTTTATATCCCTCATAGCATTTTACATTCTTTCTATTTTTTGGGATTGCAAGGCTGGATGGGCAATGGTAGTGATAGATGGGGTTATCGATGAAGGGAACTGACCAAAAATAGAGGTCGGTTGGAAGGTAGTTGGGTAAATGGTTGGAGGAGGGTAATATGATGGTTGAACATCCAAAAAAGAGGTATAGGTGGCCTAGGGGCCAACATTCCAATCTGAATGAGATATATTTTAGCTTGAGTATCTATCCCATAGGTTGTTGGTAATGAATTGCCTTCCCTATTTTTTTACCATCATGGCTATATCAAAATTAATTGCTTTAATGTAGTATATAAAATCCATATCTAATATAGGCTAGATTTATTATAGAATTCTATGCCAAGACTTATGGAATTTGGCATTGAAATCATCCATGTCTTCCATAGGGGCCCTCTTGATGGTTTCTAATTTCTCTAATAATGATACCCTATCTATATTCTCCCCAAAATAATCAACAAGATAGTTTTCAAGCTAGTTTCAATTGATGATGGAGTTAGGGGTGAGAGAGGCATACCGATCTCTTCCTTTTCTTATAAGAGAAGCCACTAGTAGTCTAATGGCAATGTCTTCTTCTCCAATGCTATAAAATATGTATAGACTAACCATGTATTAGAGATTCTTTGTTGGAGTTGTTACATCCTCTCCAATAAAATATAAGGACTTTATCACAGAGGCTAGGACCTAATTCCAAGTAGCCAGCACCACTGGTGGTTGTAGGGGACCTCAATTATCCCAAATTGAGAGCCTTCTTTGGTTAAAATTAATTGGAGAAACCCTATTTTGTTGTTTATTTCTCCATAAGTTGATAGGTTTTGGAGGGAGAAGGAGCAAATGAAGGTTTTCTCTTATCATTGATCTAGTAGCATACCTTGCACTCATGAAATCAAAAGTATTCTCTTAGTTGCCTTGTTAAGGGATTTTTCTATTCTTTGTGTAGTGGGGTTGCCAGCTGATGGCTTAGCTAGGAGGAGGTTATCATTGTAATCTCATTCAAAAATGGTAAAAGTTTTAGGATTCTTTTTTGAGCAGTGAAGTCACCAGGTGAATATTTGGATGTTTTTAAAAGCTAATAACCACGATCTTCATCAAAACCATGACCTAACTTTAGATCAAGGAAATTATTTTTCATAGTTTGAGTCCCATAAAGTTTACTAGTTTAAAATATTGTGGGCCTAAAATTACCCTTACACCCTGGGTTACATGACCCCCCACAGTTGTAGATGCTCTAGTCTCCTTTGGGTGGGTGTTTTCGGTGCCCTGCACCTCATGTGGGACATTAGTCCTAGGAAGTTTGGAGAGCATGGGATAGGATCCCTTTGGGTAACCTCCAATATATTTTACCAAGGCCAACTCCTTGTTCTAATGTACTATTTTGGTACTCATTCCTCCTACTCTAGACTATTCTATTAGATTTTCTCTAGGAAAAGGGAAAAAAGAAGAAAATAGTAAATGAATGGAAATGTAAATTATAGGAAATGAAAACCTACCTATCCTATCTAGCCTAGCTAAGGGTGGATATGCATCAAAATAATATAATATTCATTCATAAAATTAGTGGGATGAACGAACACATAAGCCATGCATGAAAAAAAAATTGAACAAAAATTTAATCATATACACTTGCATTTATATATGATCAAAGGAGGCTTGATAGCCTATACATGTAGCTGTCCCAAGGCTTGAGTCTAACATGAAAAGCAAAATGGAAAATGGAGAGAGAACTACCACAAGTTAGATATTAGGCACAATAACAATTCCATCTCATTTTATTAGTTTTGAAGACAACTATTTAAAACATTTACAAGTAAAATTCAAAATTTAAAGTACTTCCCAAAATGGGTATGAGTGGGAGTGCTATCATCATTTCTAGTTTTTGAATTGGGAGGACTATGCCGCATTAATTTTGGGGATGTATGAAGCTGATTAGGAGTTAAATCACCATAAATACCTTCGTAGATGATATAGTCCTCTTTTTAGAGGTATCATTAATGCTTCCAAATTCCACTATGGAGGTATGAGGTTGGGTGGCAATATCTAATAATAGAGCTTGCACCTTTTCAATCTCTAACCCATCTCGATGATTCACTCCTTTTCTTATTAGCTCACTAGAATTTGGTATTGGTTAGGCTTGAGACCTCCCCTCTAGTGGTCTCGTTGCTCTAGTGACTCTCTCCCTTATACTTTTGATCAACCCTTAGTCTTGTGAATGCTACATCTATTGTTTCCTTGTTTCCACTAATAACTATTTTTTTGTAGATGCTCCTACATAGGATTCCATCAAACCTCATTTAATGGGTATGCTTCTAGTCCTTGGTGGTTTTTCCATGCTCTTCCCCCTCTCAAATTTTATCCTCTGGGGGATCTATATGAGGACCAACAAGGTCAATTGGCCTTATTAAGTCCTTACTTGATTCCCCTCATCCTTGTTATTATTTCACTCCAAGGCCCTTGGGTTTCCTCTTATGAGGAATATCTATTAAGCATGAGCCCTGAAATAGGCAAGGTTGTGCCTATTATTTTTAGGCATATGATAGACCTTCCTTGTAATCATTAACCGGGCTAGTATAATCAACTATAAATAGTGCATTTTACCTCAATATGCGGGTCCACAATTTGAGTGTTTACCTATTGTATACTATGCAATTTTTCTTTGCTTCTTAATGAATAAGCTTGTTGTTTGACCTTTTCCAGTAATGTGTTTTTGAATTCTTTCATATATGTATGCTTTTTAGTCTCTAGATATTTTTGTAAAAGCTTTGTGGGTGGTCTATTCTATTAGGCTTGAGTTATTATTTGGATTATCACTTTGGGCTATTGGAATATTAGGGATACATAGCATTTAATCATTGTAGTTATAATTTCTTCTATAAAAGTCTATTAGTGGTCTATTTTTTAGACCACAAATGTTGTTTGGACTATTTTTGAGCGCTATTAGAGTAGTAGAAGACACAATGTAACCTGAATTTAATTTTCATGATGCTTTGCTTGGTATCTAGTCTATTATACATTGTATATAGATAAGTTATATTGTGTTTTGCATGGGATGTGGCTATTATGTTAGTTGAATATCGTTTAACTTCAAATCCATATTTCTTTCTCTTTTGTCTTTCTAACCTTCCAATTCTTTCGTTTCTTTTACTTTTGCTTTGCACAAGGAATTGGTCTTCTTTGGATGTTGGATCATAAGAAATTCTAAGCCATCCAATCTTAGTTGTGGTCTAGGATGCACATCATACCACTAGGCAGATCATAGACCAAGATGGGATAGAGGAGTTCTCAAAGAAGGTAATTCCCATGGAGGTGATATTTGTGTGTGAGATCAATGAGGACACCACTAATCTAGAGAGATTGTCCTCTAAAGGGAAGGATGACACTAGATGATCTAATAAAATAGGTACATATATAGATCAACCTAGAATTTTCTTGGTAATTTTATAATTTTATTGCATGCATAGTTAGTATAGATTAGTATTTGTAATATAAATTGCACATGTTTTATGATGAGTTAACAAATTGCATTTTATATAATTATGAATATTATCCATGAGTTGATATAGCTTATTGATATATTATAGCGAGTCACTTTGAATGATGTTCTTAATTTTGATTACTTGTTTTGTTGTCGCTATTAGTGGATGGACCCTTTGAGTGACCAACACACCTATATGGCTAGGCTTACCACCTTAGCACTATTTTGAATTAGGTTCCAAGAGGAGACTACATTTCCTATTAGCTATTAGAAAAAGAGCAAGAGCTAAGAATTATATTCTAAGCAAGAAAAAAAATGACTAATATTGAGAGAGAGAAAGAGTGTGGGACTTTAGCAATAGTATATGTACACTCAACTAAATTTAGTGCATGTGCAAGGAGAGCTAGCAAGACATAGGATGTTTGAATCATGGTAATATTGCTCAAATACCTCCTATATCGATATATGGGTGTCCAAAACATAGTATTAAGCATGCATGGGAATGATTTTGTAACCATAGCCCATACTATGTATACAATATTTGACATTCATTTTTTATAGCCACCATAACACCCTATAGATTAGACATATGATTTTTTGGGTATAAAACTATGTACACGATACATAGAGCAACTTATAATGATAACACATAGTTCCTAATGTATTATGATGTATATCTATCACTATACCATATATATTTATGATATATATAATATAATTCCTTTGGATCAAATAATTTCTTGTCTTATAATGACATGATGCTTTTCATACACATGTTTGCTTTTATTTCCTTCCACTTACATTGAGTGTATTATCATTAGCATTTAAATTTTAGTATTTATGAGATGTACTAGGAATTATATGTAACATTCCATAAGATTATATGTCACATTAATGATAAATGCACGTAACATGTCACCTAAAACCTTATACAAGAATAGAAAGATATGCCTCTAAAGGAAAATAGAGATATCAAGGAAGGATCAAAATGATGCCACCAAAAAAAGACGTAGGTGATATTTATATTGATCTAGACTACCTCCCTTTAGTATTTAAAATATATGACATGTCAATGAACATGCATGCAATTGTAATAGGTAGAAAATACACTATAGCATCTAATGGAAACAATATGTCACAAAGCATGCCCACCACTATAGGTGGAAATATAAACTACATGTAGTATCTAGAAAGTATGATGTGTCAACAAGCACACTCACCATTGTAAAAGGGGTAAGCTAGAGTGACACCACCATTAAAAGATACATGGGATCTATACCTTAGATTTAAATCACCCAATAGTATTTAACAAGCATGATGTGTCAACAAGCATGCTTATCACCATAAGGGAGTCCAACACACTATAACATCTAGCTACGATAATGTGTCAAAAAGTATACCGACCTTTGTAATAGAAAAAGAGAGCTACAAAATAGTACCCAACAAGTATGATATGTCAATAAGTATGCTTACTACTATTGTAAGAAAAGGCAAACAAAAATAGTATTAGATGTACATACTATGTCAAAAAGCATATCCAACTATTGCTATAGGAAGACCAAGAATATACCACCAACATTAAGTGATTTATGTCTTGATCCAACCCATTCCTTACCATGTTTTATGAGTGTGATGCATCAACAAGCACACCTACCATGATAGAGGAAGAACAAAACATAAAAGTAAATGTTTAGGCTAGATATGCATGTAACACATTTAGAGTAAGGAGTCATTATAGAATAAGAAAATCCATGTTCCCCTATTGCAATAGTCTTAGTTCATGCACTATAGTATCCAAAAGGTGCAATATATCAACATACATGCACACCACTGTAATGGGAAATTAATAGGATTTGTTGTTTGATTGTAATTAGTTTAGTATTTGTATAATATAAAAATAAAAAATGCTACTAATATATTCCTACTATACACCTATATAGAAGATAACATGGGTTGAACTAGGATGATTGCTTTATGGAATTTAAAGTAGAGCACTAACATAAAAAAAGGATGACCTTGAGCACATCATGATACCCCATACTGGAAATTATGATACCATGATGGAGAAATAAAAATAAAGTGTAAAAAAAGAGAACTGTTGGCTTTTTAAGCCTCACTACCACAAAAAATCCTAGGCCCCAATATAAACTAGCCACAATATTAAAGGTCATAATAATAATAATACAATGAGTACAATAATATATGAGAAAATTAATATGTATATCAAGGCTTATATAATACTAAAATAAAAATTCATTTATATAATCAAATATGAATGTAAATGGCCTAAGTCATTCATGAACTATGCATGAAGAAAAACTTACAATATTAATTGCTCAAAATATGTATATAAGCTTTATTATTTTCTTCTAGATGTAACTTTGTAATATGATATTCATGTTACATTCTTATGGAGTATTTTCTCTATAATATAGTCAAAGTAATATGACTCTTCAAGTAATTGACTATTGCTATCCATATGACAAGTCCCATGACCTTTGGCTTATCATATTGCCACCTGCATACTAGACTCTTCACTTTCTACATGCACTCCTAATATAAGACACTTGTACACATACTCACATTACATATTTTGTACTCTTACATACAAAACACTTGTGCACATTTTATCAATATACACTTGCACTCTAACTTGCATGACACTTGTGCATTTCTTACAGATTTATACTTACATAAAAAGGTATATTTAAATCACACATCTAAACTATGGAATCAACCCTAATCTATTATATATTTACAATTCCATGAAGGTAATATGGGAGTACATTAGGATGTACCAAATAATGTAATATTCATCAACACCCCTGTATTACATTATTTGGTTATTGAAGACTTTAGTCTTTAATCTTGGTATTTGTTTTATCTTCAATATTAAAATGACCTTGCATTGTTCATGAACTTCTACTTTTCTGGAATATTCTTCATCATCTTGAATTTTGGGTTCATCCAATGCTTATGTTTATAGGATAACTTTGGACTATGCTGGATTTAATTCCATGTTTCTTGTCTTTCTAAAAAATCATGCAATATATCATTAGTTTCACCTTGTGATAGAAGTTCAAAAATATCTTGAGAAAATCCCATTGAATCTAAAGGTATATATTCTATTCTTGATTAAACTTGTAGCTTCAAAATTGTTTTGATTCTTAATGATGCATTTGCTATGTTAATTTATATATTTGAATTCAACTGATTGTCTTTTCTCAACCAATTGAGTAACTGAGATAAGATTAGTTGATAGTTTAGGAACATATAAAATATTTTTAGCACAAAATCTAAAAATTATATGCTAGGTATTACTCTACCAGTTCATTAAAATTGATACATCTTATCATCCATAATTTTTAGTGTGATATTATCCTTGACTTCTAAGGTTTAAAATTCCAAGTCTGCACTACCTTCAAAGTGGATAGACTCTAAATTAACTATAAAAAATGGATAAAGTTAAATATTAATAATTGTGGCTAATAAAACAACTCTATCAAAAAGGATAGAGTTAGGTGGTACCTCTAAAACCTAATTTTGCCATTGCACAACATACCCTAATTTGGGGACCCACTTGAACTTTGATGTTGATGTTTCGTTGTTATTTTGAATGTTTTATTGATTGGTCCTAGTGTGCTCACTCAAATTTTATAAAATACAAAAGTTCTAAAGTTTAGTCTTTTGAGATTGTTTTAAAATCTTTACTAGTGAGCCCATTCAAGTTATATCACAATAAAACATTTAAAAATGATGAAAATAAAAAAAGAAATAATAGATGAAATATATATTTATATATATATATATATATATATAATATATATATATATATATATATATATATATATATATATATATATATATATATATATATATATATATATAAGTAAATCAAAATAAATCCATGGTGTAAAATTACGTACCCTAAAGTAAAACATCAATGGGCTTGTTTTGATTAATTTGTTTCATCAATGTGCTTATTTTGATTAATTTATTTTATAAATGGGTTTATTTTAGAAAGATTAATTCATGTTGCATTTGGTTGCAGGTTACTAAGAAAAAATATGGACACAATTTTCAAAGCGAACCTCAACTTGTAACTCGATTAACCAGTGGATGCAGCGCATGAGCACCGTCAACATGGTCAACAACACAGTTTCCAAGGTATTGCTAGGGCATGGTTTTCAAGGTACAACTTTCAAGGTGTCGCTAGGGGGGCATAGCTGAGTCATGTTGATAAATGCATGTTGGTGTTGATAAATAACATATTGTGTTGTGGCCACACACATTTGGGATTAAAAGAATCAAAGAAGAGAGAAATTCAAAGTTGATTATGAATAAAAAGTACTATCCTCATTGGTGCAATAATCAGGTATATGTATCATGTAAAAAGCAAGTAAAGAACAATTACAAAAATGAAGGATTTTCTCTTCTACACATGCTTTGTCCTTGATTGATTTTGGTTGGTGTCTTTGGCCAAAAATTACCCTACTTAAATTTCTACAACATTCCATAGAAGATCGCTCTACTTGGAAACATTGATAAGCAATGCAACAGATGTCATTTTAACATTAAAGGTTCGTGCAAGGTAATATTGAAATGGTTTTGAGCCAATTATCACATGCTTTTTCACCTATATGGGAGATTTTACTGGTGAGAAGATGAAGTGTTTCACTTTAAGAGGAGACCATTACTTGTGCACCTTGTCAAACATGGCACAGTATATTTGGAAGTCAGTCAGGAGGACCATTTTATGTTCAAGAGACATAGTTCATAGGTAATGATAAAAATTTATTTCACCACGATTCATAAGCATTTTCAAGAATTTTATTGGTATCATCTATGGTGGAGAAATTGGTATGACTGTATTTTATGAGCATGACTGATGAAACCTGGGGAAGGTGGTATTTTATAGTAATGTTCATGTTGCTATGAAGAAGACATTGACGATGATGGGAGTGAGCGAATACCAGATATAGATGAGCAAAAAAATAATAAGTATTCTAAAATACACAGAGGTAGTAGTCAAAGCACAAAGAACTAGTTACAAGTTGCTCCACTAAACAAGATATGAAGACGTTTTGGTTATCATAGATTTGTTCTTGACGTCCATATAGGATATCTCCAACCAAAACGACTTATATCAACAAGTAAGAATAACTTGAAGGAAGTCTCATTTCACTACTACATCGATTCCAAAAGTTTTCCTTGCTATTTATACATCCAAATAATTTGAGAGCGGAGGCTCATGGCCCGTGTATTAACCATGGTAGAATTACCCATATTAAAGGAGGTGGGTTCTATCAAAAGAAGCAAATCATCAAACTGAACGATTTGCCATGGAGGTTTGTTGGATTTTGGTTGGGCACTGGGAGGTAAGGTTTCTACAAAGGAAGAGAAACATGTCTACATTTGGGGGATATTAAACTCTATCATTTATACATGTATCCTAAAATAATCACCTCTAGTATGCGATAAATAAGGAAAAAATTGATTTTATTTTGGGAATGAGAAAACTCTAAGAATTTTATAAATTCCAAAACATAATTTGAAAGTGGGGTATATAGTCAGTGATATGCGCTCAATAGAGAAAGCCACATGGAAGATACATTACACCATGCACAAAGATTCTTCACCATGATGAAAAACATTAATTTTAGAAAATGACATCATTATAAAATGTGTTTCCAAAATACCGTTATAAAATGTGTTTCAAAATTCTGAAGAACCGTTATGAAATTCATTTCAGAATTCTAAAGAACTGTTGAAGAAAACATGAAGCAAAAGAGAAAACAAAAGGTTTTGTTTGAAAATTTTAAATAGCCATTGAACCCATGAAAAAAATGTCAGAGAATTTTTGGAGTAAGGGCATGTTGGAAATTGGATTTTCTTGAAGAGCATCTCCTCCCTGGTTGCTGGACTGCAAAAATTTCACCTATTGTAATCCATTTGAAGCAAGGTATTCTGAAGGAGCATTAATTCAATATCTTTCATTTTGTAATATATTGGAATTTTTAATAAGTTTTATGAATGCGGATGGTAGACTTATTCATTTTTCTTAATTTATTATCTTATTTTTGTAGAAGATTACATCACATTAATTCTGGGTTGCATGAAGACTTACTGGTTTAATGTTGATTTAGGTTCAGAATATTTTTGTTTATGCGAATTCGGGTTGAAATTTTAAAAGCTACAATGACTTGTTCTTTTCATTTTATTTTTCTAACCCTAGCCTTTTATTTTTGTTAAAGTTATTCAAATAAAAAAAATTAAAATCCCAAAAAGAAACAAATGAATTTCAAAATTAAGATTCAAATTTTCATGTTACTTAAATTAAAAAATTTTAATAAAAAATTGAGGTTTTAAACTTTGCATAATTTTTCAAAATAATCAATTAGTTTCATTTTATAAAAATTGAAATTTCAATAAATTCAATTCTTCATTAAGATGAATAATTAATATGATATTCCAAAGTTTTTACATGGTAAATTTTAGATTCAATCATTTTTATTCTCACGCAAGTCTTAACAATTGAAGATAAAATTTGATTAACAATCGAAGATAAAATCAATTAAAATCAAATTTTCAAAGGTTAAAATCAAATATTTATCAAATTTTGAAGGTTGTTAGTTGGTCAAAAATTTCACATTTTCATAAATTCCATGAACAACAAAATCATTGCAAATCAAATCAACCCAAAACAAGCCCCTTGTTAACAAGCATATGCAACACTGAGGTATCCAATTAACTTTTGGTATTCATAGTTTTCACTAAGCATTGCAAATAGATTAATACATTAAACAAAATCTTAGGAAAATCTCAAATGTTTCCTTACAAGAGAGATATCTGGGTAGAATCCTTATTGTGAGTACATTCTTCTGATTGGAAAAAAATATCACTCAACATAATTGGCGCTAGAAGGAGGGCCTGAACTGAGTTGTTCATTGTTGTTTTAAGGCTTGGAATTATTCATATAATGACTTTTTGATTAGGAATTATTAATTTTCTAAGTCCTCAACGCTCAAAGTGCAAAAAAATTGGTGCTAGGAGGGTCTACTTGAAGGTAATTGATTCAATTTAAGAATTTATTTTTAATTCGTTCACATTTATTGTTGGAAATTCTCTAATTCATGATGTATTGATTCTAATATTTTACAAATTGAGAATTTTCCTTATTGTTATGGTTTAATTGATGCATTTTTAATGAACATGATGACTTATTAGTTAAACATTTGAAAGTTGGAAGTCATTTCATTTCAAGAGCACTAAGCACTTGTTGTTTTCATTGTTAAGGCTAGAACCAAAAATCATAATCACAAGATCTAAGGCTTTTGAAAACACTATTTTTCATAGCATTTCTCCCACAAAGAGGATCAGAAGGTCTAAGAGTTTATCGGTTGTTATTCCACCTAGTAGCAGTTCATCACTATCCATCATCCCATTTGTTCCCCCACTAGTAGCTCTAATGGCAAGAGTTGCAACTTGGTTAGGTACTCATAGAAGTCCTTTAAACATTGCTAGAGCAGCCCATGACATTCCTAAAAACATAGAAATATATTTACCTAAATATAAACATGATGGAATTAGAATTGCTGAAGAACATATTCAAGCTTACAAGGATGCCTTGATTAGATTGCAAGTCCAACATGAGGATGTTGCTTGCAAAATATTTCCACTTACTCTTGATGAAATGGCATATGATTGGTACATTAGTTTACCTGCAAATTCCATTATGTCTTGGGCCCAATTGGAAATAAATTTTATGAATAAATTTAGGCTACCCATAGATCTTGTTGTAATCTATCATCAATTTGCTTCAGCCAAGAGAGATCCTAATGAACCTTTGATATTGTTCAATACTCATTTCCATAAGTTGTATAGCAGGTTAGTTGCTCTTTATACTCTTCAAGCAACTGCTACCATACAAATGTTCTTTAGGACATTGGACCCTTTAACATCTATATTTGTAAGTAGAGCTCTTCAAATCACTATGCTTCCCATGACATACAATGAGGCTTTGAATGTAGAACAATAGTTGATGCCATAAGGTTTTGGTATAGGACATTTAACTTCCAAAGGATAGCCAGGTGCTTATAATCAAGTGCCTATGATAAATCAAGCTTTGTCACAACAAATACCTATGTTGAATGCCATGCCATTCAATAATTTCAATTTGCCATACAATCCACCTATCATGCCCATTTATCCTACCACTCCACTATATTTAGAGAATTAGTTCAACACTCATAAAATGGCTGAAACAAATGCTAAAACCATGCCTACAATATTTAATACAACACCCACTCCAAATGCATCAACATTTCATAAAAATAACACGGTATTTCTATAGATTGTTCAAAATCAAAGTTTGCCAAATTTTCAAAATCCCACTACCACTACGAGTAACACAACCAATCAAACTATTATAGGATAAAATAATGAACCTAATTCTCAGTTAAATGATCTAAAAAGGGTTGTCCAAAAACTCAGTAGTGACATTGTTCAAATGCATAAACAATTGCCTTAAAATTCTTATCAAAATAGAAATTCTAGTTTTTTGAGAAAACAATGGAATACTCATCCGAACAATGGAGGAGTACCTAGTCCCATTGTTAATCAGAACAATGCTACCATTAGTTCTATTCAAACCAGCACTATTGTTAATATTTTAGAGTTGGATTTAAAAAATTTTAGGGTACATTCCATGGTACAACATAGTGAGAATGAGTACCCTAAATTCAAAACAACATTAGATATTCTACAAAAAAATATGGATAACATGGAAATTATTTTAGATGAAGATCATTCCCAATAGGCTACTACTAGCAAAGGGAAAGAATTAGTGCTAATAGTTGAAACATTTGAATAAATTGAAGAATATGAAGAAGGGTATGATGGGTCTATATAAGAAGAAGTTCAAGCCTTTAGATAGTTAAAAAAGGGCAATCACAATTACAATCTTAGGAGTAAGACTAAAGCTCCATTTACTTCTTCTACTCCTCCAAATGACACCATCATTCCTCCTGATACATAGGCTGGTAACAATCCCATACCTCCATCTAAAGGTGATCTGCCTCAACCACCACATGACAAAATTACCTATAATATTGTGGAGGATTTAAAGAAAATAAAAGTGAATATATCTTTATTTGATGTTGCTAAGTTTACTAATTAGCAAGAAATTTTGGTGTAGGCTTTTGGTAATCAAAGCAAAAACAAATCCTAGAAAGCCATTGATGTGCAATTCACCTCATAAAGGGACAAAGGAGAAGCTCATCCCTTTATTTTGACCATAATAATTGCAGGAAGTAATCTACACAATTATCTTGTTGATTTAGGAGCATCTAGTAATATCATGCCTCACATTGTTTGTCAAAAATTGGGTTTGAAACCCATCCCTTCTAATAGGATAGTTGTACAATTGGATAAATATGAAGTTAATTTGGTTGGAATTCTTAAGAATATTCACATACAAGTAGCCTCTAAACCTAGGATACAACAACATATTGATATACATGTTGTAGATATACCTGATAGGTATGTAATGTTATTGAGCAGAGATTGGTCTAGGAACTTAAACTAATACATGGCCACAGATTGTTCATATATGTGGCTACCATGGAAGGGTGTTTCTAACCAAATTAGAGTTGAAAGAGAACCTAGAATCAAGGATTTGATTACTGAATATAACAAAACCAATGAAATTTTTTACAATGATTCTGAGTTAGGTGTTTACACTTTGGAAACAAAATTGGATGTAGGTGAATATGAAAATGAAATACCATATATTAATCTAATTAAGGATGAAAATATTATTTGGATGCTTAAATTTGATGGATCTAAATCCAAACAAGGTAGTGGAGTTGGTGTGGAATTGATTAGTCCTAAAGGTAAGTCATCTCTGGTAGCTTATAGGTTATAGTTTCCTTACACTTGTAATACTATAGAATATGAGGTTTTAATATCCGGTTTGGAGTTAGTCTTAAAGAAAAATATTAAATGTTTGAAAGTGCTAGGAGATTCAGAATTGGTTGTTAAACATGTGAAAGGTCAGACCAATACACATGTCATGATAAAAGACTAATTCATTAAATGAATAGAGTTAGGGATTTGATTGATGAATTCTATGCTTTCAATATTTCATTGATATCTAGGAAGAACAATAAAATTGTTGATTCTTTAGCTATCACAATAGGTACTCTTAAGCCTATTGATAATAGGAGGCTAAATAAGTTTTCAATTGAGTTGATACCCTGTCCTTATATACCTAACAATATGAAAAATTTACAGATATTTGAAAATGATAGGCACATTTTTATAACTAATTCAGGCATTTTTGAAAATTAGGTGATCGATTGGGACGAGAGATTACAAGAAGATGAACACGAATATCATGAGGTAACAAATAAAATCGATGTGATTCCTAAAGGTATAGTTTCTATTGAAATTTTTTTTGATATTGATTACAAAAGAAAAAGCTGTAATAAAACCTCACTCCCATAGGATGCTTATATTTCTATTGATCTTCGAAATAGTAAAGATACACATAACGTACTCATAGGAAAGGCTTGCTCTCATCATGAGCAAGAAGGGATTGTACATACTCTTAAATATTACGTTTATGTAATAGCATAGAGTTATGAGAATTTAAATACTTATAATGAAAACATCATAACACAAACTATTCCTTTAAATCTAGATTCAAAATCATTTAGACAAAAACAAAGACCAGTCAACTCATTACTAGAGCCTCTTATATAAAAGGAGGTTAAGAAATTATTGGATGCTAAGATTAATTTTCCAATTAGACACTCTACATGGGTAGCAAACATTGTACCAGTTAGGAAGAAAAAAGGTGAAATCCATTTGTGTATTGATTTTAGGAATCTCAATAAGGCCTCACAAAAGGATAACTACCCCTTGCCTTCCATGGATCATAATTTACAAATGGTGAATGGCTTTGAGATGATATCTTTTCTTGATAGTTATTCTAGATATAATCAAATTCTTATTGATCCAAAAGATAGAATAGAAACTACTTTTACCACGAAGTGGGATACCTTTGCTTACAGAAGAATACCTTTTGGATTGCTTAATGCAGGTGCCACATTTTAGAGAGCCATGAAATATGCATTTAGAGATTTTATAGGTAAATGCATATTCATTTTATGTTGATGACATTCTTGTTTTCTTAAATAATAGATCTGACCACATTAATGATTTGAGAAAAGTTCTGCAAGAGTGTAGAGAACATGTTATTTCCCTAAATTCCAAAAAGTGCATTTTTGGAGTAACTGAAGATAAAATTTTAGGCCATGTTATCTCAAAATATAAGAAATCCATAGATCCTAAAAGAATCGAAGCCATCCAAAAAATACCTCTTCCTAGTATCAAAAAATAATTACGATCATTTTTTGGGAAAATCAACTTTGTCAGGAAATTCATTTAAGGATTTTCTAAAATAGTCAAATCATTAAATGATATGTTGAAAAAGGATGCTAACATTAATTGGACTTGTGAAGCTAAAGCAAATTTTTAGGATGTTAAAAAAGCAATATCTTCTGCACTGTGCTTATGAGTCCTAATTACAAGAAACCTTTCTATATTTATTCATTTGCTTTTGAGCATTCTTTTGCTAGTGTATTAACTCAAAAGAACAAAGATAATTCAGAAAATCTTATTGCTTTCTTGAGTTCACCACTAAAAGATGCATATTTGGAATACACTATTCTAGATAAATAGGTATATTATCTTTTCAAAAATATGAAGAATATTAGACATTAAATTTTGCACAGTAGAATTTATGCAATAGTACCTGATCCAATTGTTAAAATAATGTTGATGCAGAATGAACTAGGAGAAAGAAAAGGCAAATGGCTAGCTACTTTGTAGGAGTTTGATTTGGAGATCCATCCAATCAAGCTTGTTAGAGGATAAGGTTTGATAGAGTCTCTAGCTAAAATTGATCCTCAAATCGTGTGTCAGCTATACACTATCAAAAGCATCACCACGGATGAATGGTATAATGACATTGTGTATTTTTTAAATGATAAGTGCCCTGACCGTTTTAATGCTACACAAAGAAGAACACTTCAATTAAAAATATCTAATTTTATTATTAAATATGGTGTGTTATACAGAATAAATCATGAAGGAATTTTCCATAGATGTTTAAGTAAGGATGAGTCTATGCAAATTCTCAAGGATTTTCATGGTAAGTATGGTATTGGGCATGGATTAGCTAATGCCACAATGCATCAAATTTTGAGATTTGGTTACTATTGGCCCCACATTTTCAAAGATACCCATGCCCATGTTTGTTCTTGCCATACATGTCAGATTACCATCAACATAGAAGGAACTGCTTCTATGCCTTTACAACTCGTATTTGAGGCTAGATAATTTACACAATGGGGTTTAGATTTTGTAGGAGTTATAAACCCAAACTCTTCACCTGGTCACAAATATATTTTAACCACCATAGATTATTGTACTAGATGGACTGAGGCCATTGCCACCAAGAAATGTACTTTTGAAGTGGTTATTCAATTTTTAGGACACATTATTACTAGATTTGGTATGCCATATTCTATTGTTTGTGACAATGGTTTCACTTTCACTTCACTTCAATTTGCAAAATGGGCTTACAAAAATAAAGTAAGCATAAAGTTTTCTTCAAATTATTACCCACAAGGTAATGGTTTAGCATAATATACTAATAAGAACTTATTGTATATCATTTAGAAATTATTGGAAATAAATCCTAGGGACTGGCATAAAAAATTGAAAAATGCTTTATTGACGGATAGAACTAGATCAAAAGGGTCCATTGATACTTCTACTTATCATTTAGTTTATGGTCAAGAGCCTATTTTTTTTCTAACCTAAAATTGTACTCTTTAGTTTATGAAATATTATCTTGAAATTGATGATAAAATAGAGGCAATATTTACTCACTTAATGAGTCTAGATGAAAAGAGGGAAGATGCCCTATAACATTTTAGTAAACATCAGGGGGTTATTAAAAGGTGGTTTGATAAGAGAGCCAAATTCAAAGCCTTTAGAATTGCTGATTTGGTTTTATTGTGGGATAAGGCCCACAAAAGGAAGGGTGATCATGATAAATTTTATAATATCTGGTTAGACCCTTACCAAATTTTTGATATTCTTAGGGAAAATGCATTTAGATTGCAGAATTTGAGTGGAGAGAACATTCCTTTACCTGTCAATGGTTAGTTTTTAAAGCACTATTTCCATCCCTAAGGCCAAAAGCCCATTCATCACTAGTATATATTCATATCTTGTACGCAAGTTTTTGGTTTTGTGGGTTTTGCTTGTATGTAACTTTATTGTTTTGTTTTTGTTTTCACTTGTACATAGTTTTGCGTGTGTATGTACCAATTGGATACAATCATCACTTGTTTGTTTATTTTGTTATTTTCATTTTAAGATTTTATTTATTTCCATTTTTGATCTTACAATATATAGGTTCATGCCAAATTATGTGTTTTGTTTGTGTTCACATTTTGCTTCTTCACTTTCATGATAGGATTTGGTTTTGGTTTTCCAAATTAGGGTATAGTTGTGTAGTTGCGATAGACTTTTGTCACTTTGTTGGAAATGTTTCTTAGTCATGGAATATGGATAACTTGTTTGAAATTAGGTGAAATTGAAGTTAAGAATATTCGATTGTTCAGTAGTTATTCTTAATTATGGATTAGAATGGTGGAGATTAAAGTAATACAACATTTTGTTTAAGCTTCACATGTAACACTACATTAAAAGGATATTTTTGAAGAACACAAGCTTATACTGAGAGGGGGGGTGAACAATATAAGACCACTTTTTACTTTTATTTCAAAACAATATTATGGAATGTATAGATAGCAATATCATCTGCAGTAATAAAAGCAATAGACAAATCACCACATACAATAGAGACACCACAATTTACATGGTTCACCCAATGTGGGCTACTCCACAAAAAAAATATTTCACTAAAATTTTCTCAATAAATCTCTTGGGAATCCTTTCCCTATTACAATGTTTATGGACCTCTATCCAAAGGAGATACCAATCGCCTAAATCAATTTCGTAGATCTTGTTGGAAATTTGAGTGATTTTATGTTGTCATTGATGTCACATGGATCACATTGAGTTTTGGTGGCCAAAGCATTTCATAAATAAGCATTTATGATATTTTGGAGAGCATGGATATATACAGGGTTTTTGTGAAAACCAAGGCAGGCAAAATAAAAGGTTTTATTTAAAACCATGGATGGCAGATTTGAAATGGGTTTTTCTTAAAACCCAGGTTGGCTTTTTGTTTCATCGAAAAAGGTGCCCCGGTGATGGAGATATTTAATTTTAAATATTTAAGTTTAAATTTTAAATTATTTAAAATTAAAATTAAAATTTAATTTATAGCGCCGACGTCAAAGAAAGGAAAAGGCATAAAACTAATATTTAAATTATAGCGCCGACGTCAAAGGAAAGGAGGAGGACATATATATATATATATATATATATATATATATATATGCCCAAAGTTTTGATTTATTTCTCTAAGCGCTCGATTTGATATTTGGATTCGAATGGTAAAAGAGCCTGCGCATCGTGTGTCGAAGTGTGTGTGAAAAGGGTTTTAAAAGGCTTACGATTTTCGCGTTCATTGAAGAGACTATTGTGGAGTAAAGCCAAACGTATAGGCCTCCTTGGCCTAGTGGTTCGTGCACTGTGTGTGAAGTAGGAGGTCCTACGTTCGATTCTTGCCGGAGGTGTTTTGCTATGTTGAAACGCGTGAAGCGCATTTTGTTTTTGAAGGGTGCAGATATTCATGGCATAAGGTTTTGTTGTGTGCTCCTTTTGAGCACGTGAGGGCATGTGGCCCAATGGCAGGTTGGTTGTGGTTAAGGTGCTGAGCAAGGAAGGTCACGAGATCGAATCCCATCAAGGACAGAGGCAAGTTAATAATTTTTAGATATATTTTATTTTTCTAAAGTTGCCCTAGGAGGAATAAGGGTTATGATGCATGTTTAGAAAAAGAGAGATTTCTGGTGATTTATTTTTTGGAAGTATATCATATTATATATCGTTGGAAAGCTTATTCCGAGGGCTATTTGATTAACTTGCTTAGAGGGAGAAATAAGGTGTGTGTAAAGAGATATTTCTGATTTTGTAAAGAGGTTCAAAAGTGAAGGTTGCTTTGTTCTTTTTCAAAAGAGATTAATTCATTTATGAAGTGACATGGTGTATGTTATTGAGTAGGAGTAATAAGGTGTTATTTGGATGTTATTGTTGTGTTATTAATCAAGATCTCTAACCCTTGTTGAAAGTTGAAAAAGAAAGTGTGTTGAGTGAGACAGATTTTGTGGACAACCAAAAGGCTTCTTCATCTTCATAAAAGGTATGGGCACATTCTCCTATTGATTGTTTATGGTGGTTGATTTCTGAAATATCATTGGAGAGAAAAGGATTAATTGTGGTTTCCTTTTCGAAAGTAGTTGGTTGAATGCTTCAAGGTTTTTTGGGTTGAGAGTTGCTATTAAACCTTGTTTTATAAGCATTGTTGTTGAAGCCATTAGTTGTGTGAAAAACCTGAGATAGGGTTTGAGAAGAACATGAGTATCATTGTTATGTGAAGAATGTTTTATTAGCATTGTTGTTGAAGCCCATTGGTTATGCAAAGAACTTGAACTTGAAAAGAACATGAGTATCATTGTTATGTGAAGAATGTTTTATTAGCATTGTTGTTGAAGCCCATTGGTTATGCAAAGAACTTGAACTTGAGAAGAACATGAGTATCATTGTTATGTGAGATTTGTGGTTGAGCATTGTTGGAAACATTTGAGTTGGTTGATACATGCTTGGACTAGGGTTTGTAAGAAAGAGTTGTTCCTTGTGGTAGTTGGTTGAGAAGAGTTGTTTGAGCCTAGTCAAGTGATTGTGTGAAGTGGTTGTTCAAGTTCCATGAAACAAACTATTCTATATTCTGGATTTGAGTTGAGATTGAGATTTGAGGATAGAACATATTGAGTCTCTAACAATTCTCTTTATGCTTCTATAATATTGATTTGAGTTGAGATTGGATTTGAGTATAGAACATATTGAGTCTCTAACAATTCTCTTTATGCTTCTATGAGATTGAATTATTGAGCAAGTTCTTGGTGAGCTTGCTAGTGTAGATTTGGGCAAGTTCTTGGTGAGCTTGCTAGTGCAGATTTGGGCAAGTTCTTGGTGAGCTTGCTAGTGCATATTTGGGCAAGTTCTTGGTGAGCTTGCTTGAGCAGATTTGGACAAGTTCTGTGTGAGCTTGTTGAGAAGATTTGGACAAGTTTTGTGTGAGCTTGTTGAGCAGATTTGGACAAGTTATGTGTGAGCTTGTTGAGCATATTTGGACAAGTTCTATGTGAGCTTGTTGAGCAGGTTCTAAGTGAGCCTATTGAGCAGGTTTTGAGTGAGCCTATTGATAGAGCTTTGGAGGTGATAGAGTATAGAGGACAGAGTCTCAATGGATAGAGATCCAACAACCAACACAATTGAAGATAGATCTGAGTGAGGAGTCTTCAAGTGGAGAGAGATCCACCAATCAATGCAGTAGAGAGACAAAGTCTTCTAGAAGATCACTAGCCAGAGCAGAAGGGGAAAGAGTTCTCCTGTGGAAGAGATCCATGAACTTGAGATTAGGGGATCAACATCTCCTTTGGACAGAGATCCATAAACATTGTAATTGGGAAGGATTCCCAAAGAAATTGATTGAGAAAGTTTTAGTAAAATATTTTCTCCGTGGAGTAGCCCACATTGGGTGAACCATGTAAACTATGGTGTCTCTATTGTGTATGGTGTTTTGTGCATTGCTTGATTACTACTATTGATACTACTATCTATACACTGCATAATATTGAATTGAAAAGAAAAGTAAAAAGTGGTCTTATACTGTTCACCCCCCTCTCAGTATAAGCTTGTGTTCTTCAATTGGTATCAGAGCGGGTTCCTTCGAAAAGGCTAACAACTTGAGGGCAGATTCTATAAGAACACAGATGGCTTCACAGAATGGATCATCTACAAATAAGGCTCCACTATTTGATGATAACAATTATGCTTTCTAGAGCATGAGAATGAAGAACTACTTGATATCACAAGGATATGAGGTATGGCAGATGGTTGCAAAAGAGTATAAGGTTGAAGGTGATCCCGAGGAAGATGAGACTATCAAGAAATTGGTTGAGATCAATGCAAGGGCAATGAATTGTATTCTGAGTGGGCTACGTGAGACAGATTTTGCAAAGGTCATGGTATGTAATTCAACAAATGAAATGTGGACCAAGTTGCGGAATACCTATGAAGGAGATTCCAAGGTAAAGTTGGCAAAACTACAAACTCATAGAAAAATATTTGAGGAATTGAAAATGGAAGATTCTGAAGATATTGCATAGTTTTTACTTTGAGTTGATGAGATTGCTAACACCATGAGAGGTCTAGGATTTGAGATGAAAGAATCAGATGTTACTCAAAAGGTTTTGAGATCACTTCCCATGAAGTATGATGCAAAGGTTTCAGCAATAGAAGAAACAATGGATATCAACAAGCTAACAATGGAAGAACTACAAGGAACTCTCACAGCTTATGAGATGAGGAGAAGTAAGCATCAGGTTCCAATAAAAGAAATTGCATTCAAGGCTTCAGAGAAAAAGAAAGGGAAAGTTCCAGAGACAGATAGAGATTCAGATAATGATGAGGAAGCTAACTTCATCAAAAGGAAAAAGGACTTAAGAAATTACAGGGATATGAAGAAAGTCAGATGCTACAAGTGTGGTGATTTTGGTCACTATGCATACAAGTGTCCACATGAAGAAAATAGTGATGATGAAAAATAGGGTCACAGAAGAAAAGAATATGGAAAGCATAAACATGACAAAGATGACAGATACAAGCAAAGCAGGTATGAGAAGAAGAAAAGTTTTCATAAGACAAAGAAAACTTTCTACATTGAAGAAGCAAGTGATGGTTTAGTTCACAACAATGATGAGACAAGTCATAAAATTACATTTGGAATAAATGATGAAAAGGAAGAACATCTATTCCTAGGAATAGAAGGTGAAAGAGAACAGTGCTTTGTGTGTGGTCAAAGAGATCACAGATCAGGATATTGCAATGGCTTCAGTGATAGTGAAGATGAGATGACACATCAAGGAAACAGGTATGGTCAAAGAAATCTTGAGAGTTTGTTTGCTATAGAAGATTATAATGATCTTAGTGACAGTGAAGATGAAGAAGGGTTTTTCTATGGGATAAAAGAAATAGAAGAAGAACATTCACTCCAAATAGAAGAAATCCCACTTTTGGAAATAGAAAAAGAAGAAGTTAAACAAGAGAATATTGTGAGAAATACAGATGTCTCAGTTGATCTAAAGGAAGACTTCAATGATATCCATGAGCAACTACAAGAGGTTAAGGAGAATCTAAAAGAATTGAGATGTTCCCTACTTGAGAAGTTTGATCCATCACATGACTCAAAAGGTCAAGATATTTTCACTAAGAAGGAAACATGTATTTTAGAGACAACAAAGATGGATGCCAATTTGCTATTTGACACAAATGAAGAGAAAGAAGAGGAAGGTTCCAAAGCACCAAAGGTCTCATATTTTAGGTCTGGGGAATCACACTCAAAAGGAAAGGAAGTTCTAAAATATGAAAGCAAGGAAGCACCTAAGATTTATGAAGAAAGTTCCAAAGTTCCTATGGCTCCAAACATCCAGTTTGGATCTTGTTTTGAGATAGGTGAATCAAGTTCAAAAGGAAAAGAAATTCTTGAAGAAGAAAGCAAGGAAGAAATTAAGGAAGAGGATTTAGATGCTACAAAGAACATTCAAGGATACAATGCACAAGTCAAAGATGATTACAAGGATAATGATCAAGAAAGGTATGAGGAACCAAGGCATGAACAAAGGGCTTTTCAAGGACATTGTTTTTCTTGTAATGGATTTGGACACAGGGCTATACACTGCAGGATCCATGGATCAAAGAAGTTTGATTTTGCTAGAAGAAACTTCAAAGGAAGAAGGTATGGTTTTCAGGGACATTGCTTCTTATGCAACAGGATTGGTCATAGAGCTTCTCAGTGCAAATAAAATGAGCAACATGGTTTTGGTTTTAGAGCTACACAAATCAGAAGTCATGGTCATAATGGTCATGAAAATAGAACTTCACAATACAAGGTTCAAGAAAGGAATGGATATGGAAATTATTTCAAGAAAGAATTCAGGATATGGGCACCATCCAAAGGCTACAATATCAAGTGTTTTAATTGCAATAACTTTGGACATATTGCAAAATGGTGTAGGACTCAATTCCAAACAAGTTCAAGACAAGAAGGTCAAGCAGTTTCAAGGCAAGAAGGTCAAACAGGTTCAAGACAAGAAGATCAAGTAATTCATCAAGAGAAGGATATCAAAAAAATATGGAAGGAAGTTGATAGAGGAAAGAAACAATGTAATATGGGAGTAAATGTACTCCCACCCCAAAATTAATCACCTCAATAGAGAAGGTGGTGAGGGGGCTAAGCTTAAGAGTCATATATTTTAGCCCCATAGGTGTCCCTTTTGCCATTGATGTCAAAGGGGGAGAGATTTGAGTAAGGGGGAGAGCATTGAGTTAGGGGGAGAAATAAAGAGAGCATTGAGTTAGGGGAGCAGCCTCCAAAGAGAGCATTGAGTTAGGGGGAGCAGCCTCCATAGAGAGTATTGAGTTAGGGGGAGCAACTTTGATTCTTAGAGATGGTTTTTGCAGTGATTGTGGTGATTTACAATAGAGGTGTTGCCATCAATGACAAAGGGGGAGATTGTTGGAAATTTGAGTGATTTTATGTTGTCATTGATGTCACATGGATCATTGATGTCACATGGATCACATTGAGTTTTGGTGGCCAAAGCATTTCATAAATAAGCATTTATGATATTTTGGAGAGCATGGATATATACAGGGTTTTTGTGAAAACCAAGGTAGGCAAAATAAAAGGTTTTATTTAAAACCATGGATGGCAGATTTGAAATGGGTTTTTCTTAAAACCTAGGTTGGCTTTTTGTTTCATCGAAAAAGGTGCCCCGATGATGGAGATATTTAATTTTAAATATTTAAGTTTAAATTTTAAATTATTTAAAATTAAAATTTAATTTATAGCATCGACGTCAAAGAAAGGAAAAGGCATAAAACTAATATTTAAATTATAGCACCGACGTCAAAGGAAAGGAGGAGGACATATATATATATATATATATATATGCCCAAAGTTTCGATTTATTTCTCTAAGCGCTCGATTTGATATTTGGATTCGAATGGTAAAAGAGCATGCGCATCGTGTGTCGAAGTGTGTGTGAAAAGGGTTTTAAAAGGCTTACGATTTTTGCATTCATTGAAGAGACTATTGTGGAGTAAAGCCAAATGTATAGGCCTCCTTGGCCTAGTGGTTCATGCATTGTGTGTGAAGTAGGAGGTCCTACGTTCGATTCTTGTCGGAGGTGTTTTGTTGTGTTGAAACGCGTGAAGCACATTTTGTTTTCGAAGGGCGCAGATATTCGTGGCATAAGGTTTTGTTGTGTGCTCCTTTTGAGCACGTGAGGGCATGTGGCCCAATGGAAGGTTGGTTGTGGTTAAGGCACTGAGCAAGGAAGGTCACGAGATCGAATCCCATCAGGGATAGAGGCAAGTTAATAATTTTTAAATATATTTTATTTTTCTAAAGTTGCCCTAGGAGGAATAAGGGTTATGATGCATGTTTAAAAAGGAGAGATTTCTGATGATTTAATTTTTGAAAGTATATCATATTATATATCATTGGAAATCTTATTTCGAGGGCTATTTGATTAACTTGCTTAGAGGGAGAAATAAGGTGTGTGTAAAGAGATATTTCTGATTTTGTAAAGAGGTTCAAAAGTGAAGGTTGCTTTGTTCTTTTTCAAAAGAGATTAATTCATTTATGAAGTGACATGGTGTATGTTATTGAGTAGGAGTAATAAGGTGTTATTTGGATGTTATTGTTGTGTTATTAATCAAGATCTCTAACCCTTGTTGAAAGTTGAAAAAGAAAGTGTGTTGAGTGAGACAGATTTTGTGGACAACCAAAAGGCTTCTTCATCTTCATAAAAGGTATGGGCACATTCTCCTATTGATTGTTTATGGTGGTTGATTTATGAAATATCATTGGAGAGAAAAGGATTAATTGTGGTTTCCTTTTTGAAAGTAGTTGGTTGAATGCTTCAAGGTTTTCTGGGTTGAGAGTTGCTATTAAACCTTGTTTTATAAGCATTGTTGTTGAAGCCATTAGTAGTGTGAAAAACCTGAGATAGGGTTTGAGAAGAACATGAGTATCATTGTTATGTGAAGAATGTTTTATTAGCATTGTTTTTGAAGCCCATTGGTTATGCAAAGAACTTGAACTTGAAAAGAACATGAGTATCATTGTTATGTGAAGAATGTTTTATTAGCATTGTTGTTGAAGCCCATTGGTTATGCAAAGAACTTGAACTTGAGAAGAACATGAGTATCATTGTTATGTGAGATTTGTGGTTGAGCATTGTTGGAAACATTTGAGTTGGTTGATACATGCTTGGACTAGGGTTTGTAAGAAAGAGTTGTTCCTTGTGGTAGTTGGTTGAGAAGAGTTGTTTGAGCCTAGTCAAGTGATTGTGTGAAGTGGTTGTTCAAGTTCCATGAAACAAACTATTCTATATTATGGATTTGAGTTGAGATTGAGATTTGAGGATAGAACATATTGAGTCTCTAACAATTCTCTTTATGCTTCTATGAGATTGAATTATTGAGCAAGTTCTTGGTGAGCTTGCTAGAGCAGATTTGGGCAAGTTCTTGGTGAGCTTGCTAGTGCAGATTTAGGCAAGTTCTTGGTGAGCTTGCTAGTGTAGATTTGGGCAAGTTCTTGGTGAGCTTGCTTGAGCAGATTTGGACAAGTTCTTGGTGAGCTTGTTGAGCAGATTTGGACAAGTTCTATGTGAGCTTGTTGAGCATATTTGGACAAGTTCTATGTGAGCTTGTTGAGCATATTTGGACAAGTTCTGTGTGAGCTTGTTGAGCAAGTTCTGAGTGAGCCTATTGATCAGAGCTTTGGAGGTGATAGAGTATAGAGGATAGAGTCTCAGTGGATAGAGATCCAGCAGCCAACACAATTGAAGATAGATCTGAGTGAGGAGTCTTCAAGTGGAGAGAGATCCACCAATCAGTGCAGTAGAGAGACAGAGTCTTCTAGAAGATCACTAGCCAGAGTAGAAGGGGAAAGAGTTCTCCTATGGAAGAGATCCACGAACTTGAGATTAGGGGATCAACATCTCCTTTGGACAGAGATCCATAAACATTGTAATTGGGAAGGATTCCCAAAGAAATTGATTGAGAAAGTTTTAGTAAAATATTTTCTCCGTGGAGTAGCCCACATTGGGTGAACCACGTAAACTGTGGTGTCTCTATTGTGTATGGTGTTTTGTGCATTGCTTGATTACTGCTATTGATATTATTGTCTATACACTGCATAATATTGAATTGAAAAGAAAAGTAAAAAGTGGTCTTATACTGTTCACCCCCCTCTCAGTATAAGCTTGTGTTCTTTAGATCTCTATCCATGGGAGAACTCCTCTACTCTGTATGGTGATTCTCTAGAAGACTACTACCTCCACTACACTAGCTTATGGATCTGTCTCCACTGACCTATCCTCACTACCCTGGCTGATGGATCTCTATCCACTAGAGACCATTGTCCTCTTTGATCTTTCACCTCCAAAGCTCTATCTCAAATTTACACTAAACTCAGTCCTTCGGTCTAGCACAAGTTTACTCAATAAGTCCACTCAGAACTTTCTCAAATCTGCTCAAAAAGTCCACTCATAACTTGCTCAAATTTGCTCAATAAGCTCACTCAGAACTTGCTCAAATATGCTCAAAAATTCCACTAAAAACTTATCCAAATATTCTCAACAAGCTCACTCAAAACTTGCTCAAATTTGTTCAACAAGCTCACTCAGAACTTGCTCAAATATGCTCAACAAGATCACTCAAAACTTGCTCAAATCTGCTCAACAAGCTCACTCATATTTTGTCCAAATTTGCTCAATAAGCTCACTCAAAACTTTTCCAAATATGCTCAACAAGCTCACTCAGAACTTGTCCAAATCTGCTCAACAAGCTCACTCAGAACTTTTCCAAATCTACAATGTAAGCTTCCACAAAAAGCTCACACAAAATCAGTCCACAAGTCTTCTCAAAGACTTGCCTCAAATATGCTTAACAAGTCCACATAAAACTTGTCTAAATATCATAGAAACATAAAGAGAATTGTTAGAGACTCAACATGTTCTAAAATAATCACAATGCTCAATTACTTTCAATAACTCTCTTAGAAACATAAGGAGAATTGTTAGAGACTCAATATGCTTCAATTTCAACTCAATGCTCAATCACTTTCTCAAATCAATTTAGAATATATAATTATTTGTTTTATGTAACTTGAACAATCACTTCACACATCCACTTGACTAGGCTCAACCAACTCTACTCAACCAATCACTTAATGAAACACTCCTTTCTAAAAAATCCTAGTCCAAGCATATAAATACCAACTCAAAATGTTTCCAACAATGCTTAGCAACTAATCTCACATAACAATGATACTCATGTTCTTTTCAAACCCTAGTTCAAGTTCTTCACACAACAACTCACTTCAACAACAATGCTTATAAAAAAATATTCACATAACAATGATACTCATGTTCTTTGCAAAACCCTAACTCAAGTTCTTCACACAACCAATGGCTTCAAAAATAATGCTAATAAAACAAGGTTTTAATAACAATTATTTATTCCAAAATACCTTGAAGCATTTACTAAAACACTCTCGAAAAGGAAACCCTAATCAAGTACTTTTCACTCTAAACTTATTTTCCAGAAAAAAAGTCAATCAACTCAAATTATGGAAGAATGTGCTCATACCTTTTTATTGATGATGAAGGGGTCTCATAAATCTGTCACAACCACAAACACTTCTATGCCAAGCGCAAAGAGGTTAAAAGATAAATATTTCTCACAATATAATGTAAATAATCAATTACACCTTATCACTCCACCTTTCAAAAACAACCATCAACATACATAAGATATTTATCCAATAACACCTTATAAACTCCCACTTAAAATAAACTTAACATCCACAAAAAATTAACTCAAACCTCTTTAATTTAATTTAATGGCAAGAGAAACTTTGATAAAAATCAAAACAACTTTCTTTATAATTCCAATGATATAAATCACTCATCAATAAAACAACCTCTTATTAATCCTTCTTACTCCACAATAATATAAATCAATTATAAAATCAACAACCTTTCACAAACCCTTATAACTCCAAAATAATATAAATCAAACACACAACTTTTCACAAACCCTTATTACTCCACATTAATATAAATCAAACACACAACTTTTCACAAACCCTTATAACTCCACATTATCCTTTAGAAAAACCTTAGGCAAATAATAAATTAATTATAAAAAATTACCTTTGCCTCTTAGTGGGTTTTGAACCCACACTCTCTGCCTCTGCGAGCACTCTAGCTATAGCTTTGACCGTCACATGCGCTAGACGCACAGTTAAGAGCTTAGACGCTCTTTGTCCCCTTTATCCTCGACTATCGTATAAAAACAAGGCACATGCAAAAGGAACTTCCCTTGGTGCTCAAGACACACACCACTCCATGTTAATCGATCGTGGGCTTCTCAACTCCCAACACCTTCACAAAACGTGCGTTGCCAATGGACCACCATGTCCTTTATGTTTCAATTAATCTGCTCTCTCCCTTATCTCTTTTACCTAGTGCTAAAGACAAGAGAAATTCTTGTCTTCTTCCTCAACAAATAACAAATGCACGAAAACGTTTCACTTTATTGCATGAAAGAATAATGTCGAGGGGTATGTTTTGAATGCCTCTTTGGCATTAATTTATACACGAAAATCCCTTTGTTTCTTAGACATTGGTGCTCCCACTTTTGATGACGTCAGCGCTCACACCTTTATAATTTATAAATGATTTAAATTCTAAGAAATTTAAATTTTATAAATTATATTTATAAACTTTAGCTTTAAAGATATTAAATCCTTCCTTGGATTTAAACTTAAACCTTTAACTTTTAAAATATTTTGCCACCATGGGTCTTTTAAAATCTTAACTGCCATCTCAATGTGTGAGGAGACTTTTCTATCCTCATAATGATTTTAATAAAACCATTTAATATTCCACCATGGGTTTACCATAAACCCTCATAAAATATTATTTTGCCAAATTTCTCTTCAACTATTTGCATTGTTCCTGGTGCTATTGATGGTGTGCTCCATGGTATTAATGACGTCTTTTCACCTTGACATCAATGACAACTAAATAAGCTCAAAATGTCCAACAATTTTTTATCCTGAAGGATGAAATCATTTTGTTTTATTGATTAGGAATTTTTTTTTATACACTTCATCTTAAGCCTTAGATGATCTCTAATCCAAGAGACACATATGATATTTACAAAGCAATCAAATGCTTATAAAAAAGGGAAAAAAAAGAAAAAAAAAAGAGGAAAAAGTGCAAATCAATCAAAAGCCTAGGTGGTTCAGATAATATCTACGAGGGCTATAGATGCCTGGTTGGCAGTAGAGTAAGGTCTAGAAGAGATCAAGGTCATTTCCACCATAGCTATGGATGCTTGACTAGCAGTGGAGCAATGCAGAGGTAAATTTTATGAGTAAATTTTTCATAGCTTAATTACAAAATAGATGAGAAAATTTTGATGGATTCAAAAATAGAGAATGAATTCACAAAACACACACTAAGCTAAAGAAAATGAAGTGTTTACATTCAATTGAAGTTATTTAACCCCATATTTCTTGGATGTTACTGGATGATTTATATTTTGCTAATCTTTGGTTTTCTTGATTTCAGATTGGGTTCTTTATCCAAAATGCTCATGAGCATTTTTTAGTAGAGTCACCATTTGTTGTTGCCATTACACAACATACCCCAACTTGGGGATCCACTTGAACTTTGATGTTGATGTTTCATCATTGTTTTGAATGTTTTTTGATTGGTCCTATTGTGCTCACTCAAATTTTAAAAAATATAGAATTTCTAAAGTTTAGTCTTTTGAGACTGTTTTAAAATATTTACTAGTGAGCCCATTCAAGGTATATCACAATAAAACATTTAAAAATGATGAAATATATATATATATATATATATAAGTAAATCAAAATAAAGCCATGGTGTAAAATTGCATACCCTAAAGTAAAACATCAATGGGCTTGTTTTGATTAATTTATTTCATCAATGGACTTGTTTTGATTTGTTTATTTTATCAAGTGGTTTATTTTGGAAAGGTTAATTCATGTTGCATTTGGTTGCAAGTTACTAAAAAAAACATGGACACAAATTTTGAGGCAAACATCAACCAGTGGATGCAATGCATGAGCATGGTCAATGCGGTCAACGATATGATTTCCAGGGTGTTGCCAAGGCATGATTTTTAAGGCATGGCTTTCGAGGTACCGCTAGGGGGGTATAGCTGAGTCATGTTGATAAATGCATGTTGGTATTGATAAATAGCATAGTGTCATCCTTGCACATATGTGGGATTAAAATAATCAAGGCAAAGAGAGCGATTATAGATGAAAAATTGTTTCCTCATTGGTGCAATAATCAGGTATATGTATCACGTAAAAAGCAAGTAAATAACAATAACAAAAATGGAGGATTCTCTCTTTTGCACATGCTTTGTCCTCGGTTGATTTTGGTTGGTGTCTCTGGCTGAAAATTACCCTACTCGAACTTTTTCAACATTCTGTAGAAGATCGCTCTACTTAGCGGTATCAGTGAGCAATGCAAAAAATGTAATTTCAACATTAAAGGTTCATGCAAGGTAATATTGAAATGGTTTCGAGCCAATTATCACATGCTTTTTCACCTAGATGGAAGATTTTTTCGATGAGATGATGAAGTGTTTCACTTGAAGAGAAGACCATTACTGGTGCATCTTGTGAAATGCGACATAGTATATTTGGAAGTCAATCAGGAGGACCATTTTATGTTTGGGAGACATAGTTAGCAGGTAATGATAAAATTTTATTTCACCACAGTTCGTAAGTATTTTTAGGAATGTTATTGGTATCATATACGACAGAGATATTGGCATAATGATATATGACTGATGAAACCTGGTGAAGGTGATATTTTATAGTAATGTTCATGCTGCTATGAAGAAGACATTGACGATGATGGGAGTGAGCAAATACCAGACACAGATGAGAAAAAGTTAATAAGTATTCTAAAATTCACAGAGGTAGTGGTCAAAGCACAAAGAACTGATTACAAGTTTCTCTACTGAATGAGACATGGTGACATTTTGATTTTCATAGATCTATTCTTGATGTCTATTCAGGATTTCTCCAACCAAAATGACCCATATCAACGAGTAAGAATAATTTGAAGGAATTCTCATTTCACTTTTACGTTGCTTTCAAAAATTTTCCTTGTTTTTGCATTAAATAATTAGAGATCAGAGGCTCATGGCCCACATATTAATCATGGCAGACTTACCCATATTAAAGGAGGTGTGTTCTATCAAAAGAAGCAGTGAGGATGCTATGTAGATCATCAAACTAAATGATTTGCCATTGAGGTTTGTTGGATTTTGGTTCGGCATTGGGAGGTAAGGTTTCTGTAAAGAAAGAGAAACATACCTACATTTGGTGGGTCTTAAACTCTGTCATTTATATAGGTTTCCCAGAATACTCACCTCTAGTATGCGATAAATAAGCAAAAAATTAATTTTATTTTGGAAATGAGAAAACTCTAAAGTATTTTATAAATACCAAAACACAATTTGAAAGTGGGGTATATAGTCAGTGATATGCGCTCAATATAGAAAGTTGTATGGAAGATACATCACACCATGCACAAAGATTCTTCACCATGATGAAAAACATAAAATTTAGAAAATGACACCATTATGAAATGCATTTCGAAAGAACCATTATGAAATGCATTTCAAAATTTTGAAAAATCATTACGAAAGTTGTTTCAGAATTCTAAAGAACCGTTGAAGAAAATATGAAGCAGAAGAGAAAACAAAAGGTTTTGTTTGAAAATTTTAAATAGCCATTGAAGCCCATGAAAAAAATGTCCAAGAATTTTTGGAGCAAGGGCATGTTGGAAATTGGATTTTCTTGAAGAGCATCTCCTCCCTAGTTGCTGGACTGTAGAAATTTCATCTATTGCAATCCATTTGAAGCAAGGTATTCTCAAGGACCATTAATTCATTATCTTTCAATTTGCAATATATTGGAATTTTTGATAAGTTTTATGCATGCAGATGGTAGACTTATTCATTTTTCTTAATATATTGTGTTATTTCTATAGAAGATTGCATCACATTAATTCTAGGTTGTGTGAAGACTGATCGGTTTAATGTTGATTTAGGTTCAAAATATTTTTTTATGCAGATTCAGGTTGAAATTTTAAAAGTTACAGCAACTTGTTTTTTTCATTTTATTTTATTTAACCCTAGCCTTTTATTTTTGTTAAAGTTTCATCAAATAAAAAAAAATCAAAACCCCAAAAAGAAACACATGAATTTCAAAAAAAAGATTCAAATTTTCATGTTACTTAAATTCAAACATTTTAATGAAAATTTGAGGTTTTAAACTTCACACATTTTTTCAAAATAATCAATTAGTTTCATTTTATAAAAATTGAAATTTTAATAAATCTCAATTCTTCATTAAAGTGAATAATTAATATGATATTCCAAAATTTTACATGGCAAAGTTTAGATTCAATCATTTTTATTCTCATGCAAGTCCTTACAATAAAGATAAAATTTTATTAACAATCGAATATAAAATTTGATTAACAATCAAAGATAAAATCAATTAAAATTAAATTTTCAAAAGTTAAAATAAAATATTTTATCAAATTTTGAAGGTTGTTAGTTGGTCAATAATTTCACATTTTCATAAATTCCATGAACAACAAAATCATTGCAAATCAAATCAACCCAAAACAAGCCCCTTGTTAACAGGCGTATGCAACACTGAGGTGTCCAATTAAATTTTAGCATTTCATAGTTTTCACTAAGCATTGCAAGAAGATTAATACATTAAACAAAACCTTGGGGAAATCACAAATGTTTCCTTGCAAGAAGGATATCTGGGTAGAATCCTGACTGTGAGTATATTCTTGTGATTGAAAAAAATATCACTCAATAATACCATTGTTGGCTTTCTAAGCCTTACTACCATTGAAAATCATAGATCCCAATATAAAATAGCCACAATATTAAAAGTCAAAATAATAATATAATGAGTAGAATAATATATGAGAAAATTAATATATATATATATATATATATATATATATATATATATATATATATATATATATCAAGGCCTATATAATACTAAAAATAACATTCATTTATATAATCAAATATGAATGTAAATGGCCTAAGTCATTCATGAACTATGCATGAAGAAAAATTACAATATTAATTGCTCAAAATATGTATATAAGATTTATTCATTTTCTTCTAGATACAACTCTATAATCTGATATTCATGTTACATTCCTATGGAGTATTATCTCCATAATATAGCCATAGTAATGTGACTCTTCAAGTACATGACTATTGCTCTCCATATGCCAAGTCCCATGCCGTTTGGCTTATCATATTTCCACTTTCATACTAGACTCTTCACTTTCTACATGCACTCGTAATCAAAGACACTTGTGCACATCCTCACATTATATATTTTCACTATTACATACAAGATACTTGTGCACATTCTTTCAATCTACACTTGCACTCTAACTTGCATGACACTTGTGCACTTCTTGCACATTGCACTCTTACATGACACTTGTGCATTTCCTGTACATTGACACTTACATGAAAGGGTAAATATAAATCACACATATAAACTATAGACTCAACCCTAATCTATTACATATTTACAATTGTACCATGAAGGTACCATGGGGGTACATTAGCATGTACTAAATAATGTAATATTCCTCAACATAAACAACAATAAATATTAGTAAAAAAGGATGATAAAAACCAAGCATCAAAGAAAACAAAACACAATTAATGTTAATAGAATAAAGCAAGGTTAAAATATAGCAAAATTAACTTATAATAAATTTAAATTTCTTAAGAGATCAAGATCACTTGTTAAAGTGTCTATCACAGTCAAGAGAAAAAATATTTTAAAACACAAATACATGTCAACAATAAAGAATATACAAGACTTACATTAACAAGGACTCACAAATAGATAGTCAAAGTAGTCAAAGAACAAAATGAGGCAACAAAGTCAACAAATAAATGGACAAAACTCAAAGACTTTACAAGTGGGGTCAACAATGGCTATGCACAAAAGTATCTAACATGTATGGAATTGGTGTATTCCTATAACTTAGGTTTGTCCATTGTTTATAATTTTATTATCCCAAATACAAACAACTCTTTAGTAGTATATGGACCAATCCACTTTTGTATAAACTTACCCTTACACTTTTATGCACATTATCAAGCTTGAGAAAAAGGCCCCTAACATTGAAATCATGATGACAAACGTTTATATTATACTACTTCTAAATGTTACTCTTATAGGAGTTGTGCTCAAGAGCACACAAATGCCTCTCATAAAAAGTACTAAGTTTGGTAAAATGAGCTTGATATTTTCAATGATATTTATCATGAATCAATAAGTTCCTTAAAGAAATTTGCAAGGAAGGAAATATAATCTCAAGTAGAAAAATTCCATCAATACCATAAACCAACAAAAATGGGTTGATGCTATGGAAATCCAAACAATGGTGTGGTACAACCATGATGCAAGACATAATTTTAAGTTCCAATCTTTCATTGATTCTCTAACTATTCATTTCAAAATGTTAACTAAATATTTTTTTCTAAATTTATCTTGACCATTATCCTGTTAATAAGTGTGGAAAAAGGATGTTAATCTTTACTTATAAAGTCAAATTCATGTATTTCTTCATTATCAAAATCATTTCCATTGTCTAAAATAATGGCTTATGGGACATCAAAATTACACACAATTTGATTAAAAATAAATTTTAACATAGTGAGGGCTATTTGATTTGTAAGCAATATAACCTCCATCCACTTTGTAAAATATTATATGGTTGTGATAAATATTACATACCCATAAAAGAACACATGAGATATAGGTCCTACAAGGTCAAGAAACCTATTGTAAAATGGCCAAGTATACTTAGTTGGATGGAGAACCTAGGTAGGGGCATGAATATTATCTTTGTGGAACTAACACTTATCACATGATTTAACATAATTGTTTGTGTTTGATTTCATTATAAGACCAAAATTAATCTATTATTAGCAATTTATGAGCTATGGAATGACCACTAAAGAGTCCATCATAGTTTCCACTATGCACATCAAAGAGGGATTTTGGCACCTTGGAATTGTAGGAGGATGCATTGGATTTTCCATAGGATAATATTACACAGAGAATTACATATTAGAATGATATCCTATGAATGCAATCCCACTAGTTAGCATTAGCCATAGCTAGATAGGTTTGATTAATGAAAGCATAAAATGTCATCATACCAAGGATCATCTATAGTAACTTGGCAATCAATAGCATTTACATCGATTATATACACATCCACTAGACCTTCAATGATATCAATAATATGCTTATCATGAAATTTTACCACAAAGTTTGTTTTAATGATATATGAGCTTTGAAAATATATCCACCTACTATTTTATAGATGATAATTTGGGAATACCCTAGAACTCTAATGTGTTTAACATTCATATTTTGGGTGGTCAGAAGCACTAAAATTAAAGGCTCATATTATGTAACATTTTTGGTAATGCTAAAAAAATTTAAGTAGAGTGGAATAAGAACAACTAAGCCATTTAGAGACTTAAGAAAGATACTAGATCTTTCCCTAAATTAATTTTGCACCATCAAAGTAAAGGGTCCAAGTATCATTATGAAGGTCCTCTAAAATTCCTATGGTAGTAGAAGGTGCTTCTATCTTGTCTTTAGCCTTGGCTTCATACTATCTTTTGATAACCTTGTGAGAATCCGTGAGGTCCTTTTATTGCTCAATAAGGTCATAAGAACTAGACTCTTAAATTAGACTAGAGGCAATAGAGGAAGGATATATGACAATATCATTAAGAGAACAAGAAACAAATTATATCATATCATTATGCCTTTATTAAGGGTAGTTGGGTTGGATCAAAAGCAACTACTAACTAATCAACAATCACATAATATTTTAAATATTTTTGAGTGATGATATAAGAATTGAATTATTTCATCATAGTGATCCACTTTACATATTTGGTATCACTATGTATTTATAGTTATTTAAGAACATGTTTTAGGGGATTAGATTTAATAACCATGTATGTTTCCTACTACAACATGCAATGTCTCATCTTATCACAAGTAAAATAACCAAGCAATATTTCTCAATGGATTTTAAGTAGTTTCCATTAGTATTATTTTTTAGGTAATGTAATATATGAAATACTCCTTATTGTTATATTTTTTTTAGGTGAGGACTAATACCATGAAGACCTAAGTATACAAGATGCACAAAATAATTAACTTATCTGGGTTGGGTGGGTGTACAGTTGTGGGTCTTAGAAGAAATCTCTTAAAGTAAATGATTCCATGGATAAATTTAGATGCTAACTCAACAATAAATCATCTAATATCTCCAAGATTCCCTAAGAATGACTTTATGTCTTTGAAAATGTGAGGGGTAAGCATAGAATAAATAACCTTGAAATTATCATGGTATACATCTATGCATCTATGAGAACCATGAAGCCTAGAATCTCACCACTAGTGAAACCAACGAATCATTTCTTTGGGTTAAATCTATCCATATAATGACATAATATTTCAAATATGACATGAAGGTCAAGAGGATGGTTAGCCTATTTCTTAAAATTACCCAAGATATAATCAACATAAAATTCTAATATCTTTCCAATTAAGTCATGAGAGATGGTTTTCATAACTTACTAATAGGCATCTCAAATGTTCTTTAATCCAAATAGCATTGCAACATAGGAACATGTGCCCTAGGGTGCAGTAAAAGTTATTTTAGTTTTATCCTTGAGGGATGATCTAAATTTAGTTATACCTTGGATATCCATCCATAATGGATAATAGTTCATACCCTATGGTATATTCAAAAGGAAATTTATCCTTATGAAAGGATAGGTTGAAGTTTCTAAAATCATATCAAAATTGGATAACATTTTATTTTAATTTTTTATATCAATAATGTTAGACACCCATCCTAAATAATCAACAGGTTTGATAATCTTAACATCTAACAATTTTTTAATTTAAATATTCAATAGGTATTGAATGAGACGAGAGAGCATCCTTTTATTTTTCCATGTGGGACCCATGTCATTTTAAGCAACAAATTTATGGACAAGAATATCCCCATCCATTCCAAGCATGTCAAAATATTCCTAGGGAAAACATCTTTGTACTCTTTAAGTAATAAAGAAGGCCTACTTTTCCTTAGATAGATTTGCTCCAATTTTAACTATGCATGATTGCTTGAAGGATACAATGTAAACATCTATAGTAGGTTCAATATTCATGGCATTTCCTTCCTCAAAGTGATCTATATAAAGAGGAAGATTCTCTAGTTCATAATTAATATAAACATGGAAACATAATCAAACTACTTATTCCTCCCCCACATATAATTAGGTTTTCTACTGAGGGATTATTTTATCTATAGAACATAATAATTTGAAAATCAATTCATCATTGGGTAGGGTAATGATGAATAGGATATTATCTAGAATTTCAAGTAGATATTCAACCTCATACCTGTTACCTTTGAGTTGAGAGAGGATTTGATCATGCGAATAAATTGTAAAAGATAGGGATGTGGAGACTAGAGCATGAATCTAATTGATTATATACCTTAATTAAGACAACCATAACAACCTTGGCTTTGATTATACAATATAATTCTAATTCAATTAAACATCTAGCTAGACAAGGTGTAGAAACAACTAAGTTGTCAAGCCACATGTTTGATGATTTATCTAAGTAGGAGAACATATCCAAGTATGGAAAATGGTATCTAGGATATACATAAATGTATATACATTATTTTCCCCTGAAAATCAATATAAACCAAGATTTTAACATTAAGAGGTGATTTCAATTGGATAGAAATTTGGTCTAAATTATCAGAAATTTTGGCACAATAGGAGTTTTACAACCTAGACAATCACCAAAGACTAGTAATTGAGTATGAAAAAACTCAAAAAATATAAGAAGAATTAATTTAGCCAAAAATCACCAATTTAATTATTGATAACAATCCTATTAGATAGATTCTTGTAATTGATAAAATAATAGTGGATTTTAGCATATAATACTTTGAAATAATGCAATAATTGGTTATATTAGAAACAAAACACTTAACAAGACTATCTTTATAGGAATTTTGAAAGTGGTAATTTTTACCTTCTGTTAAATACCTATATAAATGGATGATTCCTATTTCATTTGAATTTTTTAAGGTTTCATTGTAGGTATAATAGAAGCAATATCATTTATATGCCTATCTAACTTAGTTTTGTATATATGAAACTAACCATTTCTAAGCATATAGTAAGAAAATAAATTACAACTATATATTTTTTATTATACTAGAGGAATCAATAACTCGTTACAATTTTCTACGCCTCTTCGTGGGTTTGAATCTCGCTCCTTGTCACCACTATAACCTCCAGTTGGATCGGGTAAACCTTTTACGTAGCTGGCTACGCTGATGTTACAACTGTATTAATCAAGAATTTCACACAAATTTACATCAACATAATATTCATCATCACTTAAAATAAAAACTTCTGTTAGACCTATTTGATAATTCCCAATTCCAACTTTAGAAATATGATTTTTAGAGGTAGCTTTATCTATTTCAATATTAGAAGACTAATTAAAATCATTATCAACATCACTATCAAGTTCTTCCTACATTCTATCATTATCATCATTAAAGCTCATCTATTTCAACTTAGCAACATTTTCATGGGCATTGTGTAGTTTTCCCATCCATTGATAAAATAAGATAGGATCTTATGTCTTCTTAGGTCTTAATAATTATGGAAATTTGTCAAATACCTTTGAGGAAGGAGAATAATAAAATACATATAAGGTTAATCATATTTTCATTCACAAGTATCTTGGAGGCATTGTAGACAAAACTCTATAGAAAGAAGACATAGTGCAAATAATATGAACAACGAAGAAATTTCATTGATATCATGTGTTGGTTATATACAGAATGAAAGGTGGTTCGGTTGGTTGAACCACCCGAATTGGTTGGCTAACCAACCCATGAATTGGAGAGTGCTAGGAAGCACTATTTTACTATATGCCTATAATGAAATATAACCTATGCAATATAATATGCTAACATCCCCCCTTATTACATTATTGGAAAATACCAAGGGTATTGCAAAACAATTCAAATTTGACACGTGCAAGTGCCTTGGTGAAGATATCTGCAACTTGCGCATCAGTGGGAATGTATTGGAGCTGTATATTGTGCTTTGGAACTTCATCATGAATAAAATGATAGCGAGTGTCAATGTGTTTGGTGCGATCATGAAAAATTGGATTCTTGACAAGATTCAAAACACCTTGATTGTCGCAAAACAAATGAAGTGGAAGATTATCTGGAAGACCCATGTTTGTAAGAATGTGATGTAACCATATTATCTCGTAGACTGCTCCACTAGCTACGTGATATTCTGCCTCTGTAGAAGAGATAGCAACCACCTATTGCTTCTTGCTATGCCAAGAGACAGGACCAGACCCAAGATGAAATATGTATCCAGAAGTTGACTTTCGATCATCAATGGATCCAACATAGTCGGAGTCCATGTATCCTTGTAGATAGAACTTGTTATTCTTTTTGTATTCCAAGACAAAATCTGTTGTACCATAGACATAATGTAGAACTCTTTTTGTTGCTTTCCAATGACTTACCTTGGGTTCCTGCATGAACCGTGAAAGATAACCCACAAAAAAAATGAGATCAGGCCTGGTATTGGTTAGATATATGAGACTCCCAATCAGTTGGCGATAGAGAGTACCATCTACCTGAGGTGATTCATCATATCATGATAACTTAAGTCCTTGCTCCATTGGAGTTGCTTTAGACTTACAGTTAGTCATCCGATATTTTTTGACTAATGTCTTGGCATACTTCTTTTGTGTTACTCTGATATGGTGCTTTTTTTGAGTCACTTCCAAACCAAGATAATAGTGAAGAAGTCCTAGATCTATCATTTCAAAAGATTATTTCAAATCATCTTTTACTGCATCAATCATTTTCTCTGAACTTCCTGTTATGATCAGATCATCTACATATAACACCAGAATCACTATATCAGAACCATTGTTCTTAATATAGAGATTTGCATCTGAAGGACTTCTTTTGAATCCATGCTGCACTAGGTGACTGTCTATCTTGATGTACCAAGCTCGAGGAGCTTGTTTGAGCCCATACAAGGATTTGATCAATTTGCAGACTTTATGTTCTTGCCCTTCAACCATGAATCCTTTTGGTTGGGTCATGTATACTTCTTCTTGTAAGTCACCATTCAAGAAGGCACTTTTAACATCCATATGATGCAACTTCCACCCAAACTGAGCTGCCATGGCACAAAGTACTTGAATGGTAGTCATCTTTGCAGTAGGGGAAAAAGTTTCTTCATAGTCTATGCCTTCTTTTTGAGCATAGCCCTTTGCAACAAGATGGACCTTATGCTTATCAATAGTACCATCTACCTTATACTTTACTTTGAACACCCATTTGCAGCCAATGGGCTTATTTCCTATAGGTATATTGACTAGCTTCCATGTATTATTCTTCATGAGAGATGTGTGTTATGCTTCCATAGCAGCCTTCCACTGAGGCTCACTAAGTGCATCTTGAACTGTTGCAGGTTCATTTTCATCCAATGTTGTCATATAAACCTGTTCATTATCCATATTTGTGTCTCTGTCTTCCTCTGCATCTATAGATAGATCATCAAAATATTGGTAAAGTTCATCAACCTCTGAAGATGATGCCTCTGCTCTTCTCTGCTGTGTCATACTCCGAGTGCACGGTCGATCTTGAGTTAGATCTGGAAGTGTATTCAGTTTAGAATCTCTCAATGTACTAGTATACCATTTTGGAACCTTCTTCTTTGGGGGTGAACTTTCTTTCTTAGGTTCCTCTTCTTCTTCAAGGTATACATCTGTAGATGTGATATCTGATGTGGAAGCTTCATCAAATACTACATCTCTACTTATATGTATTTTCTTGGTTATAGAATCTATCAAGCGATATCCCTTTGAATGCTCATCATAACCAAGGAAGATACATTGTAGGGTCTTCTCATCTAACTTCTTCCTTTTCTATTTTGGGATGTGCATGAATGCCTTACATCCAAAAACTCTTAGATGAGAAATGGAGGGTTTCTTACCACTCCATGCTTCTTGTGGAGTTTTACCCTGTAGAGCTCTTGTGGGTGCTCTATTTAGGAGGTATGATGTTGTATTTACTGCTTCTGCCCAATACTGATCCTCAAGATGTGCTCCTTTTAGCATACATTGAACCATTTCCATAATGGAACGATTTCTCCTCTCTGCAACTCCATTTTGTTGAGGTGTATAGGTTGTTGTCAGTTGTCGCTTAATCCCATGTTCTTTTAGAAATGATGAAAAGTATTTGGAAGTATATTCCCCCCTCGATCTGAGCGGAGAGATTTGATGAAACATCCGAACTCTTTTTCAACAAGTTTCTTGAAGTGTTGAAAGTATGAAAATACCTCTAATTTCAATTGAAGGAAGAAAACCCACATATTTTGGGAGTAATCATCAATGAACAATTGAAAGTACTTCTTTCCACCATAATTGGTTGGCATAGGACCACACAGATCAGTGTGTACCAACTCCAAAGGTTTCTTAGCTCTGGAAGAGCTAGATTCAAAAGGTACTCGATGTTGCTTCCCTGCTAAGCAATCCGAGCAAACTAGTAAGATGGAGGAAAGGTGGGGAAGTCCTCTCACCATCTCATATTTGCGCAATTCGAGCAAATATCCTGAACTTAGATGCCCATATCTTCTATGCCAGAGAGAAGTAGCCTCCTTTGTAGTTGTAGCCAGAGCAACATGAGGCATTGAAAGAGCATCTAGAATGAACAAGCCATGCTTGTAGGAGCCGGTTGCGACATGTTTACCTTTTTGGGTTATAAAACATCTCTTCTTGCCTTTCACAACTCGGAACACAACATCCATATTTCTATCCAACATCTGAGGAACAAACAATAGATTATTGGCTAATCCAGGGACATAGAGGACCTTCTCTATCTAACATTTACCATCTGGAAGAGTGATAGAAACATCCCCTTCACCCTTCACTTGGTAGACTTGATTGTCAACAATTGTGACTGGCTTACCTTCTTTCTCCTCAAATGTTTCAAACCATGATTTGTCCCCAATCATGTGCTTACTAGCTCCTGAATCAATATACCATACAACATCTATCTAGGAAGATGAAGTATGGGTCATGAGCACCTTGTGTGCTCTTTTAGAGTCAGAATCTGAATCGGACCAGGGGAATATGAGTCTGAGTTGGAGTCAACATAAGCAACATGGCCCTTAGGTTGCTTATGTTTCTTTTTATATTTCTATTTCTCTTTGCCTTTCTTCCTATGAGGTTGGTCATTTTGTTGCTTGTTTTTGAACCAACACCTATTGGTGTCATGGTTATTCATATCATAAATCTTGCAATATTGTTTATCCTTCTACTGATTTTGTTTCCCTTTTCCCTTGGAGGAAGAACCCCCTTTTTGAAACTGACCTTGTTTCTTACCCTTTTGTTGGGTGTAGAGGGCATTATCTGGCACTTCATCCTTCTGAACCTGATTTGCCTCCTCAGTCTGAAGCAAATTTACCAACTCCACAAAAGATACTTGTCTACCAAAAATATTGAGGGAAGTGATCAACATCTTGTAGGATTCTGGAAATGCTCTCAAGATGACAGAGTTCAAGATATCATCATCCACTGGTTTTCCCATAGCATTTAATTTGGCTTTCAATTCTGCCACTCTATAAAGGAATAGATCAACTGTCTCCCTAGAATTCATACTGAGGGTATGTAGTTGAGTTTGAAGGTGTAGAATAGTGGACTGATTCTTTCCTTCATACACAGTAATCAAAGCATCCCAAGCTTCCTTACTAGTTTTGGTATCACAGATATGAGGTTGGACCTCATCTGTAGTAGCAAGTAGGATAAACATGAGACCTCTTTTGTCCTTCTTATCAAATGCTTCTTGATCTGCTCCTACTATTTGAGGGTATTTTGTAGTGCCAGTCACTACATCCCATAAATCTTCCACCTAAAGAATGGCTCTCATCTTTGTCTTCCATGGAACAAAGTTAGGACCTTTCAACAACTATGAATCTGAGAGATACTTGTGAACACTGGCCATTGTGAAGGTTCCTTATATCACCAATTGGTCTCCCTTTCTTTATACCTTCCAGACCTATATATCGAAACTACTCTATATATACCCGCCCTTACGTGAGGGAGACTATAAGTATATACGAGCAACACGATACATGGAACTTAGGTGATACTGAAAGGGCATCATGTTGTTTATGACACCTACCATAGAAAGTTTATTCCTCATGTGTGGGGTGTAACTTCCCCTAAACACTTTGGAAAAACCTTCATCAGGATTTACGCCTAACAACAATCACGATGTGGGTATGAAATGAAGTGAACAATAGAACTGGTTTGCCTTATTTCTCCTCGATGATTGATAGAGAACAAGCTCAAACATCATTGTTGTAGCTATATTAGGCGATGAATACAGTAGCCCAAAGCACGACAACATTACCTGTAAGTGTGGGCCAAAGGTATCACAAATACCGAACGCTGTTGTGCAATAAATTGCACAAATAGGTGTATAAATTTGGGGTCTTTTGCTTTGTTTATGTGATTATTATTTGCAAGAAAACAAGAAAGTTAAGTGCAAAAATCACAAATGCCCACAAATTTTTGAAACTATTTGAGGTGTCGGTTTCCACCGAAAATACACCTATTACAATACCAATTTTCTTTTTTTTTCACAATTTTATTCCCCCCTTTGTCTTAGATTTTTGCAAAAGGAAAGTGCTTTAAGAATCCCCCCTTTTTGTTGCAAAAAAAATGAGTAGGAAAATAAAATGGGAATGCTTCCAAAACTAGAAGACACAACTTATCGCTCCAAAAAAATGAGGGAAAAATCAAAGCATATGAAAAATACCTCAAAAAATAGCCCCTCCTTGTGGCGTGGTAGCAAAAAAATTGTTCAAAGAGCCCTTCGGAAGCATTTGTAGCAACTTTAGCACCTCGAGCAACTTTGAAGAGAGAATGGAGTAACTTTTAGCAAAAAATTAGCAACTTTGCGTCAACAAATAAGCAACATTCGAGCAACATTTTGTAATTTTTTTCGGGTAGCACAGATAGCTGTGTGTGGGCATGGGCAGCACGGGTCGTCAAAGAGCAAAATTTGAATGTCTACGATGAGATTCGACTCGTGGACCTTGTCCATGCAATGAGAAACCCAACACCAACTACACTACATAGTGTGTTGGGAATGGAAAGCACCAAGTGTGCTTTGAAGAGGGTGGGAAAAAAGCAAAAGTAAAAAAAAATGGGCCTTTTTTATCCCACATGCATCATAGAATGCATACACGAGTATTCAAATACCTGAGGCCTCACCTTAATGGTTGACTGCCTTCAAGCAGTCACCATCCCCCTTTGCCCTTTTTGTCACCTCAAACCATATGCAAACTATCTGCCACATCACCACCCTATTTGCCAAGTCACCGTCTAGTCAGCAACCATGTCACGTATCCTCTACCATGTCATCAATTCAGTCAACACCTCTACCACATGTTCACTACCATGTTAGCAGTCCAGTTAGCAGTCCAGTCAACACTTTTGCCACGTGTCCTCTACCACATCAATAGTCCAATCAACAATTCTACCACCTATCCTCTATACCTCTGCCATGTGTCCTCTACCACATCAGTAGTCCAGTCAGTAGTTCTACCACGTGTCCTCTACCACGTAAGTAATACAATCAATAATTATACCATGTGTCCTCTACGTTTGATGTTCTTGAGTCTTATGCCCAATCGATAACTAGGGTCCTCGGGCCTCATGTTTAGGCCGCATGCTCTAGTCTTCTACCAAGGCCTCGTGCGGGCCTCGTTCATGCCTCTATGGCTCTGCCTCCACTCAAGCCTCGTGTGAGCCTCGTTCATGCCTCTGCTACTCTACCTCCACTTAGGCCTTATGCACCTAATCTCCACATAGCTCTGGTACCATATAGAAAGAAGACATAGTGCAAATAATATGAACAGTGAAGCAATTTCATTGATATCACGTGTTGGTTAGATATAGAATGAAAGGTGGTTCAGTTGGTTGAACCACCCGACTTGGTTGGCTAACCAACCCATGAAATGGAGAGCGCTAGGAAGCGCTATTTTACTATATGCCTATAATGAAATATAACCTATGCAATATAATATGCTAACAAACTCAAGATACCCCTTGTACAAATTCCTTCTAGAAGTCCACTATTGCTCATGTTCATGTGTTGTAACTTTATGTATCTCATCCATAAAAGGAATATATCAAATTTTATAGCTTATAGAACATGGACCCTAGGGATATTATTCTTCTTCTACAATGATCACTTTATCATCACAATAAATATTAACCTCTTGAAAAGTAGAGGAAGCTATGACTCTCATATTATTAGTCCAAGGTATACCTAATAGGATATTATAATTGGTATTGAAATTAAATACCATGAAATTCACTCTTATTCTTAAGGTCCAACTAAAATTTGAATCCAAATGCAACCTACAAGATCTTATGGACAACCATTATAAGCATAACAACAAGTTATAGTGCACACAACATTTTCTTTATGGATCTTAAACTTATTGAACAAGAACACCAACATAACATATGTACCACTCCCTTATTCAATCAAAGATCTAATAACATCCCTAACATCATATACTATTATAATTATTAATGATAAGTCAATATTCCTTGATAAATAATTAGTAGCAATCATATTTAAAAAAAATTGATAATCAAATTAGGGCTAATATGTGCACGAATTAAAATATTTTATATATGTGATTGAATATACTACACTTCACAAATCCTTGGAATGGTGGACATTATATTAGAAACCTTAGGTGTGAAAATATCTATATCATCCTATAATTATCTTAATCATTGCCACTAATAGGGAGATATCCTAGCTAATTTTAAATATAGGAATTTATAAGGTATTGTATGCAAATATTCCACTATGTCCCATGGTTTTGTTTTACTAATGACTACTTTAAATAGAGATTACTTTGGTTGAGTAGAGTACTCACAATTTTTAGTTATGGAATGCAAGATCACTGTTTTAAGTGGTGATTTAAGTATTTTAATGTTTTACTAACAATATCATTTGGATTGTATGAGGTATTCCTAGGGTAATTTTTGCATTATCAAATGTATTTTCATTTTTGGGAGGTTTGCAGATATCCAAATGAGAATTTGAGATTTTATCACTTATTGATGGATTGACCATTGCTTAAATAGGTTCAAATTTGTCCTTATCCTCTTTTTCATCCTTAGAAGGTTGCTTCTTTGTAAATTAGGGTTCACTTATAGTAAAAAAAACAATTTGTTGTTACAAATATGTAGTGTTTTTCTTCTCACTTCCAAAATATTGACATAATAGGTCATATTTGGATGAATAAAAATGTATGTTAAATACTAACTCAAGGGAAAATCATATGATATATTCAAGCTTCCCCAAGAAAGAATTCATATATTTTACAATGCAAGAGTAAGGTATATCATTAATAGTCTTGATCTCGTCATGGTACACATATATGCATCTATGAAAAATCATGAATCCTAGAATATTATCACTAGTGACACCAAATACTCATTTATTTTAGTTAAGTTTAATCTTATAATGGCATAATTGTTCAAATATGACATGAATGTCAATGGGATTTTCAACCTATTTCTTAGACTTACCCAAGATATTAGTGACATAAGACTCCACTACCTTTACCATGAAGTCATAAAATATAGTTTTCATAGTCTATTTATAGGTATATTAAATGTCCATAAATTGAAATGACACCCTAGGATGTAGTACAAATTATTTTAATTTGATCCTTAGGCGTGATCCAAATTTGGTTATACCCTAAATAGCCATCCATAATAGAAAATAGTTCATGCCCATGGTAGAGTTGAAAATTGTATCAATGAAAGGAAAAGAAAAACTATCCTTAGGAAAGGCTAGGTTGATATTTCTAAAATAATAGCAAATATAGAAATATTTTTTTATTTATTTTTCATAGAAATAATTTTAGACACCCATCCTAAATAATCAATAGGTTTGATAAAGTTAGGATCTAATAACATTTGAATTTTAATCTTATAGAGGTCTTTAATGTGAGGAGAGAACCTTATTTTCTTTTGCTATACAAGAGTTGTGTCCTCATAAGTAACAATGTTATGGATGAAAATATCCTCATCCATCTCATGCATGTCAAAATAGTCCCAAGAAAAAAACATCTTTGTGCACTTTAAGTAGTAAAGAAGGTATGTTCTTTCTTAGAGTAAACCTAATTTTAACTTTTTGCTCGAGGGATTCTATGTCAATGTCTATAATAGGTGTAAAATTCATGAAATTTCCTTCTTAAAAATGATCCAAAACAAGAGGAATATTCTATAGTTCATAATTAATCTCAACTTAGAAAACATAAAAAAATTACTTATGCCTCTCCCGCATAGAATTGAGATTTTTGAGAAACTTTTTCTTATAATACTAGCAGGGGATTCTTTCTCCAATGGAATATGAGAATTTAATAATTACTTCATATTTGGATAGGGTAGATATGAATAGGACATCTTCTTGAATTTCAATTATAGATTCAACCTCATATACATTGCATTTTATCCAAGAAAGAATTTGATCATGTGATGAAGAAATTTGAAAGATAGGGATACAATAAGTTATAGATATAATTGACTATGAAACTTCATTTAGACAACAATAAAAATCTTGGATTTGAGTTTAGAAGAGAATTTTACCTAAGTTAAGTATATATTTATACAAGAGGATGTATTTATACAAGAATAAAAAAGTAAAAAAGTAAGTTGCTTGGGAACAAATGGGCAGCATGGAGGATAGTAGTGGAGGGAATCCAGGAATTCAAAATTTGAATGGTGGGATTGCGTGGATTCAAAATTTTGGAGGTTTGGAGGATTATCATAGAGGTGGCTTAGGAATTCCTATAGAGGATGCAGAAGGTCAGGTCAGACAGGAATTGGTTTTCGAGAAAGTTACGAGATTATGGGGTGATGAACCTCCCAACAAAGAGCCCAACAAAGGGGCCCATTCCCAAATTGCTGTCAGGGAGCCCATGGTTATAAAAGTGTCTTTTGTAGAAACCATCAGTTGAGGAGAAAGTCACCTCAAGGGATATTCTATCAATATCATTCCTTAAGGGAAAAAACTCATTATCCTTGAAGACATCATGTCCAACTATATCTCCATGGAAAAGTTTTCCTTGGTTGGTAAATTCATAGGAGGAAAACCTGATCTGGAAACAATTAGGAAGTGGGATTTCACCAAGTGGAAAACCATGGGTAATATGGAGATTATTGACCTCTTCAAAGGTTTATTTGGTATCCGCATTAGTAACTAGGATGATGCTAGAAGGATCATGACTAGAGGACCTTGGTTTCTAGGATGACATAGTCTATTTCTATGAAGGTGGGCAAAAGACTTTGATCCTAAAAATTAGAGTATAAATTTTGCTCCCATTTGGATCTGCATACCCAACCTTTCATGGCACTTTGGCATGAGGATTTTCTCAAAGGGATTACCAAAATTATTGAGGATTTGGTTGCTATTGACCATGCCACCCTAGCTCGAACAAGAATGACGATAACTAGAATTTGTGTGAATGCAAATATGGACTCAGAGATCCCAACCTATTTTGAATTGGAATATGGATCCTATTATCAAAAGAAAGTACTAGAATATGAGAATAAACCAACCTTTTGTGTGGAATTTCGAACTTAGGGACACCTGAGATCTCAATGCCCTTCTCTGAAAGTGTAGCATCCTAATGTCGAATCTGAGATCCCAAGGAATAGTGCCCCATTCACTAGGAATGAAAGAAGGAAGAATCCAAATTCAAAGGGTTTTGTTTTTAGACAAATCAGAAACCAAGTTCCAAACAACAAAGGTAATGGTCGTCCACAAGGTGGTGCTGAGAAAGAACCCCAAGCTCCCCCTCAATATGCTGATAAAGGCAAATAGGTGTCTATTGCAAATTCAAAAATGAACAAGGAAGAGGTAAGCTCTCTTTTTGCCCTCCCAAATAAGTTCCAAATACTTTTTGATACGTCCTTGTTCGAAATAGAAAATGAAGAGGTCCCTCATTGTATAGAACCAAATCATAATATCACCTTTGATTCCCATGTTAATCTTGGGCCTCCCCACCTTTATCCATAACCCCCTGAGAAGACATGTTTTCCATGACCACTCAGGGCCTTCAAGTCCATCCCCTGATATTGTTCTGGACCGCTCAGATGGCTATAAAAAAATGACATATCTTGAAGAACTCAATCCCAGAGATCATCCCTGGAACTTCTAGCCCTGTTGTTCAAAATATTATTTCAAAAAACTTTAGTCCAAAACAAACCAGAAGTTCTAAAAAATACCCTATTGATTGTGGAGGTGATAAGAAGAAGGGAAGAATATTGGCCAATGATCAATGGAAATAGGGATTAGCAGAGGAAATAGCAAGTGGAATCCAAAAAACCCTATTTTCTATAGGGTTAAGTCAGAATAAAGATGAGATTAAATGCATCAAACCTCCCCAACCTCAAGGAAAGGGGGGAAAAAGGAATGCTAAATATTCTAAATGAGAATCCTCTCATGGAATGTGAGAGGACTTAATGGACTAGCTAAGCAAAGGTTGGCTAGATCATTAAGAAGAGAAGTTAATCCTACCATCTTCTTATTGCAAGAAACCAAAATTGGTAAAAATATGGCTGCTAATTTGGCCAAAAAACTATGGAAAAAAGGAGAAGCTATTTCCTGCAATGCTAGAGGAGCTTCAGGGGGACTCATGTGCATATGGGATCTAGAGAAGCTTGAAGGTAGATTAATTCATTCAAATGATACAACAACTAGTATTTTTTTTTTTAAAAAAAAAAAAATCTTTCCCCTCTCCTTTATTTGGTTTTCTCCCAATTCAATTCCTGGAAGGTCTAGGTTATGGGAAACTTTAACCAATATAAGAAGAGTAGTCACTAATTTTCCTTGGATCCTAGCTGGAGATTTTAACACTCCCCTTTATCCTTCAGATAAAAGAGGTGGATCTAGTTCCATTTCAAAAAGCATGGAAGATTTCAATGATTTCATCAACTCTAATGATCTTATGGATGTTAACCTGAAAGGTAATCAATTCACTTGGAGCAATAGAAGAAGTGGCAACCAATTAATTTAGGTGAAACTTGATAGATTTATTTTTTCATAGGAGGCTACTTCAAAGTGGGGGGATGCTAGTCTTCAATCAATGCTCAAAATAGGTTCTGACCATAGTTCACTTCTTTTGGAAATGAGCAACCCACAACCCTTCAAAACCCCCTTCAGGTTTGAAGCAATGTGGACCCATCATCTATATCTCAAAGATAGAATTATCCAACTATGGCATTCAAACTCCTAAGGATCCCCTTCCTTTAGATTGATGCAAAAATTGAAATCGGTTAAGGAAATCCTCAAAATTTAGAATAGGGATATTTTTGGCAACCTCTTTGAGAACAAGCAGTCAATTAAGAACTGATTGGCAATAATAGAGAACAAAATTCAGAATGGACAAATTGATGATATGATAAGATCTGAAGAAAAAGCTCTTCTGTTAGAATATCACAATGTGCTTGCATGTGAGGAGATGTTTTGGAGACAAAAATCTCATGCAAATTGTCTCAAGGAAGGAGACTTAAATACTAAATCTTTTCACATATCTACTCTAAGAAATAGGAGCCACAATAAAATTAAGAAATTGATTAAGAATTATGGGAATGTAACCACAGACATCAAGGAAATAAGGACTGAAGCAATCTCTCATTTTATGCAGCTACTTCAAAACTCAAACCCTACTTCCACCTCTGCCAAAGAGTCCTTACTCCAACACATTCCAAATTCCATCTCGGAGGATATCAATTCCAAGTTAATTGCAGTTCTATCAGATGAAGAAATCAAATAGGCTCTCTTCTCTATGAATCCGAACAAGGCTCCCAGCCCTGATGGGTTCCCTCCAAGATTTTTCCAATATTTTTGGGATTTTTTGGACCTGATGTATGTGCTGCTATAAGATAATTTCAATCGGCCAAAGCTATACCCCATAATTTCAATTCCATGTTCATAACTCTGATTCCCAAAAGTCAAGATGCCAAATCGCTTAACGATTTTAGACCTGTGAGCCTCTGCAATGTCGTTTATAAAATTCTTACCAAATCCTTGGCCAACAAGATGAGAGATATCCTTCCTTTGATAATTGATCATTGCCAGGGGAGTTCTATTCAAGGAAGATCAATTCTTGATGGAATCATTACTATCCATGAAGCCCTGCATTCCACTTCACAAACAAAGAAGGTTGCCTTTCTTCTAAAGCTTGATATGAATAAGGCATATGACAAAATGAATTGAGATTTTTTGATTGTAATTCTAATCAAATTCAGATTCCATCCTTATTGGGTAGAGTTAATTAAAGGTTGCATTTCTATAGCTTGGTTCTCTATTCTAATCAATGGATCACCTATAGGCTACTTTCAAAGTGGTAGAGGAATAAGATAGGGAGACCCTTTATCCCCCCTTCTCTTCATTATTGCTGTAGAGGCCTTGGGAAGAACTATTCATGTAGCCAAAAATTTAGGTCTCATCTCTGGGATTAAGGTCACCTCACAATATGAACCTATCACTCATCAACAATTTGTAGATGACACTCTACTGTCCACATATGCCTCTATCATTGAAGCCAAAGTTATTAAGTATATCCTCCTCCTATATGAAGAAGTTGTAGGGCAAAAAGTGAATTTTTAGAAAAGCAAAATATACTTTCTCAACACTCCCCATAGGCGATAGATCAAAATTTCTAGTATTCTGGAATGTGCAATATCCACCTTACCGACTACTTATTTAGGGCTTCCTTTATTCATTGGAAATGCTACTAAAGAAATGTGGAACAGGGTCATTGAAAGAATCCAGAAAAAACTCACAGGATGGAAAGGTAACCTTCTATCATAGGCAGGCAAAGCTACACTCACCATGGCATGCCTTCAAAGTATCCCTGTCTACTTCTTGTCGATTTTCAAAGCCCCAAGTAAATTTTTTAATAAAATTGAACAAATCCAAAAATAGTTCTTATGGATAGGGGCTGAGAATAAAAACTGATTTCATCTAGTAGCTTGGGACAAATTTTGCAGACCTAAAGACCAAGGGGGAATTGGATTAAGAAGAATTAATCACTTAAACATTGTTTTATTGGCCAAACAAGCTTGGAGATTAGTGTCTAAAGAATAGGTTGAATGGGTCACAATAGCTAAAAGGAAATACCTACAGGGATCTAATTTTTTAAGTGACTTGGCTCCTTCATCTGGTTCAGCCTTTTGGAAATCTATAACTTCAACAAAACAACTTTTGAGAAAAGGTCTCAGATGGCAAGTTGGGGATGGAAGACTCATAGATTTTTGGGAAGACAAGTGGATTGGAAACCAACCTTTGATTGAAAATCTTGCTTTCAGAGCTCTAAAGAATGTCACAGACTCATCATTTGGCCACAAGGTAGCTAATTTCTTGACTTTATCCAATAATTCTCGTAGGTGGAAAAGGATACAATGCCCCATCCTATCAGCTAAAATCAACTCTTTAGAGGCTTTACTCTTTTCCTATGCTTTACCTTCAAGAAATGGTAGGGATCATGCCATTTGGGAACCATCAGATATTGGGGAATTCACTGTTAAGTCAGCATATCAACTCCTCCTAACCATTGAGGAAATTCAAATTCCTTTCAAATTAGTGTGGACCAAACACTTAACCCCAAAAGTCTCCTTTTTTTCCTGGCTTGCCATACAAAACAGAATTTTAATTGTTGAAAATCTCATCAAGCATGGAATCCTGCTCCCCAATAGATATTTGTATGCCAAGTTGATTAGGAATCAACTCACCATATTTTTATAACTTGTATTTACTCTAGTTCCATCATTAACAACCTTTTCTAGAGGTTTAAGATCAGTTGGGCCAAACCTCCTTCAATCATAAATTTTTTTTCCCAATTACCTCATCCTTTTTTCAATCCTTACCTCCATCATATTTGGAAATTCTATCTTCACCATTTCCTATGGCAAGTCTGGCTTGAAAGGAATCAAAGAGTTTTTTCTAGATCTATCAAGGATGTTTCATCCATCACCAATAGAATCATTTTCTATGCTAAAGAGAATGCACTCATTATCCCAAATGATCCTCACCCAATTTCCAGGTTTGAAGCCTCTTTACTAGATTCTTTGCACATTTCCCTAGATAATCCCAACTCCAATTCTTCCCATATCACTAGGAACAACATCAAGTGGAGTCCTCCACCGCAAGGATGGGTAAAGCTAAATTTTGATGGGGCAGCCAAAGGCAATCCTGGTAGAGCTAGAGCAGGAGGGATTCTTAGGGATCACAAAGGAAATTCTATATTTGCCTTTGCTGAGTGCCTGGGAGAATAGTCAAATCACATAGCTGAAGCAAGAGCTCTTTGGAGGGGTCTTTTATTGATCAAAGAATTTCCTGGTAATGTTATTGTTGAAGGGGATTCTTTAAATATAGTAAATTATTTGAAGAATTCCAAAACCCCTACTTGGAGAGTCAAAAACTACATCGAAGAAGCCAGAAACCTGATCCTCCATCAACAAGAGGTCATCATTCAGCATGCTTTCAGGGAAGCAAACAAAGTGGTGGACAGGTTAGAAAATATTGGAGTCAATGCTCCTAGTTTGATGACGTGGACTGATATCCTTCCACAGGAGGTTAACGAAATTGCCATGAAAGAGAAAGTTTAAAATGACTGACAAAATGTTATTTAATTTAATTAGCTTTACTTTATGTATGAAGGATTTATTTTCCTTAGGTCAAATTGTCAATATGGCACTTAGTTCCATTAGGGTCCTATCTCGCATGAAGATTTTATTTTCCTCGAGGCAAATTGTCATCAGCGTTCTCAATGCTATTGTGGTCTTGTTTTGCACTATCCTTATGCTTTTCCCAAGTCAAATTTTCAATGGTGTTTGTAGCACCAATTTTCAAATTTTAAATATTTCCAAACCAGATTGGGCTATTATCATAGCTAGTCATCATAATTGTCTTCATATCTTAACTCACCGCCATTCGATGAACCACCTTGCCCACTCCTTTTCAAATCCCATCCATGTGTCAAATCATCATTCCACTTCATTGCTCATTAATTTCACATGCCTCCTCATCCTCATCACCTTCTTCACGCCTTTATCCGGAGGAGCTTTTTGCCTTTTTCCAATGCTTTGGTCTCACATTTTTCCTTGCGAGGTTTTAGTTCCAAAAGATAATTCCTGCCCCATGTTTCAATCATGTCCTAATGGTGCTAGATGCTTTGGGAACTTTGAGTCCAGTAAGGTCCGTTACATTGATACCAGGTCCAGGTTGGGGTTACTATTTCCAAGTAAAATTTGCAGCTCGAGGAGGTGGTGAAGCTTCCAAAAATGCCCAAGACATCCACCTGCTTCAAAAGCCCACCATCAATCCAAATTTGCTACTCTGCTTGCTGAATTTCTAAGGTCCTTGATAGAGCATATTGTGTTTCCCTATATCCCGTAGGTCTGCAACCTCATCACCATGGGTTTTGTTGAACCTGATACTCTTGATATTGAACCAGTTGTGGTGATGATTATGACTACGCATGGATTTATGCCCTTTCTGTAGTAATTTTCTGGGATGGATTGGGATGTTAACATGACTTTTACCTCCACTTGGGAGAAAGGAGTTGTCATAATTCATGGAGTCAATTTTCAAGTTGATCTCCAAATCCTAGCTAAAATTACAGGATAACCTTTGATGGGTAGAACCATTCGTAGAGATAAACACAATTGGGACACGAAGCTGAGGGAATTTGAGCCAAAATCTAGTCTTCACAAGCTTATCAAACCAGGGATGATCAGGGAGGAATTACCAACACCATGGAAAGAAGTTATGAAGCCTGTGATGGAGTACATCATGGTTGATGACCCGAGTTCTCCACTACGAAGTTTTCACATTGCATTCGTAAATCACTTTAGGGAAGTGAAGCCTATAAATATCCCTGAGTATCTGTACTTATCCATGGAGTATTCCATTGAGGTGGCTCGCTCTAAGAAGGATGAGGCTTGGCCATCTCATCAGGGACTCTTCAAGGTGATATACAAACATCTGCTTGAGAAATTCTTGAAAGGTAATGTTCCCATACCAGAATAGCAAGCAGAGTCTAAACAAACTATGGAGGAGGAAGCATCTATCACCCCTTCTTCAAGTGCAAGAGGATCCAAGAAGAGGAAAATTGATGGTAGTTCAAAGGATGTGGAATAGTCAATCAAAAAGAAGGTTAAGCTGGAGGACCGCCCCATCCCTATGAGAAGCTCTCAGCACCTGAAGGATAGATTCATCCTGAACCAATAAAAATTCATGACATCACTCCTGAGGATGATCATGAGGACCCAATGGTCAAAATATTACAGGAATATATCATCAAGATGAGCACTGCCACCATTGCTCATATGGAGAATATAGTGGCCTCAAGCACTGCTTCCATTGCTCAGATGAAGGAACACAAAAATGCTCTCCATCTGCTATTCTTCTGCACCAACTACCCTGAGGACCAGTCCAAAGGAAAAATCGTAGGAGCCAAAACTAGAGTCAACAACAAGGAGGATGAGGTGGTGGAATTCATGAAGGAAGCCTTCAAGGAAGTCCCCAAGGAAACTGAGAAGGATGACACCAAGGATTCAACAACCAAATAATTCCTTCGAGGATTTTCTTAGTCTGTTTCTTTTTGATGTGTTGGAACATTTGGTTCCTTTCCGGTGCTTTTGGATGTTTCTTTTTGTAGTTGTAAGGATTATGCTTAGTCTGGATGTAATTGTTTGTCTTTGGCTCCAGCATCCTTAGATGCAACTTTTGTACCAAGGTGTTAGGGTGCCTTTCAAATGCCCTCCTTAATATAATTTTGTTAACTTACCAAAAAAATACAAGAGGATGTAGAATCAACTAAGTTGTTAGACCACCCATCCAATGATTTCTATAAGTAGGAGAACACATCCAATCATGGAAAATGGGTATTTGGGATATACATAAATGTGTATGCATTCACTTTGCCCTAAAAATGAGATGAAACCATATTTTCATATTAGGAGTTGATATTGATTGGATAGAAATTTTGTCTAAATTATCACATAATTCTAGAACATTAAGAGTTTTACATCCTAGACAATCACCAAGGACTACTAATTGAGTAGCAATAGACTCAAAAAATGTAGGAAAAACTAATTTATCCAAGATCACCACTTTAAGTTTTTATAATGATTTTGTCAGAAAAATTCTTGTAATTAATAAGCTTATAGTTTATTCTGGTATAGAATTGTTAGAAACAATGTAAGAATTGCTTATATTAGAAATAGAAAAACCAACATATGTATCCTCGTAGTAATTTTAATATTATAAATTCTATATTTTGTTAAAAGCCTAGGTAAATGGATGATTCTTGTTTCACTTAAATTTTTTAAAAAATTTGATTTAGAGACAATAGAAACAATAAAATTTCTCTACCTTTCTAGCTTATATTTATAGATATCAAATTCACCATTTATAGGCATATAGTAAGTAAACTAAATAAAACTACATTAATTATAAATTTCACATAGATTTACATCAGTGTAATATTGATCATCATTTACAATAGAAACTTCCATTATCAAAATACAATTGTTAGAAGTAGAACTATTTGTTTCAATATTCAAATATTGAATAAAATCATTATCAATATCATTGTCAACTTCTTCTCATATTCTATCACTATTAGCATAGAAGGTCACTTGTTTCAACGTAGCAGCATTCTCATGAGTATTGTGTACTTTGGCCAACCACTGATAATATAAGACATGATGTTTTCTCTTCTTAGGTTTTAATAACAATGGTAATTTATCAACTACCTCTTGAGGAAGGGGAATAATAACATTCATATAAAGCTGATTATCTTCTAATTCATACCTATATTGGGGGTATTATCAATAAAACTCAGGATACCCCTTATAAAAAATCCTTCTAGAAGTCCATAATTGCACTTGTTTATATATTATAACTTTCTTCATCTCATTCATAGAAGGAATAGATTAAATTTTATGGTTTAGGGGACATGGTCACTAGGAATATAAGTCTCCTTCTATATTGAACACTTTATCATCATAGTCAAACATAACCACTTGATAAGTAGAGTAAGCTATGTCTTTCATCTACGAGTCAAAGGTCTACCTAATAGCATATTAATTGATCTTGAAATTAAATACAAAAAAACATACTAATATTTTTAGGTCCAACTGAAATTAAAAGCCAAATGTAATCCAAAGGATATTGTGTACAACTAGATAACATAACAACAAGTTCTAGAGTATAAGAAATTCTCTCTATGGATCTTTAGCTTATCGATTGTGGAAAATTATCTAACACATGTACCACTCCCTTGTTTAATAAAAACCCTCCTCACATCCATACCATTATATAATATTGTAATTCTTAATGATATATCATTATATAATTAAAAAAGTCATGTTTTTATATGGAAATTTTATGATGAAATCAACACTAGTATGTGATTCAACACAAATATTTTCTTTATATGATTGAATATCCTACATTTCACAAAACCTTGGAATGGTGGATATTATATTAGGAACCCTAGTCATAAAAATTTACACCTACTATAATAATTATCTTAATCATTGTAAATGACAGGGAGATGTCCTAAGTAATTGTAAATATGGTACCTTATAAGGTGTTGTGTGTAACTCTTCCACTATGTCCCATGCTTTTATTTTACTCATGACTACTTTAAGTAGTGATTATGTGGGTTGAGTAGGGTCATACATTTGTAGTTATGGGAACTAAGATTGATACTTTAAGTGGTGATTAAAGATTTTCAATATTTCTAATGATAGTATTTTGGATTTAGAAGAGGTATTCCTTAGGATATTTTTTATATTATAGAATAATTTTGCATTTCTAAGAGGTTCCTAAATAACCAAAGGAGGCTTTGAAATTTTATCACTAATATCTAGATTAATTATTGCCTGAATAGGCTCCTTACCTTTGTCCTTATATTTTTTTATCCTTATAAGGTTGCTTATTTTTATGTTGGAGTGCACTTTTAGTAATAACAATAATTTATTTTTCCAAAGATATGATGATTTCTCTTTGCACCTCTAAAATATTGATATAATAGGTCACATTTGGATGAATATAAAATATTCTCAATTTTGGCTAGGTTGGACAAAGACCTAATTTGTTTGATGAGCAGTTTAGAAATTGTTGAGTCTATAATTTTGGTTTTGGGGATGATTATCCTTTTAATTTTGGTTATTTTGACCCCCTCCTTGATTATTCCCTTGGTTTTCCTTAATACAATAATATCCTTGATTTTGATAATTGTGATGATCCCTTGTTTGAAATTTGACCTTGATTATGATTCACTCTTTGTTATTGATTATGATTATGAGCTTGTTGTTCATGGTTAGGGAATGGGATGCTATAGATACCTAACCTCTAGTTGTGAGGGTGATTAGATTTCATTTGGATATCCTTAATATTTTCATAAAATAGGTTGAACTTATAATTATTTATTTTTTCAATGTTGAAATTAGGACCAAAGATTTATTTGTGGCAAAACTTGCAAAACTCTGTGCAGGTACTAGGTTCACATCCATAAGTCCCATTCCAAAAGCATTTTTTTTGGGACAATGCCACTTAGGTGATTCAAATATTTTATTATAATAATAGTTCTTTGTCCTAAGTGGTAGAAAATTTTTGAGAATATCTTCATGAGTTTATTGTGGTACCATATTCTTAGATTTTCATCCCCTATAAGAATTGGTTAACATATGCACAAAGGTTCCAACTATGTTTATATCATGATAAGTATCTTGGACAACTATAGTACAAATTCCACATACTTAAATATTTTTATAAGGGTTATTGGGTTTCAAGGATTTTTGATTGTCTTTCATTTCCTAATGTTCAAGGACTTTAAGAAATTACATGACCTTTTCTAGGGAGGGAAAAACATTACGTTTATTTTATTAGACTTTAGCTTGCACTAATTATTGTAGTTGTATCTTCAGTTAGGACCATATTATCATTACAGTTAGCCTTTCCTATCTCTTATGAAATTTAGTTACATATTCAATACGTCCTCTTTTAACATTACAAACACATTTATTGCTTCCACTATAATCATATCATCATCAGATTCTTATTTTAATTTTTGAAAAAAGTATCCATGGAGTCAATAGAGTGCTTATACAAAGATGTAAACTAGTTAAGAACATTTCCCATAAAATTCCTAGTCATTAATTTTAATAAAGCCTTTTCATTATGTAACTAGTCTCTATAATAAGCAATAAACTTATCAATGAATATGTGGGCTATATTTGTTCCATCATATAAGAATATAGGTATATGCTTAGACAAGCCTATGTCTTCAACATAAGTGGCTAGATTGACTTTGATAATTTCTCAGTGAGGGTCAATAGACATAGTCATGGTTATCCCAAGGTTAGTTGGGGTATGTGGAGGAGGAGGAGCATTATGGTTTAGGACTAAAGGAGGGATAAAAAATTGTACCATAAGGGCCTTATTGACACTCATAATCTAATTGAGATTTGTGAATCAGAAATCAAGAAACACCAATATAAAGTATAAAATGATAAAAGCACAGTAATACACAAAGATTCCACAAGATAGATAAACTTTTTTATTAATGTAGACGGATCTCAAATGATACAATCAATATGCCCCATTGTGGATTTTTTACAATGCTTATGTTGATACAAAATTTAGATACTAGGGTTCTCTAAAATCCTAGTTGAAAGGAATGGCTGGTGTTTTCATGCTTGTCTTTGATTCCAATGAGGTTGCGTGTGGGTTTGTTGTGTCCTAAAAGGGCCACCCTAGCTTCAACATATTTCAAAAATATGATCTTGTACCTACAATAAAAAACACAACAAAAAAATATTAGAAGCACCTGTGAGGGCTCCACAGTGTGAGGTCCTCAAAAATATAAAAACAACTAAACCCTAGATGCTACATAATGTAACTAAAAATAGAAGTGCAGGAATATAAAAATAATGAATGCAAATAACTTCTTTCCTTGTCACTTGAAAATTTTGCTTTTGTTTTTGTAGATGATGGCCGCAAGGATGCTCGAAAAATGCTCGAGGGCTATGGTACTACATATCTACTACAAGAAATGCCTAGAGGTATTCTGTGATGGAAACATATGCATCAAGGTGTTCAGTGACGATGATAGATGCACCAGTGCATTCTGTGATGACAACAGATGCACCAAGGTGTTTGGGGGCTAAGGAAGGTGTTGTAGAACCATATCTGGTTCTATGCGGGTTATGCAGAGATGGATGCGAATGAGGTGAGGGTGATTATGGAGGGTAGGAATTATAGTGAGATGGCTAGGGTAGAAGGGCTTAATGATATCTGAGAATTATTTACGAATATTCATCGATAAAATTCAATCTCAAAAAATTAGGGACTCAAGATTAAGCTTAAGGAATGTTAGGGGTCGAGTCATCAAAATGACTCCTCTTTTATAATCTTCCCTTGGACATGTTAGGGTTTTGACGACACAAAATGTGTGGCCAAGATTAAAACATGAAGAAGGGTGGAGATTAAATCTGGGCAAGTGGCATGGATTAAGGTGGATGGATGGCTAAGATTAAAACGTGGTAGATGGCTAGGATTAATTCATATAAATACACATATATTTATTAAATATATAAATATAATATAAAATATTAATATTTAAATATATATTAAACAAATACATACATATATATATATATATATATATATATATATATATATATATATATATATATATATATATATATATATATAATGAAGGGTTGTGATTGAAAGACATAGATGAATGACAAGTGGCTAGATTTTGGTGTCTAAAAATGCCCCTTTTTGCATTGCATTGCATGAAACACAATGCGGTGCAAAAATACAAGACACCTGGTTTGGCCTAATGAAGAAGAAACTTTCTTTCATTGGAGCACGAAGACAATCTTGAAGACAAAAGAATTTGTATGTGTAGCTTACCCCCTCAATTGAAGAATGAGACTCACAAGCCAATTGAAAGAATTGTGCAGTGAAAATGTAATTGAATGGTGTCAGTGCAAATATATGGTGTAAATGTGAGTGAATGATGTAAATACGAATGATATGAATGATGTAAATAGATACCATTTTTTCCCCAACAAATAAAGGGATTTTTACCAAGTGTAGATGCCATGATCATGTAAGATGTATCCCATTGTGGGAAATCAAAATTAAATGTGGTTACCCCAAGTTTGGGATGATTCCATATTGTTGAAGAAAGTATCTTTTGGCATCATTGAAATGCAAAGATGCACATGCATACAAAAATATTTTCTATCCTCGGGGCCACTCATGATTGTAGCTAATTCCCACACGAAATTCCTAAACGGTTGCTCAATCACTTTACCCGACTTGTATCCTTGAATACTGGTGTAATTGCAAAGGAAATGATGAAATTTATCCATGTTGAGAACCCCATGGAAAAGGGCATCAATGAAAACTGTTGAGAAAATTGGTCTTGGCATAGTCTCACTCAAAGGATGAGGGACCAAAAGTGATTTTGTTTTTGAACAAGGAAATATTGGATGATGAAGATGACCAAGCATCCTTATGGTGATTTACTCATCTTACCAAATTGCATGGTCAACCAATCACTACAATCACCAAGGAGATAAAATAGACCACTAGATACGAGGTTCACTTGAAATTGTAGGTGAACTTGGAAAATGTTGAATGCAATTGTTGATGGATTTGATGGTGTTGAAATGTAAATGTTGAATGAAGGTGTAATGATGAATGAAATGGATGATGTTAAATGCAGATGATATGAATGATGTAAATTGATTTTTGTAAAATGCAAGTGGTTGATTCTATTTTTGCCCCAACAGATGAAGGGGTTTTTGACATGGTAAAATACAATGACTGTGAAAAGTGCAATGATTGATTCTATTTTTGCCCCAACATATGGAAGGGTTTTTAATATGTGTATGATTGATTCTATTTTTGCCCTAAAAAAGAGTTTTATGAAAATGTAGATGATTGATTTTATTTTTGCCCTAACAAAAAGGGGTTTTTAAAAATGCAAGTGATTGAGTCTATTTTTGCCCCAACGGAGAAGGGGTTTGTGAAAATGTAAGTGATTGAGTCTGTTTTTGCCCCAAAAGAGAAGGGGTTTGTGAAAATGTAAGTGTCCTTATGGTGATCTATCCATCCTATCGAATTGCATGGATAACCAGTCACTACAATCACTAGGTGACTAGGATAAACCACTAAATACAAGGTTCACTTGTACTTGCAAATGTACTTGGCAAATGTTGAATGAAGGTGTAATGATGAATAAAATTGATGATGTTGAATGCAGATGTATGGATAATGCAAGGAATGATTTTGTTTTTTCCCCAATAGATGAAGGGTTTTTGACATGAGAAAATGCAATGACTGTGAAAAGCGCAATGATTGATTCTATTTTTGCCCCAACAAAAAAGGGGTTTGTGAAAATGTAAATGATTGAGTCTATTTTTACCCCAATAGATGAAGGAGTTTTTGACATGTGTATGATTGATTCTATTTTTGCCCTAATAGAAAAGGATTTTATGAAAATGCAGATGATTGATTCTGTTTTTGCCCTAACAAAAAAAGGGGTTTGTGAAAATGTAGATGATTGATTATGTTTTTGCCCCAATAGATAAAGGGGTTTTGTGAAAATAGAAGTGTTTGAGTTTGTTTTTGCCCCAACAGATGAAGGGGTTTTTGACATGTGAATGATTGATTCTATTTTTACCCTAATAGAAAAGGATTTTTTGAAAATGTAGATGGTTGATTCTATTTTTTACCTAATAGAAAAGGGTTTTTTGAAAATGTAGATGATTGATTCTATTTTTGCCCCAAAAGATGAAGGGGTTTTGTGAAAATGCAAGTGATTGAGTCTATTTTTTCCCTAACTGATAAAGGGGCTTTTGACATGGGAAAATGCAATGAATGTGAAAAATTGTAATGATTTATTATATTTTTGTCCCAACATAAATTTAAAAATGTAAGTGATTGAGTGTATTTTTACCCCAATAAAGAAGGGATTTTGTGAAAGTGTAAGTATTTGAGTCTATTTTTTCCCCAAAATAAAAGGGCTTTTTGAAAATGCAAATGATTGATTCTATTTGTGCCCCAAAAGATGAAGGGGTTTTGTCAAAATGCAAATGATTGAGTCTATTTTTGTCCCAATAGATGAAGGAGTTTTTGACATGTGTATGATTGATTTTGTTTTTGCCCTAACAGATGAAGGGGTTTTTGACTTGTTGATGATGTAATGTGTATGTGACCAAAGGAGTTTGGTTCCTTTGGAGCCTTTTGAATTTGAAATGTGACCAAAGGGGTTAGGTCATTTGGAGCTTTTTGACTTTGATGTGCGTATGTGAGGAAAAGGGCTCAACCTTTGACAAAAGGATGCAACATTTTGAACCTGGCAATTGATTTGTTGATGGTGTAATGTGTATGTGACCAAAGGAGTTTGTTTCCTTTGGAGTATTTTGAATTTTATGTGTGTATGCAAGGAAAAGGGCTCAACCTTTGACAAAAGGATGCAACCATGATTGCCATTTGTGAATAAAAAATTAAGCAACACCAATATAAAGTATAAAATGATAATAATTATAGTAATACACAAATATTGAACAAGTTAGATAAACTCTATTTATTAATGTGGGAGGATCTCAAATAATACAATCAATATACCCCAATGTGGGTTTTTTACAATGCTTATGTTGATATAAAATTACAGATACTAGGGTTCTAAAACCCTAATTGAAAGGAATAATCGGTATCTTTGTGCTTGTCTTTGATCCCAATGAGGTTGCGCGTGGGTTTGTGTATCCTAAAAGAGCCACCCTAGCTTCAAAAGCTTCCAAAAATATGATCCTATACCTACAATTAGAAACACAACAAAAAGAGATTAGAAGCACCTATGAGGGCTCCATAGTGTGAGGCCCTCAAAAAGATAAAAATAACTAAACCCTAGATATTGTAGAATGTAACTGAAAATAGAAGTGCAAGAATATAAAAATAATAAATGCAAATAACTTTTTACCTTGTCACTTGAAATTTTTGCTTCTATTTCTATAGATGATGATTACGAGGATGCTCGAACGGTGTCCAAGGACTGTGGAACTACAGATCTACTATAGGAAATATCCAGAGGTGTTATGTGATAGTAACAAATGAACCAAGGCATTCTATGATGGTGGTAGATGCACCAGGGTGTTCTACAATGACAATAGATGCACCAAGGCATTCGGGGGCTAAGGAAGGTGTCATAGAACTAGATCTGGTTGTACACAGGTTATGTAGAGGTAGATGCAAATGAGGTTAGGGTGATGATGGAGGGTAGGAATGATGATGATATGGCTAGGGTATAAGGGATTAATGATCTCTAAGAATTCTTTGTGAATATGCATTGATAATATTCACTCTCAAAAAATTAGGGACCCAAGATTAAGCTTAAATAATTTTAAGGGTATGAGTCATAAAAATGAATCCTCTTTTATAATATTCCCTTGGACATGTTAGGGTTTTGACGACACAAAATGTGTGACCAATATTAAAACATGAATGGATGGATGACAAGTGGCTTGGATTAAGGTGGAGATTAAATCTGGGCAAGTGGCATGGATTAAGGTGGATGTATGGCTGAGATTAAAACATGGTAGATGGCTAGGATTAATTCATATAAATACACATATATTTATTAAATATATATAAATATAATATAAAATATTAATATTTAAATATATATTAAAAAAATACTTACACACACATATATAGATATAATGGAGGGTTGTGATTGAAGGATACAAATGAATGACAAGTGGCTAGATTGTGGTGTCTACAAGATTATTGAGTATTAGAAACGAGCTAATACTATCATGAGAAATATAGTCAAAATTCTTTGAATGCATTCACAAGTCTAAAATATTGACCACACTTGTAAATTTCTTTTGAAGAGCCTTTTCGACTCATTATTATTGCAATTATATATTTCTAGACTAATAATGCCTTGATATTCTTTATTTAGGGACCTAAAGGAGTACTTCTAGGCTCAAAATTTTGGTCAACAATTATCCTTTGGATACAAGCTTACAAAAGTCACCATACTAGAAAATTTTTATGTTGACATAAGCAAAGTGCTCCAAAAACTCTAGCAAAATGAGGAACTCATAAGGCAAAGAGTATAGATGACTAGGCACCCTAAAGATAGTGAGCCCAAACTTTTTTTTGTGACACAATTATAGCTTTACAAATCTTTAGATAAGCTAAAGTAAAAAATTGAGAGCCAATCAACAACCTTTTGGTTTTCGAAGCCCAAAAAATAAGCTAAGGAGAAGCGCATTAGAACTTTTAATTGCTAATATAAGTAAAAATGCTTCAAATATTTGGCAGAGTGCAAAGTTAGAAAATTATATGGTACTCATTTTGGAAGAGGGTGAGCCAGAACATTTTTATGAATGCCATCAACCAATCTTTAATTTTTTTTGAAATGATAAGAGAATGTACGAAGCACAAAAGAGAGCCCAAAAAGCAAAGCAAAGTAGTAGCCCAAACTAGAGATCTTCAACACAAGAAATTAGGCTAGCTTCAAAATTGTATAGAATATTTGTATTAGGTAAACAAAGCAACCCAAAAGGTAATAACCATAGCAACAACATCTTTAGCTAGGATACCCTAGTGGGAAAGACACTTGGCAGTCTGAAAATGAGTAGTTAGAACACATAACATCTGTTAGAGCTAGAAAATAATAACCACATCTATGAACATAATTAAGGATCCGTACAATCATAATTAACTAGGATTTGATAATAAAATACTAAGTGGTGCTATCTCAGCTCAAGATCATGCTTGATTAATTTTGGCTAATGATTATAGTTAGTTTCATTTTTAGTTCAAAAAAATCTATAAAAGAAGCAATGCTCCTCATTGTAAAGTATTAGATATTCAAAGTTTACTTCTTCTTGTAAGAAAAGTCTTAAAACATACCTATAAGCAATTTAAAGTTGTTTGTTTTCCTTCATTTGAAGTATATGTAGATGTATATTGTGCAGATTTAGTCTTTCTCCTTATGTTCTTGTTGAAGTAAATTCTATTAGGCTAAAAATTATTTGGCTTATTTTAGTTGGAATGCTTGAAATTCTAAATGCTACAAGAATATGCTATGCAAATTTAATATTTTTATTTATGTTTTAGCTAGTGTAATTTCTATAAGGCTAAAGGTTTTTTGGCTTATTCTAGTTAGAATATTTAGAATACTAAACATTGTAAATCCAAAGTTATTTATGTTGTCATGCTTTGGCTAAATGAATATCTGTTAGGCTAGGCTTTGCTTGCATGATCATTAAACTGAAGGTCTTTGTTATTACTTGAATATCGCTTGCAATCAATCCTATTTATACCTTTTCTTCCCCTAATTTATTTTTCCTTATAATTTATTTTAATTTTTAAAAAGTTTTCAAGGAGATGACCTTCTCCAAAGGTTGATTTAGACGCATTTCTAGATCATCCAATCTTCACTTCAGTCTAGGGCACATATTTCATAGTTAGGTATATAAAAATATCAATATATTTTGGCATGCCTAATGGGTCCAAACCATCGTGGTTTACCTCACAAAAATCACCAATGGGATATGCCTAATTAGAAGTGAGAAAAACAAAAGAATATCAAATCCACCATTAACTTATGAAAGTTTGGCATGCTTGCATCTTTAGATAGTCAAGATTAGGGTGAAGATCTTGATCTTGTAAGTAGATAAACATCCATTCACTTGGTGACTCAATATTCAATAACTTGAAGTTAGATGACTCTACCAAAAGAATGTATCTCCTACGTCTTATGATCACAAGATCAAAAGTTAGGAAGCTAAAAGAACCAGTACAATTTATTAGCTATTAGTTATCAAGACATGTCATAAAGGTAATTCACTTTCACTTATCCATGATTTATCTATTTATAGTTCAAATTATTTATAATCCATGCCTTTAGTATCACCTAAAATAATGGCCAAACAATTTTTTTTGTAGTTGGAACAATGCCAGACCTTGTAATATTCAAGGCCTCCATGATATCCTACAAGCTACATTTAAAGCCTTACCTTTATTTGATGGTAGTGAGAAAATTACATGTAAGTACTATCAAGACATAGATTCCATTTCCACTATGCATAATATCATGCATGATGATATAATGGTGAGATTACTAACCTTATATTTCTAGGGTAAGATCCTAGCTTGGTACCATTCATTAGAGGAAGGTAACATTAGCACATGGGCCAAACTTGTTAAACCTTTTATCCTAGATTTAGGGGATCCCTTTTCTCTCATTCAATTTACTTCCATTCAAAGACATTCCTAGGAAAACATTACAACTTTCAACATCTGATTCAACAAGACTTGGAGAAGAATTCCTCTAGATATAAGGCCATCACATGCCCAAGCCTACATCTACTACCTTTGTGATTTTGTTCCAAATCTAAGTCTTTAGATCCAATAGTCCAATGAAATGAGATTCGCTTAGATATTTCAAGTTTCTATTGCAATAGAAAATGATCTCATTTTTGTCAAAAAATTTCCTGCAAAATTTTACGATAATACTTTCCAAAAAATTATTAGCAACCTTAACAAGCCTTGTCTCCAACTCCTACATCTGCAACATTACTTTCTTTGCTTACACCCAAGCTATATACTCAAAATGCTATTTAATTAACAACCATACCATATTTTCCTACTTTGGAGCCAAAATAATCTATTGACATTGCAAGAAATTAAGGCAATAGTAAAAAATCTAACAAATAAAATTACTATAATGGAATTGATGAGCATGAGAAATGCTCATTTTATATACATTTTTTTGTGCATCATTATTGATTTAATTATAATTTGAAATTTATTTTTATATAGCTTTTGCAAATAACTGATAGAAAATGAAGTATTATGCTTGACTAGTATTTTTAGTAGAAAATGTATGTAAATGCAAGTTTTTGCTACTAATCTGGTATTTTTGAGTCTACATCCCGTTTGGGCCTAGGCAATACATGAAGATATCATGAAAAGAACAATGATAAATTGTGGAGGCAGGTGCCTATATATTGACTATTGGAGGTGCCTATATCCCGACGATTGATGGCACCTGTATCCCAACTATTGGTGGTTCCTACCTCTCGACTACAAGTTGTGGTTGACCAATTCAACGTTGATTGGTTGACCAACGTTGACCAATTGACCAACATTGACTAGTTGACAAACGTTGATTGGTTGACCAATGTTGACTGGTTGAACAATTGACTATGCACTTTCTAAGGGGGTTGTTATACAAAAGATAAAGAAGAAATATTCGTATTCTTATGCATATTAGATTCTGATGTAGTAACAATAGTATGAAGCTATATTATTCATCATAATGCAAGTATATATAGAATTACATAGGAATCTCACGTAGGTTAAGTGGTTGCAACAATATGCCAAACATGGCCAACCACTTAACTACTAGTTAACAAAATGCTAACTATGGATGTCCACTAATTGCTAGAAGACAAACAAGATCTCTAATAGTTAACAACCATCTAACAACATGCTAACAACCTATTTCTAACATGGGCATACTATGCCTCACGTGAATACAAAGTGCAAGAAATAGGAATAATAAATAATAATAATAATTAACTTAGGCTTAAGTGGATAAGCCTAAGTTATCCTCAACAGATTCTAACATGCATTATGATTATAATAGAATAAAGCACTTTTATTCTAATTATTAAAAGTTGATTGGTTGACCATGTAAGCTTTTAAAGCATTATTTTTAGGATTAGATTGTTATGTACACCTAAGGATTGTTATATTTATCCTTTTGGTGAACGAACATGCTTTTAATAGGAGAGAATAATAGTTGTGTATAACTAATTATAGCAAATCACGTTAATTATTAAAATAGACCAATATATTATTGTAACAGGATCTGACTACGTTTTATATAAGAACGTAGGCAAGACGAATATACGAATTCAAGTTTTTAATTACAGAGTCAATAGAATTATTTTATTTTGCATAATTTATAGAGTTTCAAATACTCTTATTTGCTTAAAGAAATATTTACGTAATTAGTCAGACAGACTATCTGTGGGAGCCTGGGCCCACTCCCTATAGTAGTCCTCCCCTATTTTATTTTCTATTATTTATTTTAAGTAGTTAGTTTGTTTTTCTACTTTATTTTAATTTAGTTGTGTGTTTAATTTCCTACACTTTAATTTCTAGTCATGTGTTTTATTTTCAGCATTTTAATTTTAGTTTGTAATTCATTTATTTATTTTTCTACACTCAGTTTTATCAGGTTTGGCTGAAATGAACATATATAAACACCCTCTACCAAACAAATAGGTACAAAGGAATTTATTCCCCACACTAAAAGCATATACTGTGCATGATAATTGTAAGTTTACGAACTAGCCGAGTTGATAATTAATGGAATAGAAATGATTGTTTTTCATAACATAATTTTTGCTCACCATTTTGGCATCATTGCCAAGGAGTGTCAAAACTGTAGTGTTATGATCCATAGGTCAGTTAAAAAGTATATTTATATTACCTGTAGATCCTCTACCTGAGAAGTATGAGTCCACCATGGACCTTTTTACAAGGCCAAAAATAGTTGGCAGAACAACCAGAGCTGAACCCCATAGGCAATAGTTTAAATTTACCACCTTATTAGGTAAATATAAGAATGAACCCGATGTACCATATTAAGTGTAGAAGTAGAAATAAATCATGTTTTTGAAAAAATAGAAAATTAGGCAATAAAGGATTTCTACTGTATTCTTAATGGTTTCTTGAAATTAGAGAGAGATGACACAACCTGCATTTGATATTATAAAATAGTTGAATTTTTTTTACTGTCAAACTATTAGGGATGTGTCTATTTACATAGAAACCATTAGGGAATTATGCCTCAAGAAGCACAATTTTAATGATAAATAAAATTTATAGGCTTAACATTTATTAACATATTGGTAAATTTTAACAATGACATTAGTAGCAGGTAAAATGACGTTAAAAAAAACATAGTCATTTTCCAACCGATATATTTTGACCAATAAGTTGGAAGAGTTTGGTTTTGAGGCCATGGAGAAAAATGCTTTTCTCATGCTGCAATACTAGTTGATGAATAAAGGGATGATTTTTAGATACTAATTCAATTGTAGATATGGGGGAGACCCCACCTTCATTATTGCCACCAACAACACAATGATCAATTTAAAAAAAAATATTAGTTTAAAATTTTATTTTAATGCTATTAGTTTAGAATTTTGCTTTAATGCTTTTAGTTTAGATTTTTTTTATGTTTTGTAGGATAACATGAAGTGCGATGCAAACTGTGGGTAAATGAATAAGGAGTTGTCTATGAAGATTTTGAAAAATGAGGGATTTATACGTGGAGTTTGTAATAGCACTATACGAACAGTCTTGTGTACCTTGATCATGTAGCATCTAATCCAAACAGGTGAAAGCGATCAAAGCTTCATCGAAAACATAGGCACCCAAAGGTAGGCTGAGTAACATCGATCAAGTGAAAGGCTTCCAACGCAAGGTGGTTGTGGAACTTGGGGAAATTGTGTTGCAAAGTGCATGACTATTACAACCTGAGTAGATGGTAGAAAAAAAGTTAGAGATACTACACCAAGAGCAGAGTATAGTACCTGTGGGGTCAAAGAGGATAGAGTTCGAGTAACAATCAATGGGCTCCATTTACAGTCGCCTCACATTTACGAGATTAGATTAGACATAGGCATAGAGGAGACCCCATACCATACCAATAATTTTAAGGAATGTTCACACATTCATTTTAAAAAAAGAGAGGTTAAAAAAAAAGGGAATACATGAAAAAGATAAGTTGTGTGAATCCTCCCTTTGGTTGGGAATTATTTTTCAAATTCAAAAAAAAAAATTGCATGGCACCTGTCTTGCTTAACATAGATTTTCTTTGTGTATTTTCTTTGCAGGAATTGATGCCTTGAATGCAATCTATAGGTAGCTTGGGTAACCTAGGCCTATCAGGCACAGGTTCCATGATTCCTATTTTTTTGCTTTTGTGTGTTTAGTTTTGTAGGACATGACCTTGAATACAATCTATAGGTAGCCGATTTAAACTAGGCCTAACAGATACAAGCATCCTATGCTATGCCAAAAGTACAACAATACAAAAAAGGCACTTATTTTCCACCAGGGAGATAGTGCCTACAGTCAGACCAATGCAGAAGTGCCTTCTTCCCACCTGGAATAAGATACCAATAAATGATGTCAATCTCCCACCAGGAAAAAGCGGTACCTAGATATTTAAAAAAAATACCTATTTTTAGCCAACTAGAATCTTCTACTGAGAAGACTCCAAATTGAGTGCAAATCTAAAATAGGTGCTTTATTTTCAACTACTTGTTGGTAGAGAGTATCCTCTTTTCCTAGAACCAGCTTGGTTTAGAAGGGGAATGAGCAATTTTTAACTACTAGTAGTAAAATAAAGTAGGAGAGGAGCATGAAGCTAGTATTCATATTTGATGGTAGCACACTCACCCTTAAGTGGAGAACTATCATTGCATGTTGAAACCAGTAGAAGAGAGCTCAGGCTAAAGATTAAAAAAAAATCATGAAAGGTAGGGCAAAGAAATTTTTTTGTTTCAAAGTTTGTTAAGGCTAGACTTTAGTTTTTCGTTGGAAAATTTTTTAATATGTCAAGAAGAGCCAATATGTCATGAGGGTTGGTTTCGGTGCTCCCATATACATAGAAACTATCAAATAATACTTGGTTATTAAGGATTTCGAGCTTGCTAGAAAATGCTAACAAAGACAATAAAAAAAATAGAAGGCTTGCTGGAAAATATTCACAAAGACAATAAGAAAATAGAGAGCTTGCTGGAAAATACTGTTAGATATAATAAGAAAAAATAGAATCATTTTAAAATATGTTTTGCTAGCCATAAATAATGAGGATGAGCTATTTAAATTAATGGCATGCGATAATAGGAGATATAATAAAATATTTGATAGGTGATATTTTGACATAATGATTGTATGAACACTGCAAATTGAGATTTTCTTTTCAGTACTATGTCAATGAAAATTTCATGGCCAAAGCAAACGTTGATGGAGCGATTGCGTTGGGAACTCAAAGTTTTACTCATATTATGGAGAAGAGATAGCATGGTCATAGTGGATAAATTTTAACAACGACCAAGTAATGAAAGATCCATTTCTATGTTGTTCCATGTAGGAAATTACTTGGTTTATAAATTTCTCTTATCTAATCAGTGCAATGAATGATGGATTTGGGCCTTCCACACAGTCTTCAAAGATATTTTTCTACCATGTAAAAAAAATGGTAAGCTATGGCTGCAATGCTGGACTTGTTAAAGTACACACCCACAAAAATAATACCCCATATGGGTAAGATTGACCATGGTGTAAAAGGCTATGCATGATATCCAGCAAATCAAATGAAATTACTATGTAAACAATGATTTTTGATTTGTTCAGATTGCAGTGGGATATATCTGATCACAAATGCTATGAAAAGATGACTCCACTTTGCAATGATTCATTCAAGCAAGCATTTATTGGATACTAGAAAAGATCAAGGTAACAATGTGGTATGCCAATTGTGGAGGATGTTATCCATACAATCAAGCTACAAAATTTGTAGAAGGCCAGGAGACCAACTTCCTGGAGGATGTAGCCATTGTTTCCAACAATCAACATATGCTAAAGAAAAAAAAATGAAAGCTATCACTTGAAACATTGGTGGTATTTTATTCAGATTCCACAAGATTTGAATTTGGCTTCATCGGTGCACCTGGACCTGTATTATTTTGGCACATTTAGAATTTTATTTGGAGATAATGATTTCAAAATTACTAGTCTCCCCTGTGACTAACTCCACCTCCAGCTTGGCCACCCAATTTTAAATTTACTAGCTCAAATTGCTGCAGTTGATTTCCTCTTCTCTGTTAGCAACACATATGAGCATAGAGATTTCATATTCTCTATTGCATTCCGGAAGCTGTGTAGAAAAGATCACTAGAAAAAATTCAACTATGTTTGTTTTCTAGATTTTTGTATATAATAGGTTTTTTCAACTCACGGGAGATGACATTATTTTCATGGAAGCTAGTTTAGTATACACTTTATTTTGAGCTGTGAGGAGAAAATTGGTTGTAGTTATGGGGACCCCCACTACAGAGAAGATTCTAGATGATGTGATAATTAGTTTGAAAAGACAAGTGCAATTTCACCATACACCTCATGCAACACAACCAGATGTGTAGCGGCTCTTGATACAACAAAATCCAACAAGAGTGGAGGTTCATTTCATTGTTGCTGCATGTGAAAACATGATTGGTGGCACTGGTATATAACTTGATGATATAATTATAGCTCCAAATAGAAAAGACAATTCAAGATCTTGTTTTGTTGCACTTGAGAGTAAAATTGCTAGAATTTTCACTCCTAATGATGAATTGGAAGAACAAATATCCAAAGCTTCAGAGGTCATTGTATTTTTTTTGGAGAATGATATTGGAGGATAATTGTTGGTAAAACATGAAATCTATCTCAGGCCTCGTGTTAATGCAGTTTTGGATGATGTCTACAAATTTAATTACCAGAGGAGAACAAGACCTCATAATTTTGTACAAAGGTTGTGATTCGACTGTTTGGTTGAAGTGATGATGTCAAGGAATGATCATTCAAAGTGTTGGTTTGGTGCAGTGCATGGAGAAAACTACATGGATGGAGTGATAGTTTTGTTCAAAAGATTTTGGACCCATTGTTAAATGCAACAACCTGAAGAAGCTTTGGTAGAGATGTGGCCCACACAAGTCAACTTGAATATCCTTCCATTATGGCTATTCACGTCCTAGTTTCAATGGAATATCTATTCTAGTCATGCTTCCTCCCATGGAATAGATGATGGGTTGAAAAAAATGAGAAGAAACAAAATAAAAATAAAATTATCTCCAAGATACATCAATGTCACAACAACTTCATTTTCTAGGACATCACAATTTCAAGCCGCATGCATATGTTTCACACCATCAGACATTGTACATATCATGATCCATGAAATTCACCCAAGTATGTACTAATTTTTCCATTAATTATATGCATAGTTATTTTAAAAATATTTTCTATGTTAATACCAATAGATAGCCCTATATTTCTCTTTATTTATTCTCCCATTAGAATTTAGCCACATGGCATACCTCAGACATGAGAAGAATTTCATTACCCTAGGAACATTTAAAAAAAAAATGTGTGAGGAGGCACTTGAATCCCATATATAGGCACCTGTCTCCCATATACATGTGCCTAACTCCCATATACAAGCGTTTATCTCCCATATACAGGCACTTGAATCCCATAAACAAGTGCTTGATTCCCATATACAGGCACCTGACTCCCATATACAAGCACCTGACTCCCATATACAAGCTCTTGACTCCTATATAAAAGTGCATGACTCCCATGTAAAGGTTCCTGACTCCCATATACAAGCGCTTGACTCCCATGTAAAGGTATAGAAAGGTTTAAAAAATGTATATCTATACTAATTGCAACATTATAAACAAATTTGAAAGGACGCATATGAAACAAAATTTACAAGAAATATTGCCTCCTTTGCATTAATCAATGAAATTCTATTACATATCCATCCCTCTTAGGGATACCAAGTTTGATACAATGTTTACAATTTTTTTGATCCCCTAAACAGGGGTGATATACTCTAAATGCTCTTTAGGTCTCCATAAACTTTGTATGAGGACTTACTAGGATGCCTCCTTCTCTATTGTTAAGAGGAATGATCATGAATAGCTTTAAATATTGGAAGGATCTATCACCTACATTCAAGGAAACAACAAAACACATCAAAATCATAAGAAACCTCTCATGATGAGGCTATTGTTCAAGAAATACAAGAAATAAAGCAAACATGTAAAGAAAACATGAAATGTGTAAAAATGCTTATGAAATCAAAGTTAAAGCATAAAGCACAACTTAAAACATATAAAAGAACCTAGAAATGCAAAAGATATAGCAAATAAGGCATAAAAGAACTTAATGTATAAAGCTTCCAAAGGAAAGCATAATGAGCATAAATGTAAGTTAAAATGCTTGTAAAACTGTAAATCAACCATAGAAATGCATGTAATCTGGTTAATCTATGCCTAATTAAGCTAGATGCATACTAATAAAGGGAAAGCTACAGCTAATTAAGAGTATTGAGCTCATCAAACCCTAGACAATGCTACTCAGAGCAGCTAGCTCTGTTAGCCATAGCTAAAACTACGGGCCGCTGTTGATAATAGCGACCATAGGATAGGGATTCTACCCTCTAAATATTTGATCGATAATGATCAATTCAAGTATGTAGTTGGTGTTCATAAGGTCGCCTGTGTCTCAGAACATGGAATTAGTTGCATATTATTTCGAATACATGGTTCATCAATGGAGAATGGAAAGCTTGCTCCTCAAGATTTTGGAAGCTCCATTGATGCATGCACAGTTATCATTAGTCAATTGGATAAGACTTTGTTACTCAAGGGGATATGAAATTTCGCTCCAATTCGATAGGGCTTTGCTATGTGATTGACACATTAACTCTCTAGGGTTTACTCTCCAAAACTGGGGTCTTAAGTAGACTCCCAAAATCCTTACCCTAGCTTCATGGAGAAGCCAAGAACAAGAATTGGTTATGCCCAGGCAGTTGAGGCAAGCCTTCCAAAAGCTTCCATTCACCCAACTGATCAAGAATTTGTTATGCTCAATGAATTTTAATTGGATATACTTGACCGAGTTTGTTACAAGGCTAGCTATTGTTACTCAGTGTGACTATGACTCTAGCTGTTATTGTTAGCTATGGCTAGCTGTTAGCTGCTATTGAAAGTTATGGCTAAGACCATATCTGCTAATGTTATCAGTGGTTTAAACTGCTTAGGACTAGGATGCCCTAAATGAGTTATTAGAATCACTGCTTTGCCTTGGAAAGATCCAAGATCATTCATATGGTCTGCAAAGGTACCCATATGATTAGTCTCCTAAACATGACATGTTTTAGGTGTCTATACATGCCTCTTTTTTGATGCATTATGGGAAAACACGATGCTGAGCAAAAATAAACCACCTAAAGCCATATTCTAGGTTGATTGATGTCCATTGATCTAGTTAACTTAGATACCCCAATCATAGAAATGGCATACATCATTGAATCATTGCGTTCAATGAGTTGAAGAACTTGATTTTGGTAACCCTTGGGGTATTGGAAGATAATCTTGAGTCAAATCCTAGCCTTGGTAGCAATTAGGATATAAGCTTCAGTCTAATCCTAGCCTTGAGGGAAATTAGGAGATAAGCTTAAGTCTAATACTAACCTTGATGGTAATTAGGAGATAATATTAAGTCTAATCCTAGCCTTGATGGCAATTAGGAGATAAGCTTAAGTCTAATCCTAGCCTTGATGGCAGTTAGGAGATAAGCTTACTGTTTTGCTTGAATTTGCTTTTGATCTTTTGTTTATTTACCACAAGCAAGGAGGGTGCATGATTTTATTCAGCAATGATTCTTGAATAAATGCAATTAGCAATGATTAAGTGTTTAATTATTTATTTTTATTATAAATTTAATGATATCATGACTACCCCCTCAAGAGATGACTCGATGAGGAAAAGACAAGTGGTGAAAGCGACGAGTCACTTGACTAATATGAATAATTTGGACAATTCAAGACTTTGGCATTTTGTTATATGGCAAGTCCTATTACAACTATGATTTCAATCATTACTAGTAATTGTACATCTCTATCCCATGGAGTAGTCTATCCGCAATGGCCTTATTAGGGAATCAAGGTGATAGCAATTCCATTTAAGCTTATGGTGAATCACTATATTCGATGATCTGCTAAAAATATTATAGAAGAAATGCAATTAAATCCTTGTTCCCATGGAGCAGTCCGATTGCAATGGCCTTCTTAGGGAGTGAAGTGAAGACATTTCAATTTGATGATGAATAATTTGGTTCAAATGGCCTTATTGTAATTTACTCATCTTGTTGGATTGCATGGAGCAAAGTTTCACCTTAGCAACATAGGCACCCAAAGGTAGGATGAGTAACCTTGATCAAGTGAAAGTCTTCCAACGCAAGGTGGTTGTGGAACTTGGGGAAATTATGCTACAAAGTGCATGACTTTTACAGCCTAAGTAGATGGTAGACAAAGAGTTATAGATGCTATGCCAAGAGTAGAGTAGAGTACCCGTTGGGTCAAAGAGAACAAAGTTCGAGTAACAGTCAATGGCTCCATTTACAACCGCATCACATTTACGAGATTGGATTAGACATAGGCATAGGGGAGACCCCATACCATACCAAAATTTTTGATGAACGTTCACACATTTGTTGTAAAATAAAGAGGTTAAAAAAAAAGGGAATACATGAAAAAGAGAAGCTGTGTGAATCCTCCCTTTGGTTGGGAATTATTTTCCAATTTAAAAAAAAAAACTACATGGCACCTATCTTGCTTAACATAGATTTTCTTTGTAGTAATTGATGCCCTGAATGTAATTTGTAGGCAAATTGGGTAACCTAGGCCTATCAGGCACAGGTTCCATGATTCCTATTTTTATGCTTTTGTGTATTTAGTTTTACAGGACATGACCCTGAATACAATATACATGTAGCCAACTTAAACTAGGCCTAACAGATACAAGCATCCTATGCCCTTCTAGAAGTACAAAAATACAAAAAATGCACTTATTTTCCACCAGTAAGATAGTGCCTACAATCAGACCAGTCCAGAAGTGCCTTATTCCTACTTTGAAGAAGGCACCAATAAATGGTGTCAATCTTCCACCAGGAAAAAGCGGTGCCTAGATATTTAAAAAAAATACCTATTTTCAGCCAACCAAAATATTCTACTGAGAAGACTCCAAATTGAGTGCAAATCTAAAATAGGTGCTTTATTTTCAACTACTTGTTGGTAGAGAGTATCCTCATTTCCTAGAACCAGCTTGGTTCAGAAGGGGAATGAGAAATCTCCAATGAGTAGTAGTAAAATAAAGTAGGGGAGAAGAGTGAAGCTAGTATTCATCTTTGATGGTAGCATGCTCACCCTCAAGTGGAGAACTATCATTGCATGTTGACACCAAAAAAATAGATCTCAGGCTAAAGCTTAAAAAAAATCATGAAAGGTAGGGCAAAGAATTTTTTTGTTTCAAAGTCTATTAAGGCCAAAATTTAGTTTTTCATTGGCAAAATTTTTCAATATGTCAAGAAGAGCCGATACGCCATGAGGGTTGGTTTCGGTGCTCCCATATACATAGAAACTATCAAGGAATACTTGGTTATTGAGGATTTTGAGCTTTTTAGAAAATGCTAACAAAAACAATAAAAAAATAGAAGGCTTGTTGGAAAATATTAACAAAGACAATAAGAAAATAAAGAGCTTGTTGGAAAATGCTGCTAGATATAAAAAGAAAAAATAGAATCATTTCCAAATATGTTTTGCTAGCCATAAAAAATGATTATGAGCTATTGAAATTAATGTCAGGTGATAACAGGAGATAGCATCAAATATTTGATAGGTGACATTTTGACAATGATTGTATGAACACTACAAATCAAGATTTTCTTTTCAGTACTATGTCAATGAAAAGCTCATGGTCAAAGCAGACATTGATGGAGTGATTGCATTGAGAACTCAAAGTTTTACCCAAATTATGGAGAAGAGATAGCATGGTCATACTGGAGAAATTTTAACAGTGACTAAGTAATGAAAGATCCATTTTTGTGCTATTCCATGTAGGAAATTACTTGGTCTTTAAATTTCTCTTATATTTTTTTTTTTGGTAAGTAGTAGTTTGATTATCAGGGTTTTAACTAGGTCCCAGTCCTAGATATACAAAAACCCTTGCCAGGGTGGTGGATATTGATATTGCAGAAACCTTGTAATGGTAAATAGAAGCCAAAGGCCTAGTAGAATCCCTCTCAGGGGATAAGCATGATAGCAGTCCCATGCAAGAGATTAAGACCTTAACATCTACGAATGAATAGCCCACGCAAGGGCATTCCTTTATAGCATAAAACCCTACCCAAAAAAGGTGACAGAGCCCCAAGGGCTTTCCAAAAAATAAAACTTGAAGTAATAAAAAAGGACCAACATAACAAAAACAAGCCAAGGAAACCGAAAGGATTTGCGGCAACATGGCGGAAGAGAACATCAAAAAGGCCTTGGTGGGTGGGAGGGGAGTGTTTCTTGCGAGCGGAAAAAATTGATAAGTGGACGGAGTGATGGAGGAAAGCGGGAATGTTCATGGGCTTGTAACCGCTTAAGTGGTTGACAAGAGCCAAATGGAAGCTGGACATCAGCTTAGCAGGATCATCAGAGGCCAAATACTGGATCAGGGGAATAGCGACAGTAGACCAAGGGGATGGAAGGGAGGTGTGTTTAAGAGAAACACCTATCCATTTGAACTCTTGGTAGTTGGGGAATCCCTCCAGCTTGGGCTCCCAACTATGCTTATCATGGTGGAGACGACGACCAGACAGGGGAAGGCCAAACACCTCAGCCATCAACTTGGGGGTAACCTTGAAATGAACACTACGGATTATGACAAAGCCATTCTTCCATGTTCGGATGAAGTCAACAGAAATATCAGCTTTGGGGCCCTAGAATTTACTCAAGAAGGGCTTTAGATTAAAGGTGTCAATAAAGGGTTTCACCAGAGGGTCAAGCTGGAGGGAGCTAGGTTCGATGTATGCCATAGTGTTAGGAGGAAAGGACAAGGGAAGAGATAGTGACTAGGGCAAAGGGTGACGAACGATAAAAGGAAGGACAAGGGGACTGTTTAAAAAGGCCCACAAGGGATGATTAAACATGCTGATCTAATCGAGGAGAGGACAGGTGGACAAAGGCTAGGTAGGGTGGGGATTGGTGACAGTTCTTAGGCCTAAGTCGGTATAGGAAAATGAGGATATCCAGAGCAGCTTGGATCCGGTGAGGATGGGCAGGGAAGCGGATTGGACAAGGACACCAAGGGTGATGTTGGGGCATCACAAACTATAATGGGGAGCGTAATTGAGGAGACCAATCGTCCACATGGGAAATTGATGACTGGCGGTGCCAGCAAGGATGCCAATTGTGAGCCAGCGATGAAGGAGGAGCTTGCTGGAGAAGATAATCCTAGGAACAGCTGCAAACCTAGAAAAGAAACACATTGGTTAGCAAGGAGAGAATGACATGAACCTACCTTGCCTGTCAACATCTGCTACATGGGAGACACTCGACAGATTAGAATTGTGCCACACCATCAGCAGAGATTGAATAAGACCCATGTTGGCAAGCTGGTTAGCGAGTTTGTTTGCTTCATGGAATACATGGAAAACTGCCACCTGGCATTGCTGACCAATGATAACTTTGCTTTCCCAGATCAGCGAGCTAATTTTCCAAGGGATATTTTTATCAATTTTGATGTAATGGATGATGTTCAGAGAATCCCCCTCGATGTGAAGATGGATACGAGTCTTTGATCAGGTTCAAACTATGCCAGAGAGCCCAAGCTTTAGAAAAATTATTTATCTGGTGATCGAGGTTCTCAGAAAAGGCGAGAACGATCATCCCTTTGTGGTCTCAGATGACCCCGCCAGCTCTTGACAGTCCCGGGTTCCCTTTGGATGCCTCATCAAAATTTAGCTTTAAAAAACTTGCGGGAGGGGGATTCCAAAGGGCCAATCATCTAGGATGGAAAATGGGGTGAGGGCGGTCGGGGATAGGGATGTTGAGGGATTGGAAAATATCCCCTTCAACCTTACCAATCGGGGACTTAGACCAAGGGAGTAATTGGAGGTTTTCAGAGGCATAGGCAATGGCTTTGGTGGCCATAGATATGGCATTGTTAGAAAGGGTGAAAAACACTCTGCGATTGTGCTCTAGCCAAATCTTCCAAATAAGGTGGTGGAGGCAGATCTTCCAAAGAAAGGCAACATTGGGATTCTAAAAAGTGGTAGGCCATTGGATAAAGAGATCCCAAAGTGTGCGGGGTTGGACCCACTGGATTTGGAATAGGGATAGCAAGTGGTTAAAACTCCCTTAGATGAACTCACAATGTAAAAAGAGGTGGTTGACCGATTCCCCATTAGACAGGCAAAGATGACATCTATTAGGGATAGGGATACCTCTTTTCATCAGGTTGTCGATGGTGAGCACTTTGTTTTGAACAACAGTCCAAGAGAAAAACCCAACCTTAGGGACTAGGCGCTTGATCCAAACTGACCTAAATAGGAAGGTAGAAACTTGGTGGTTCAACAAGAGAGAATGAGCCGACTTGACTGAGAAAACCCCATTGTTTTTCCTTGACAAAACCGAAGAATTTGGAGTGGTTGCAGTAGGAATAATGGTGGTTCTGAGAAGCTAGGACAAGGAAGTGCCTACTTGGGTTATTTGGGCACTAGCACTACCAATGGGGATTTGCTTCCATTCCCACTGATCATTGAAATAATCCCTGACTCTACTACCCCATCTACGCTCAAGAAAGGATTTGAGAGCAGACATATCTAGGATAACTATGAGGGACTGGTCGTTCAACCAAACGTCATCGCAAAACTTGATCTCAGAGCCACTACCAAGTTGCCAACGGGATCCTTTGGTGATGAGAGGTCTGGATTGACTTATCGCCTTCCAAAAAGTAGATCCAAATGAAGGGAGGTATTAATTCATGAAGGATGATCGAGGGAAGTATTTGCTCTTGATAATCGCCATCCATTCTGTTTTGACATTGGTGTAGATTTTCTACGCCTGCTTGGCAAGGAGGGCAAGGTTCATATTGGAAGACCTTCTCAAACCCAGGCCCCCTTGGGATTTAGGTTGATAAACTTTGTCCCAGTTAACAAGGTGGATTCTACTTTTTTCTTCAGGACCTGACCATAGGAATTTTTTTTGGATTTGCTCAATCTTGGCATGAATAGACGTTGGGGCTCCGAAGATAGACATGAAGTAGATTGGAATGCTTTGGAGGACCGCCATAGTGAGGGTAGCCTTAGCTGCCTAGGATAGGAGGGCATCCTTCCAGCCTGCAAGTTTGTGTTTGAACCTTTCGATGACATTATCCCACATGGACTCTTTCGGGCTCTTGATGAAAAGAGGAAGGCCCAGGTAAGAGGTGGGTAAGCTCGAGATTCTACACTGTAGGATACGGGCGATCTTGCACTGTCTGCTATCTGGAGTGTTGAGTAAGAAACACTCGCTTTTGGTGTAATTTATTTCTTGGCCTGCTGCTCTAGCATAGGTGTCAAGGATAGATTTGGACTTAGCTTGGATGACTAATGTTGAAGAAGCGGTAATGGTATCATCAACGAACTGCTGGTGAGAAAGGGGGGGCATGGTGGATGAAGCTTTGATCCCTTTCACATGCCCAAAAGCACAAATAGACTTGAAAGCTCTTCCCATGGATTATGCCAAGATGGTGAAGAGGAAAGGTGATAGGGGGTCACCCTACCTTATGCATTTATGAGTCAGGAAATAACCTATAGCTGAACCATTAACGAGCATAGAGAACCATGGCGTCGAGATACAACCTTTGATGAGCTTGATCCATTCTCTTTGAAACTCAAACTTGGCAAGGACTTTCAGAAGGAAATACCTATTGACTCTGTCAAAAGCTTTGTTGATATCCAACTTAAGAAACATGGCTACCTTGCGTTGCAGTGAGTAGAATGGAGAGTTTCATGAAGGGATATGATGTTGTCTGTGATAGATCTGCCTTCCACGGAGCTGCCTTGACAAGGATCGATGATAGCAGTGAGAATCTTCTTTAGCCTCAGGGCTATGTATTTGGTTAATATTTTGTAGATAATGTTACAAAGACTAATAGGCCTAAAATTTGCCATAGTCTTGCAGGGGTGGGTTTTGGGGATCAGAGTAATGAAAGTTGAGATAGTCCCTTTTGGAATGGAATTAGTCGATTGGAGCTTGATGATGGCTTTGTAAATGTCTTCCTTCATAATCTCCCAAAAGGTTCAAAAAAACCAAGGTGGAAATCCATCTAGACCAGGGGCCTTGTCAACTTGCATGGAGAAGAGAGCAATCTCGATCTCTTTCGGAGAGAGGGTCTGAATCAGGGTAGCATTCATCTCTGGAGTAACCATGGGGGGAATGTTCTGAAGAAGGGATTCCTGGGCTGCCAAGTGGGAGGGAGAGTGATTTCCCATCATATTACTGAAGTTAGCAGACGCTTCTAATATGATCTCGAAAATGTCTTGGGAAAAAGAGCCATAAGATAAGGTGAGTTCTATAATTTTGTTGGAGCTGCGGTTCCGCATCATGGAAGCATGAAAAAATCTGGTATTGGCATCCCCATATTTGAGCTAGAGGGCTCGAGATTTTTATCGCCAGAAGGTTTCTTCTCTAGCCAATATGTTGTGATACTCAGACAACAGCTAACTCTCCTCATTCCTCAGTTGAGGAGTCCATTGGTCGTGATGGATTTGCTCCTCCAAAGTCTTAAGTTTATCAATAATGAGCTGCTTGTTCTCAAATATGTTTCCAAAAACTTCCCTGTTCCAAATTTTGATGTTTTCTTTCACTGATTTGAGTTTACGAAAAACTCGGTCAATGGCAGATCCTAAACATGGAAGATTCCACCACTCAAAAATTCATTTTTTGAGGTCTAGGTGGTGAATCCACATGTTTTCAAACTTGAAAGGGGTTTTGAAGGATGGGGCCTTGTTGGATTCTAGGAGGAGGGGTGAATGGTCAGACCCAATTATGAGGAGGGATGTGAGGAGAGTATCACCAAAGAGAGGGATTACTTGCTGAGATAAGAAAAATCGGTCCAGATTGACTTGAATGTGATCTTGCCCTACTCTTTTGTTGCTCCAAGTAAAACTACAACCTCTGATCTGAATGTCCATATGCTCATTACTTGAAACAAAATCTTGGAAATCAGTTATGCTTTTGGAGGGAGTGGATAAGCCGCATTGTTTGTTAAAAGCAAACATAGGAGAGTTAAAATCCCTAGCTAACATCCACTGGAGTGCAGAAAAAGCAGTCTTGATAAGGGACAAGGAAACCCACAGCTGGCGCATTTCTAGGGGATTGTTGGGGGCATAGATATTGGAGAGGACCCATGTGAACTGGTTGGTCTTGCAATGGAAAACCATGTTAAGGGTTATGTTGGTGAAGGATACCACCCTCCCTCAACTTGGAGAGGATCCCAAAGGCAAAGAAGGCCCCCAGTCGATCCCTCTTTGGGGGAGGAAGCCCACCGATAGTCTTTCTAGACTGATTTGACAATGTTTGGAGTTCTCACTGCATCAGCTTTGGTTTTTTGTAACATGATGATCGTGGGTTTGGAATCCTTTCTGATGGTTCTAACCAATCTCTGCTTGCTTGAGCTGTTAAGCCCTATGATGTTCCAAGAGAGGATCTTCATTTGGATACTTTGGAAGGTTTCTTACCGCCCTTGGTGGGTACATGAGGGGGTTTGAGATTCTTGGAATCATCCAAGGGCTGGCCGAATAGATCAGGGAAGAGGGTTGTTTGAACCCCGTTTGCAACTTAATTCTCAGTGTCTTTCTTAAGTTGGTCGAACATAGACAGCCTGCCTCTCTTTTTGTCACCTCATGTATCCACTGGCCCTTTCTTACTTCTAGTGACGATGGAGCTGGAATCCGAGCAATTACAGAAAGGGCTGGATGCCTCCTCAAGGGAGTCAAAAACTAACTTGGTTGGAGACAGAGGTTTGGCTAAAGAAGTGGTGGGAAAGCCCTCCTTGAGGGGAAGGGGGGAAAGGGATTTAGGAGAGGTGGGAGAGAGCGGAGAGGTGGGAGGGGTTGGGGAGAGTGGTGTGACCGAAGAGGGGCCGGGTAGGGAAAGGGAGGGGAGGGGAGGGAGTGGAGGCAAGGGGGAAGGAGAAGGGGGGGAAACAGACTTAGGAAAGAGGACATCATCATCAACACCAGAGAGAGGACCAAACTTGTTGGGAAAGGCAAAAAGCGAACATACCTAGTTGGAACTTGACGAAGCTTGGTGGGGGAAGGATTTGTGGAAGGGGACTTGTTTCCCTTTGTCAGTTTTCCCTCGAAAAGGGCCACCAGTAGCCTTGGGTCCCGAGTGGGTGATCGGACGCTAAGAAAGGGAGAGCTAGGGTCGAGGAACCTCTTTGGAAGCTTTCAACGAAGGGCATTGGGATCTAAGGTATCCCTGAGTCTGGAATTTGATGCAAAATGTTGGTTTATTCTCATACTAAATAGCTTGGCACCACTAGAAGTCTCCATAGATGAGATTGATGCGAGTGGGAAGCTGGGATGCCAGGTTCGCAGACACGCAGATTTTGGCAAAGGCAATTATGGATCAGGCTTTTGTTGTCGGGTCAAATGCAACTAGGTCTTCGATGTATCCTTTGATCCCCCAAAGGATGTCTTCATGAAAAAACTGGATTGGTGGGTCCGAAAGACGAACCCAAATGGGGGTGACATTGATGTCCTGATTTTGGGGGTTGAAACCCTGTTCCCATTTCTTAAGGAATAGAATTTTCTTGCCAAAGAACCACGGTCCTTTGATGAGGATTCTTGCATAATCATTCTAGTTGTTCAACTAAATTAGAAAGAAACCCCTAGAAAGTGCAACTAGCTAAAAACTTCCCTCTGTTCACCATTTGAAACTGGCCCATCTTCTGATAGACTCCATATTAGGTCGGCCTCCAACGAATTTCCCAACCAGGGACAAGGATTCGAGGGAAAGTTTTGGAGCCATGCGAGAAATTGGGATAACCATATTTTCCTCGGAGGTGACTAGGGGGGAAGGGAAACCACTTCATATGGTTTGGGAGAAGGGGATCCTGATACTATTACGCTGAATGACAGACCGACCGAGGGAGGGGATTTGGAAGGGGGAAAGGGGGGAATGAAACCTTCCACCCAAGATCTCTACGTCCCACTTGAATCCAGATCAGGGGCATGGATATCATCCATGAGATCGATAGGGATCTCGCCTGGTTCTAAATCCCTAAGGAGGGTTTGGCAAACCCTACCAGGGAAATCCAGGGTAGCTGCGGTCAAAGTTGACGCTAATGCTGTGGGAACCATTGTAGAGGGAGCCATTGTTGTTGACATTTTTCACCCAAAGATCCGCATGACCACAAATATCTTCCTTAAAATTTCTCTTATCTGATCAGTGCAATGAATAATGGATTTGGGCCTTCCACACAGTCTTCAAGGATATTTTTCTACCATGTAAAAAAATGGTAAGCTATGACTGTTATTATAGACTTGTTAAAGTACACACCCACAAAAAGAATACCCCATATGGGTAAGATTGACCAAGGTGTAGCAGGTTATGCAAGGTACCCAGCAAATCAGATGAAATTACTATGTAAACAATTATTTTTGAGTTGTTCAGATTACAGGTGGGATATGTCTGATCACAAATGTTGTGAAAAGATGGCTCCACTTTGCAATGATTCATTCAAGCAAGAATTTATTGGATACCATAAAATATCAAGGCAAAAATATGGTATGCCAACTATGGAGGATGTTATCCATACAATCAAGCTACAAAAGTTGTAGAAGGCCAGAAGACCAACTTCCTAGAGGATTTAGCCATCATTTTCAATAATCAACATTTGCTGAAGAAAAAAAAAGAAAGCTATCACTTGAAACATTAACTGTATTTTATTCAAATTCCAAAAGATTCAAATTTGGATTCATTGATGCACCTGGACCTGTATTATTTTGTCACATTTAGAATTTTATTTGGAGATAATGGTTTCAAAATTACCAGTCTCCCCTATGACTAACTCCACCTCCATCTTGGCCACCCAATTTTAAATTTTCTAGATCAAATTGATGTAGTTCATTTCCTCTTCTCTGTTAATAACACAGATGAGAATAGAGATTTCATATTCTCTGTTGCATTCTAGAACCTATGTCGGAAAGATCACTAGCAAAATTCAACTATGCTTGTTTTCCAGATTTTTGTGTATAATAGGATTTTACAACTCACGAGAGATGACATTATTTTTATGGAAGCTAGTTTAGTCTAAACTTTATTTTGAGCTGAGGAGCAAATTGGTTGCAGTTATGGGAACCCCCACTACAGAGAATATTCTAGACGATGTGATAATCAGGTTGAAAAGACAAGTGCAATTTCACCATACACCCCGTGCAACACAACCAGATGTGTAGTTGATCTTGATACAACAAAAGCCAATAGGAGTGGAGGTTCATTTAATTATTACTGCATGTGAAAACATGATTGGTGGCACTGGTATGTAACCTGATGATATAATTACAGCTCCAAATAGGAAGACAATTCAAGAGCTTGTGTTGTTGCACTTGGGAGTAAAATTTCTGGAATTTTCACTCCTAATGATGACTTGGAAGAACAAATATCCAAATATTTAGAAGTCATTGTATTTTTTTGGAGAATGCTATTGGAGGAAAATTGTTGGGAAAACATGAAATCAGTTTTAGGTCTTGTGTTAATGCAGTTTTGGATGATGGCTACAAATTTAATTACTAGAGGAGAACAAGACCTCATAATTTTCTACAGAGGCTATGATTTGACTGTTTGGTTGTAGTGATGGCGTCAAGGAATGATCATTCAAATTGCTGGTTTGGTGCAGTGCATGGAGAAAAATACATGGATGGAGTGATAGTTTTATTCAAAATATTTTGGACCCACTGTTAAATGCAACAATTTGAAGAACCGTTGGCAAAGATGTGACCTGCACAAGTCAACTTGAATATCCTACCATGCTAGTTGTTCGCATCCTTGTTTCAATGGAATATCTATTCTGGTCATGCTTCCTCCCATGGAATAGATGATGGGCTAAAAAAAAAGAGAAGATAAAAAATGAAAAAAAAAATTGTCTCCAAGATACATCAATGTCACAGCAACTCCATTTTTTGGGACATCACGATTTCAAGCCACATGCAAATGTTTCACACCATCAGACATTGTACATATCATGATCCATGAAATTCACCTAGGTATGTACTAATTTTTCCATTAATTATATGCATAGTTATTTTAAAAATAATTTCTATGTTAATACCAATAGATGCCCCTATATTTCTCTTTATTTATTCTCCCATTAGAATTTAGCCACATGTCATACCTTAGACATGAGAAGAATTTCGTTACCCCAGGAACATTTTCATAAACAATTGTGTGAGGAGGCGCCTAACTCCCATATACAGGCACTTGTCTCCCATATATAGGTACCTAACTCCCATATACATGTGTCTGTCTCCCATATACAGAAGCCTGAATCCCATATACAAGTGCTTGACTCCCATATACAGGAACCTAACTCCCATATACAAGCACATGACTCCCATATACAAGCTCCTGAATCCCATATACAATCTCCTAATTCCTATATACAAGCGCCTGACTCCCATGTAAATGTGTCTAAATCCCATATACAAGCGCTTGACTCCCATGTAAAGGTGTAGAAAGGTTTAAAAAGATTATATCTACACTAATTGCAACATTATAAACAAATTTGAAAAGACACATATGAAACCAAATTTGCAAGAAAGAATACCTCCTTTGTATTAATCAATGAAATTCTATTACATATCCATCCCTCTTAGGGATACCAAGTTTGATACAATGTTTACAATTGTTTTGATCCCCTAAACGGGGGTGATATACTATAAATGCTCTTTAGGTCTCCACCAACTTTGTATGAGGGCTTACTAGGATGCCTCCTTCTCCATTTTAAAGAGGAATGATATTGAATAGCTTTGATTCTTGGAAGGATATGTCACCTACATGCAAGGAAACAATACAACACATCAAAAGCATATGAAACCTCTCATGATGAGGCTATTGTTCAAGAAATACAAGAAATAAAGCAAAAATGTAAAGAAAACATGAAATGTATAAAAATGCTTATGAAATTGAAGTTAAAGCATAAAGCACAACTTAAAACATGTAAAAGAACCTAGAAATGCATAAGATCTTGCAAATAAGGCATAAAAGAACTTAATATATAAATCTTGCAAAGGAAAGCATAATGAGCATAAATGTAAGTTAAAATACTTATAAAACTATAAATCAACCATAGAAATGCATGTAATCTAGTTAATCTATGTCTAATTAAGCTAGATGCATACTAAAAAAGGGATATTTATGGCTAATTCGAAGGATTGAGCTCATCAAACCCTAGTCGCTGCTAATCAGAGCAGCGAGCTCTATTAGCCGTGGTTGACAACTATAGCTAAGCCTTCAGGCTACTATTGATAATAGCGGCCATGGGATAGGGATTATACCATCTGAATATTCAACTGAGAATGATCAATTCAGGTATGTAGTTGGTGTTCACAAGGTCGCCTATGTCTCAAAACATGGAATTGGTTGCATATTTTTTTGAATTCATGGTTGATCAATGGAGAATGGCAAGCTTACTCCTCAAGATTTTGGAAGCTCCATTGATGCATGCATAGTTGTCATTGGTCAATTGGACAACACTTTGTTACTCCTCAAGGGGATATGAAATTGCTCTCCAATTCGATAGGGCTCTGTTATGTGATTGTCACATTAACTCTGCAAGGTTTTCTCTCCAAAATTGGGGTCTTAAGTAGACTCCCAAAATCCTTGCCCTAGCTTCATGGAGAAGCAAATAACAAGAATTGGTTATGCCCAAGCAATTGAGACAAGCCTTCCAGAAGCTTCCATTCACCCAATTGATCAAGATTTTGTTATGCTCAATGGATTTTAATTGGATCTGCTCACCTGAGTTTGTTACAAGGCTAGCTGTTGTTGCTCAGTGTGACTAGGACCCTAGGTGTTGTTGTTAGCCATGACTAGATCTTAGCTGCTATTGACAACTATGGCTAAGACTATAGCTGCTAATGTTATTAGTGGTTGATGCTTCTTAGGACTAGGATGCCCTAAATGAGTGATTAGAATCACTGCTTTGCCTTGGAAAGGTCCAAGATCATTCATATGGTCTGCAAAGGTACCCATATGATTATTCTCCTAAAAATGATGTGCTTTAGGTGTATATAGATACCCCTTTTTTGATGCGTTGTCGATGCTGAGCAAAAACAGACCACCGAAATCCATATTCTAGGTTGATTGATGTCCATTGATATAGTTAAAATTAGATACCCCAATCATAGAAAGGGCATACATCATTGAATCATTGCCTTCGATGAGTTGAAGATATTTATTTTGGTAACCCTTGGGGTATTGGAAGACAATCTTAAGTCAAATCCTAGTCTTGGCATCAATTAGGAGATAAGATTAAGTCTAATCCTAGCCTTGATGGCAATTAGGAGATAAGCCTTATTCTAATCCTAGCCTTGATGGTAATTAGGAGATAATATTAAGTCTACTCCTAGCCTTGATGGTAATTAGGAGAAAAGCTTAAGTCTAATCCTATCCTTGATGATAGTTAGGAGACAAGCGTACTGGTTTGCTTGAATTTGATTTTGATCTTTTTTTTATTTACCCCAAGCAAGGAGGGTGCATGATTGTCTTTGACAATGACTCTTGAATAAATGCAATTAGCAATGATTAAGTGTTTAATTGTTGATTTTTATTATAAATTTAATGATATTATGACTACCCCCTCAAGCGATGAGTCGATGAGGAAAGGACAAGTGATGAAAGTGATGAGTCGCTTGACTAAGATGAATAATTTGGATAATTCAAGACTTTTGCATTTTGTTATATGGCAAGTCCTATTATAGTTGTGATTTCAACCGTTAATAGTAATTGTACATTTCTATCCCATGGAGTAGTCCAGTCGCAATGGCATCTTAGGGAATCAAGGTGATAGCAATTCCATTTAAGCTTATTGTGAATCACTATGTTCGATGATCTACTAAAAATGTCATAGAAGAAATGCAATGAAATCTTCGTTCCCATGGAGCATTTCGACTGCAATGGCCTTCTTAGGGAGTGAAGGGAAGACATTTTAATTTGATGATGAATAATTTGGTTGAAATGGCCTTATTGTAATTTACTCATCTTGTTGGATTGCATGGAGCACAAGTCACTACAACAGCCAAGTGTATAGAGTAAATAATTGGATAAGATGCGTACTTAAAAGTTTGTTGTTATTTAATTTTTTGTTAATTTTTAATGATTATGAATCGATAGATATGATTTATTGTCTATTTTAAAATTCTTTATGGTGAGAAAATGTGTGAATTTATGGGATTGACCAAAGAACTAGGGTTTCTTTAGAGCTTTTTGGGATTTGACCAAAGAAATTAGGTATCTTTGGGGCCTGTGTGGATTGAATATAGCGAGGCAAAGGGCACAACATTTTGGAAACCTAACAACCAATTGGTGGATTAGATTGAAATAGACCTTTGATTAGGAAGGTGTGCTACCTTGATTTATCCCATGTTGCTTGATTGGCTGATTGTTGATTATGGGGACGTATGAAACAGATCATGCCCCAGTTAATGCTTAAAAATATTTTTATTTTGATTTTATGTTTTGGATGCAATGATGACTACAATACCTAGAAGAAATTTTGATTATGCCGATATGTATGCGATGTACTAATGACATGCACTAGATAGATGATAGATGTATGTTTAGATGCTACGATCTAGATATGTAGATGCACTATGATGTATGCATATATGGATACAATGCTTATTGTTAAATGCATGTTTAATTTGTTTCAATTGTTTATGCATCTAATCTATGTGATATGATATGATAAATGATATATAATGTAATGCATAATTATATGTTGAGGATCTAATGCAAATAAACTTGTATGCTTTAATCACTTTAAACATAAGGAATGAATCTAACATGTGTTTTAACAATCTAATGGATGACACCACAAAATGTATGAAAATCATGAATGTAAATGTTGACTCTTATCATAAGAATTAATCATTTTATCATCCATATGTGAGATGATATGGTGTGAGATGTATGTATTTTCTCTAGAAGATTTTGTGAATTAAATATGTGCATAAAATAGTCAGTGGTTGTCTAAATATAATTTTTAATATCTATCCAATATATGAACACCCCCTAATAAACAAAACCTCACAAGGAAAAATGGTGATTGTTTGATGAGATGATTTGTTGCTATAAGGAATTTTTGAGATTTTCCATGAGACTCAAAAATCCTAATTGATTAATCAAAAGTTGTATAATGACTATACAGGACTCCTGAAAGATAAAAGCTTTTGTTATGAAGACCAAGATACTCATTATCCTTGTGTGTGCAAATGAATATATTAGATGATACATAAGACTACCTGATTACCAAGCTAGATTTATTTAGTCCATTGTTGTAATGAGGATCACCAAATGCTCATCCTGATCCTAAGTTTAGACGTAGTGGGACTAGACTACTAGGTAATACAGGCCACCTAAAGCTAGCTCATATGTAAATTTCTTAGAACTACCCCAATGCCAAGTGTTATTCAGCCTATTGCTATATTGGGGATCACCCAATAGCTTCGAGTACTGACCATTCTAGGGATTCAAGCTCTTCACCCCCTTCTTTTCTTCACATTTATTGGGATACTTGCTCATGCTTAGTGATGAAAATCATTGTTTATTTTACATTTATTTTTGAGCAAGGGATTTTGCTTTTGATTTGATTTAGGAATTCACTTATTTTGTATGAAAGTAAAGGATTTATTTGGCTAGGGGGTAGCTTGTCCTTTTTTCAATGATCAACACTTTAGACCATGCACATCACAAGATGTGCAAGTAAAAACCTTTCGCTTAAGGTGACTATGACCGCTTTGTAGTGTTCATATTTTCTTTTTCAGACTAGGATTGTTAATGTTTACATTATGATAGGATTTTAAAATATGTAAGGTACTATAAAAACTAGACCTCATCTCCAAAAGTGAAGATAGCTTTCTACAAAATCTGAGAAGATCACTAGGTATGGTTGAATGATCAAAAAACCCTAGTATATTTCTTATAGCAATAGAAATATGAATAGATGCATGATTAAGATATAAATATGGTGTCATTTGTAATATTGTAAACACAACCTATACTAATGCAAGTGCAATGGATGAACATGTCTAATGCATTGCAATTGCATGAATGCATATGTAAACTGAAAATGCAATACAAAATATAAATGTTGAAGAACACAAGCTTATACTGAGAGGGGGGTGAACAGTATAAGACCACTTTTTAGTTTTATTTCCCAATCAATATTATGCAATGTATATATAGCAATATCAATAGCAATAATCAAAACAATGCACAAATCACCACACATAATAGAGACACCATAATTTACGTGGTTCACCCAATGTGGGCTACTCCACGGAGAAAATATTTCACTAAAATTTTCTCAATCAATCTCTTGGGAATCCTTTCCCTATTACAATGTTTATGGACCTCTGTCAAAAGGAGACACCAATCCCCTAAATCAAGTTTGTGGATCTCTATCCATAGGAGACACCAATCTCCTAATCTCTACTTGGTGATCCTCTAGAAGACCTTTGCCTCCACTGCCCTTAGCAAATGGAACTCTATCCACAGAAGACACATGTCTTCCCTACTATGGATGGAGATATTTGTCCTCAACTTTGTCACCTCCAAAGCTTTGTCTGAAATCTATACTAAACATAGTCTGTCCGTATAGCACAAATCTATCCTCAATCTCTATCTCTGGTCTGGAAGAAACCTGTCCTCTAATCTACACCAAAATCTATCCTCGAATCTGTACTAAACACAATCCTTCGGTCTAGCACAAATCTATCCTCAATATTTGACCTCAAGCCTTAACACAAGGCTTGAATCAATATCAACTCAACTCTATTGGATATGCCCCAAATATTAACTCAAGGTTTTAAAAAATCAATCAATCAAATCTTCTCTCAAGCCTTCTCAAAGACTTATCTCAAATATTCCTTGTAAGATTCCACAAAAGCTCACACTAATCTATCCATAAGTTCTCTCTAGAACTTGTTCAATCTGCTCAATAAGTCCTCTCAAGAACTTATCCAAATCTGCTCAATAATCTGTATTGTAAGCTTCCACAAAAGCTTACCCAAATCAGTCCACATGTCTTCTCAAAGACTTGCCTCAAATCTGCTCAAAAAGTCCACAATAGAACTTATCAAATCTCATAGAAACATAAAGAGAATTTTTAGAGACTCAATATGCTCTATACTCATCATAATGCTCAATTAATTTTAATCACTCTTTTAGAAACATACAGAGAATTGTTAGAGACTCAATATGCTTCACATTCACCTCAATACTCAATCACTTTCAATCACTCTTTGAGAAACATAAGGAGAATTGTTAGAGACTCAATATGCTTCACATTCACCTCAATTACTTTCTCAAATAAATTCAGAATATAGAATAGTTTATTTTATGGAACTTGAACAATCACTTCACACATCCACTTGACTAGGCTCAACCAACTCTACTTAATAAATCATTTAATGAAATTATCCTTGCTCACAAACCCTAGTCCAAGCATATGAACACTCACTCAAAATGTTTCCAACAATGCTTATCAACCAATCTCACATAACAATGATACTCATGTTCTTTCCAAATCCTAGTTCAAGTTCTTCACTCAACAACTTACTTCAACAATAATGCTTATAAGACAATCTTCACATAACAATGATACTCATTTTATTTTCAAATCCTAGTTCAAGTTTCTTCACACAATCAATGGCTTCAACAACAAAGCTTATAAAACAAGGCTTTAACAACAACTCTTTATTCCAGAAAACCTTGAAGCATTAACTCAACACACTCAATAAGGAAACCCTAATCAATTCCTTTTCACTCCAAACTTATTTTCCAGAAAACCAATCAATCAACTCAACTATGGAAGAATGTGCTCATACCTTTTTCTTGATGATGAAGGAACCTCAAATATCTGCCACAACCACAAACACTTCTTTGCCAAGCTCAAGGAGTTAGAAGATACTAAACTCTCTCAAAGATACAATGCAAAATATCAAAACACACATACACCTTATCACTCCATCTTAAAGAAAGCATCCATCAACATATACAAAAATGATTGACCAAATACACCTTATGATCTCCCAATTAAAATAATATTCAATATCAAAAATATTGTCAATACAATCTCCTTTTCAAACTAACTCAATGGCAAAAAGTCCTTTTAAATTTAATCACTCTTCAATTCACTTTTTGATAAATAAAAAATATCACAATAACTTTATTTAAAAATAAAGTTCAACACCTTATTCCTTCATTTAATCAAAAACTAACAATTAAAATAAGCACCTTTCAAAAACCCCTTATAACTCCCTAAACCTTATGTTTACACCTTAGGCAATTAAAAACAATGCAAAATTTATTACCTCCGCCTAGGTGAGAATCGAACCCTCGATGCAGCTTCTCCCAACGCCCTAGCCACGGCTCCAACCACCGCATGAGCTAGGTGCTCATTGGGGAATGAAGAGCACAATGTGCTCTATGTTCTTCCCCAATGCATTGAAACCAAAAAGGTCAACATGTCTCTTCCTCCGACGCCAAAGCACAACATGCCAAAATGCTCTCGCCGAGAATCGAACGTGAACCACTCTGCACCCTCATGACTTAACTCGCGATCGCTTGCCACTAGGCCACGTGCCTTGGTGGATATGAGGGTTTTGCCCTCAATGGTCTTTAACACTTTTGTTGGCACCTTAAGACAAAGATTTGTCTTCTTCTCCGCATGAGTATTCACCACAACACATGCCACTATTATTTCTTTTGAATGAAGGGTAAGTTCTATGCCATTTAGGCATATAGTTTTTATACATATTACCTCCAATAATTTCGAATGTCGGTGCCTTTGAAATTTGAATAATTAATTTATAAATTATTTAAATTATTTAGAATTTAAATTTTATAAATTAATTTTTAAATCTTTTTGGCTTATTAAAGCCCTCTTTGATTTTACCTCTTTGCATAGATAATATTTATTTATAAAATTTTTCAAATTGAATTTAAATATTTTATAAAATAAATATTAAAACCTCCTTTAACTTTTCAAAAATGCTTCCTAGGGTTTTTACAATAAACCTTTTATTTTGCTCATCCATGGTTCTATAAAAAACCCACCTTCATAGGCTTCCACATAATGTTAAAAATATTATGAAGCTCTTTTGCCATTAACCTTTGGATTGTTCCTTGACATATTCCTTGACATCAACGATGACTTCGTTCCTTGACATCAATGACAACTTGACTCAAAATGTCCAACAATCTCCCTGTTTGTCATTGATGGCGACCCAAATTATTTTTACCAAAAACTTAACCTTTTCTTGGTTCTACTCCCTTGGGACATTGCTCCACCTGGATCAATGCTCTTTTTTTTTAAATCTCTCCTATTTACTCAAATACCAAATCTCTCCTCCTTACTCAAATCTCTCCACTTTGACATCAATGGCAAAGGGTCACCTTTGGGGCTCGAGGCTAAGAATGAGCCTCTTAGCTTAGCCCCTTCCCCACCTCCTCTTGAGGTGGTTAATTCTGAGGTGGGAGTATTTCTATTCCTAGCAAGCACTATTATTTACCTTTATCCTTTTTTCTTCTTATCTGATCCTTCTAATTCCTCTAACTGTTCCTTTCCATGTCTATGTTCCTATCCATGTCCACATTCTTGTTCCTGTTCCTATTCCTATTCCAATTCCTATTCATATCCATGGTCTTGTTCCTATTCATATTCATATTCTTGTTCCTATTTTTGTTCATACTTGATTATGGAATGTCTGCTCTACACCACTTTGCTGTGTGACCATCATTATTGCACTTATAACACTTAATGTTATTATTCCTTGGAGGTGCAAATGTCTAAGGATTTCTCCTAGTGAAGCCATATCCTCTTCTGTCATGAACCCTACAATTCATTACCTTGTGACCAAACTGATTACACAAGTAGCAATACCCATTGAAAGGTTGTATGTTCCCATATATCTATATTTCATGTGTCATTCATTGTGAAGTCGTGTGCCCAAACTTGTGATATGAAAAACATCTTCCATTGAAGCCTCCTTGTCTTGACCTCATTGGTTTCTTAGTATCTCTTGACCAATTATAATTGTTGTTCCATTTATTTCTTCTTTGTGCATTGTTCATGTCCTTGTTGAAATTTCTATTGTCCAATTCATCCTCAGATATATCACTTTCTATTACACTGCCTTCTTATGAAGTATCTTCATCTGAAGTTTCTTCTCCTTCAAAACTTGAGGTTGACTTTTCTTCTTGTTTATTTTGAACCTGTTCAAAATCAAGACCTGTTTTTATTTATGTAGGCTTTTGTATCTTGATGAACTTATCTAAATTCCTTGAGCTATTTTTGAACCCTTTTATCTTGACTTTGGAGTCTTCTAAATCTTCCTTTAGTAGGGCTACTTCTTGTACTAACCTTTCACATTCTAAGACCTTTGCTTCTAACTTATCTTTGAAATTCTTTGTCTTAGCCTTTGATTTGTCTAGATCCTCTATAAGCATTCTTCTCTTTTCATCACATTCTTGAAACTAAAACTCGAGTTTAAAGTTTTGATTTCTTACCTTCTTTACTATTTCAAGAGCATAGATAAGTTCTCCCTTAAGATCATATCCTTCTTTATCTGATTCTTCCTCTATTTGTTTACCTTTATCCACATCTTCATTTTATTTTGACTTGTCTTCTATAGGATCACTTTGTCCTTCTTCTAGTACCACTAGTATATTCTCTTCTGGTCCTTCAAGTGCATCCTCATATTCATCATCACTGAAACTATAACCATTCCTTGTACAACTATCTTCAAGATGTCCAAAGTTACCACATCTAAAACACTTGAAAATCATTGGTGTCCTTTTTTGGACTTTTTTTTTTTCAATCATAAATAAGACTTCATCTCTATCATTATCTAAAAAACTAGCATCACTATCACTTGAGTACTTACTTGCCTTATCTGCATAGTAGCTCCTATTTTTCCTTTGAAAGAACTTCTTTCCTTGTATGCTTTGTCCTTCCCTATTTTTGTTTTGGTGGTTGTATCTTTCTGATTCCCTATTCCTGTGATCCTATTTTTCTTCATCATTGTTATTCTTTGCTTCTTGACAATCAGTTGCATAATGACCATACTTTCTACAATTGAAACATCTAACAAATATTTTATCTCTAGATCTTCTTGAATCCTTATTCCTTCTGCCATAGTTAGCTTCTTCATCACTGGACGACTCATTGCTTGATTATGACTTCTTACCCTTTGTATTTTTAATTGCTTTGAAGGTTGCTTCCTACTGGGGAATAGGATATTTTGTTATTAACTCAAAATATGTAAGAATACCAAGCAACATATCTCTTGTCAAATAATCACCATCCTTTGACTCTTTTATAGTGGAAATATTTTCACTAAATCTTTTTGGAAGAGATATTAAGATCTTATCACAAATATCTGATTCATCAAGCTTAAGTCCAAGTCCTTGCATAGCATTAACAACCTCATCAAATCAAAGTAGATAAGTACTAATATTTTCCTCATCCTTCATTCTTAAATCTTCAAGTTTTCCTTTGAGATTTCATATCTTTGCTTTCTTGACACCTTTATCTCCATATATACATTGCAACTTATCCCACATTCCATATTGACAATGCATAACTTTTATGGACTCTGTTCTATGCAAACATCGACAATGCGTAACTTTTATGGACTCTGTTCTATGCAAACATCTCATAAATTTTGAATTGTCATGCTGTAGAAGCTTACCTTCCTTATCTGTAGGTGGATCAACTGGTGATATATATCCATTTTCAACTACTTCCTAGACTTCATTTCCAAGTGCCTTCAAGTAGATCTTCATTCTCAAAATCCAATATACATAATCACTTCCATAAAATACTGGTACTAAATTATAAGAAGGTCCATTATTAGAATCTATTGTGGTCTTGTTAGCTTTTCCTTCAAGCTGTTAAACTCTTTCGAAGGAACCTGCTCTGATACCAATTGAAGAACACAAAATTATATTGAGAGGGGGGGTGAACAGTAGAAGACCACTTTTTACTTTTATTTCCCAATCAATATTATGCAATGTACATATAGAAATATATATAGCAGTAATTAAAGCAATGCACAAATCACCACAGACACCACAATTTATATGGTTCACCCAATGTGGGCTACTCCACGAAGAAAATATTTCACTAAAATTTTCTCAATCAATCTCTTGGGAATCCTTTCCCTATTACAATGTTTATGGACCTCTATCCAAAGGAGACACTAATCCCCTAAATCAATTTTATGGATCTCTATCCATAGGAGACACTAATCTCCTAATCTTTGCTCTGGTTGGTGATCCTCTAGAAGACCTCTACCTCCACTGCCCTTAGCAAATGGAACTATATCCATAAAAGACACATGTCTTCCCTACTCTGGCTGGAGATATTTTTCCTCAACTCTGTCACCTCCAAAGCTTTATATAAAATCTATACTAAACATAGTTTTTTCGTCTAGCACAAATATATCCTCAATCTTTATCTCTGGTCTGGAAGAAACTTGTCCTCTAATTTGCACCAAACTCTATCCTCAAATCTGTACTAAACACAATACTTCGGTCTAGCACAAATCTATCCTCAATCTCTAACCTCAAGCCTTAACAAAAGGCTTGACTCAATATCAAGTCAACTCTGTTAGATCTGCCCCAAACCTATTGAGGTGTCGTTTTGTCTAGTCACAAAACCACCCGACAAACTCAGAATTATGATTCTCTCTTGCAAAGAATATTATATATCTCCAAGGTTCTTATTTTATATCTAACGTTTCATATATGTATACATCAATGAGTGCTTGAATAACTCTTGGATTTGTGAACTACTCTTTACAAGGGACCTGGGAAACTAGGTAATTTGATTTAATTTCATCACTTCTAACATGCATATCTCATTAATTTTTTTTCTTTTAAATGATAAAGTAAATCTGCCTTATGATTAAGATCTATTAATGCAAACTTAATAATACCATTGATTAAAATGCTTTCAAAACTAATTTGAAATAACAATTTGCCTTAGCATTTTAATTAATATGAAATTTCAATTACCTTAATAAAAATTAAAGTATGAAATTTCAAAATGATGATATAAACCCTGATTATAAATATTCACCTTTAAAAACTAACGTCTAATCAATGAATAGATTTTATTCATCTCAAATATAAAATAAACATTAAAATGTTTGATAAAATGAATAAAATAAAAATGTTTAACCCTAAAATTATAAGGTTTTAAAAACCTTATTATTCATAAATTCATAGGGTTTGCTATAAAGATTATTTATGAACTGTGAGTTCTATGATTTAAAATCAAGTTCATAAATGTACTTCCTCATTATATTTGTTTATTAAATATTTGTGAAATCAAATATTTAAAAACCAACATAATCTTCCAATGTAATGTTTGGATTTGTGCATAAATAAATTATACTTAAAACATGAAATCCAAACAAACTTTAATAAAATAAATCACTTCTAATTCTCAACCTTATTAAATTAAAGTTAGAACTAGAATACTTATGTATAAAACATTTTATTCATCCCAAATATAAGATCAACATTAAAATATTTGGAAAATGAAATAAATTAATAATGTTTAACCCTAAAATTGTAAGATTTTCAAATCTTATAATTATAATCCATAGGGTTTTAAAATAAAATTGATCTATGAACTGTGAATTTTCTACTTTGAAAATCAAGTTCATAAATACGTTTTTCTCATATTATTTTCTTATTAAATATTTATGGAATAAAATATTTAATAAAAAATATAATCCTCTCAATGTAGGGTTTGGATCGATAAATAAATAAAACGATATTTGAAGCATGAAATCTAAACAAATTTCAATAAAAGATATCAACTCGAGTTCTTAACTTTATTAAATCAAATTTGAAACCAGAGTACTCATTTATCTTTTACATATTCATTTATTTAAATATTAAAACAATTTGATATTTAAATAAATTATTGATAACCTAGTGTAAGGTTTAATTCTTATGAAATTGAACTAGGCTAAGCAAACATAATTGAATATCAAATAAAAAATAATCAAAAGTTCTATAAAGAAGAAATATTATTCTATCTCAAAAAAATGCTACAGACATAATTAATCACAAAGACAAACCAAATCATTGCCCACTAGTATTCACACAATAGAACAATGATATGATGCGATATTCACTGAAATTTTTAATTATTGAAAACTATACCAAACATTTTAATTATAATTCAAATACCAAAATGATGCTTATTTGAATCCATAAAATATTTTGATATAATCAAAAATCTTACAATAGAATTCGTTTCTCTGTAATTTCCAACTCTCTGTAGCTAATTTTTCCTTTCTTTGGCTCCTTCAACTTTATTTCTCTCCTTCTTTGCAAAAATGTTTGACCCACTTTATGGTTTTTAATTCTCCATTTATAACTTGAGAAATGCGTTCCTCTTGATTAGTTTACTCCGTTTCATCCGTTTAAAAAAAATGAATTCTTGAAACCCTAATATCAATAAAGCCTTTTTCAATATACTTTAATAATCCTACACACCCGACAAATTTAATTAGAATATAAAACATTTATGAAATAACCTTATTAAATATAATTAAATTATAAAGTTATAAAACTTTATAATTTAATTAATTTATTTATAACATAACCATTCTAACTATATTAAATTATAAAGTTATAAAACTTTATAATTTAATTAATTTAAAACAATGAACAATTTTAAATATATTAAATTATAAATTTATAAAACTTTATAATTTAATTAATTTAAAACATGACATAACTAACATAATATACGAACAAACATATACATAACACCATACACTAACAAAATAATCTAAAAATAATTAAACCTACAAAACACATTATGACACAACATAACATAAACCACATAAAACATGATGAATTTAATCAATCACAACACAACAACACAAGGACATTAGAAAACCCTTAGATAATGAGACAAAAATCTGATGACAAAACATTTATAAAATAGTATGTAAAATGCTTATGCATGCTCATCATCAGATGGATGAATAACCTAACAAACAAATACCACATTCAAACTAACATAAAACAAAACGATAAATAAAACACATAACACATGATACCTAACCAATAAACACCACATTATAAACAAAAATAACAAACCCTAAAACATAACCATAAACAAATACATGAACATCAAAATTTACTCGAAATGACTTTGGAAACATAAATGAAAGAGACTTGGTGAGCACATGGTGAATTCAATGGTGTATTTTTTACTATCCAAATGGAACCAACCCTTTTAATAATGCACATTGCTATGACACAATTTTGAGAACTGATATTTTTATGATGGTAACTGCGAAAAATGAATTTCAAGCAATGATTTGGAAACAAAATTTTAAATTTTCAAGTGGGTCCCCAATTTTTGGGGTCGTTGTGAAGGACATCACAACAAAACCTTAACTCAAGGTTTTAAAAAATCAATCAATCAACTCTGCTATCAAACCTTCTCAAAGACTTATCTCAAATCTTCCTTGTAAGCTTCCACAAAAGCTCACACTAATCTGTCCATAAGTTATCTCTAGAATTTGTCAAATCTGCACAATAAGTCCTCTCAAGAGCTTATCCAAATTTTCTCAATAATCTGTATTGTAAGCTTCCATAAAAGCTTACCCAAATTTGTCCATAAGTCTTCTCAAAGACTTACCTCAAATCTGCTCAACAAGTCCACAATAGAACTTGTCCAATCTCATAGAAACATAAAAAGAATTTTTAGAGACTCAATATGCTCTATACTCATAATAATGCTCAATCACTTTTAATCACTCTTTTAAAATATACAGAGAATTGTTAGAGATTCAATATGCTTCACATTCACCTCAATACTCAATCACTTTCAATCATTCTTTGAGAAACATAAGGAGAATTGTTAGAGACTCAATATGCTTCACATTCACCTCAAATTACTTTCTCAAATCAATTCAAAATATAGAATAGTTTATTTCATGGAACTTGAACAATCTCTTCACACATCCACTTGACTAGGCTCAACCAATTCTACTCAATCAATCACTCAATGAAATAATCCTTGCTCACAAACCCTAGTCCAAGCATATGAACACTCACTCAAAATGTTTCCAACAATGCTTATCAACCAATATCACATAACAATGATACTCATGTTCTTTCCAAATCCTAGTTCAAGTTCTTCACTCAACAACTTACTTCAACAACAATGCTTATAAGACAATCTTCACATAACAATGATACTCATATTCTTTTCAAATCCTAGTTCGAGTTTCTTCACACAATCAATGGCTTCAACAACAATGCTTATAAAAAAGGTTTTAACAACTCTTTATTCCATAAAACCTTGAAGCATTAACTCAACACACTCAATAAAGAAACCCTAATCAATTCATTTTCACTCTGTTAGGGTAAAATAAGGTAGTGTATTGCATTACACTACGTGGGGTTATTACATTTACTTTTCTATGTAATTACCATGAGATATTTTGCCTCATGGTTAAACTAGGTAAGTACCTAAATATCCTATGTCAGATATTTAGGTTAGTGTTATGGTTAGAACTCTCTACCTAGGTTAGTGGTTAGCATCATGCAACTCCCTCCCTATTCTATTGTTAGAGGGTAGTTAGCGAGATTCTCTACACTATTGGTTATTAGTCTATTATTTAAACATAGACTATTGTATTGATTAGGTTAATGTTCAATATATTATTTGCTCTCTCTCTTACGGGACCTACATTGGTATCACTCGCTGGATTTGGGAAAGACGAGCTTCGCTCGTTCCAAATTTACTAGACGGACTCCCACGGAGCAGCTGAGGTGCTCGACGTGGAGAGTCCCTCATGGAGTAGCCACGGCGCTCGATGCGGAATCACTCCTACGGAGCAGCCTTAGTGCTCCTCCTCAGGCCCACAATCGATGCGCTCGATCGATAGATCAGGTCGAATCGATTGACATCGACCAAGGGCCCGTAGACCTGGTCGACTCAGTTGATGCCGACTAGGGCCCACAATCTCCTAGACCGACTGCGATCGACGTCTAGAGGTATCTAAGCCTTGACTCATACATCATACCAAGGCCCTTAGAGCCACGTAGGCCAAGCAACCATGTGGCCCACTCATGGGAGAGCAGAGAGGGCAGGAGCGCCCTCCCCTCCCCATGGAAACTAGACCCTACATCGGGATCTGAGAGGGCAGGTGGCCCTCCAATCCCTGACCGACGCGTGGCACAATTCTGTGCCTAACCTGCTTGCACCGAGGTGCTCCCTGGATGAATCAACTCACACCACATGGCACATCACCCCCTGATCGACACTGACCAAACACGACACCAACATGTGGCACATCACCACCTGACTGACGTTGACTAGATAGACACATGGCACATCGCCATCTGACTGACGTTGATTGAACACGACATCAACACGTGGCACATCACCACCTGACCAATGCTAACTGGATAGACACGTAGCACATCGCCACTTGACTGACACTGACTGGACCGACATGTGGCACATCGCCACAGGACTGACGGACTAACTGGCCTACCCCTAGCTCCATATGGCGACGTCCAAAAGGGCAGGTGACTCTGGTCGATTGCCCGAAGGCAATCGATGGTAAAGGGGAGGCCTCCGCCTTAAAAATCCCTTTGCATCCCACTACGGGATGCATGTGGGATAAAAGTCCCGAGTTTTTTATTTTTATTTTTAATTTCAAGAACTCGGAGGAGATATATCGCAGCGCACAGGCTGTTGTTTCGAAGAGCCGGGTGGCTCGCTCGGCTAAGGCGGCCGCATAGAAGCCGCGAGGTCACACGATCGAACCACCCCCGCCCAGACAACAAAGGTTTTTTAAAATATTTGTTTTTTAAATATATTTTTTAATTTTTCTAATGTTTTTTAAGTTTTAAATATATATTTTTAGATATTTCTTTATAATTTCGTATTAATTGGTCAGAAAAATGTCAATTTTAAGCATTTTTAATTGATTTTTTTTTCCCAATTTTCTTGATTATAAAGAATTTCATCTTAAAACATATATTTTACCTTATTGAACTTAGAAATATTTAAAATTAAACCAAATTATTTTGCACTAAAATTTCTATAGAAAATTTGTGTTTTCTCCAACTTGGAGATAAATAGACATAGGAACAATTTTTGTTGCAAAATCCAAAGGCCTTCTTCAAAAAAATTATTATTCTATTGCAAAACACATACCGTGAAGTGAATTAGGGAGCAACAAAGGTCATCTCAAATTTTTCAAAAACAACAACAAAATTGCTTTTGTTCTCTCCTTCAACAAAGGGGACATAAAAACATAAAATAGCAACATTATTTTTGTTGACAAAACTTGAGATACAATACCATTTTTCTTGCTCCTACATGTGACATTGTTGAAGACAAAAACTGGGTCGTGTGTCGACTAGTTCTGGAAGCCTTTCAAACGCGGGTCGTGTGTCGACTTGTCTTGAAAGGAGTGCTCGAATTTTTTTTCAATTTTGTAACACATTAAGGGGGGATAGAAGTCATTTTTTTTGCTTCTATTATTTGCAAAATTGTAAAGAACAAGGGGGATTCTACAAAACAGTAATAAAGGTGCAATTTCGATTGTACTTGACACCTTTCTCTAAAATTGACTTTTTACTAGGTGCATTTTTGGTTGAACCCGACACTTATAGTGATAATAATGTGGGTTGCTTTCATGTTTTGATTATTTGCACTAACACTCATGTTTCTTATGTGCACTTAAATCATTCACAAAACAACATTGGCAGAAGCATTTTCAGAAACCCATATTTCACTCAAAAACGTGCTACACTTTGCACAGGTTGAACAACAGTCAATTTTACTTACCCCCTCCAAAGGTCAAAATTCAAAACACACCTTGATTAACTCTCTTTGTTTGGCTTAATTTCCTCCAAACTTCTCATCCTTCTTGAAGGGTGTTAAGGCAGGTGCCATTAAATATCCTAGAGAGAACAATCACAAGTTTGTCAACCAATCCCTTTTCATTTGCTCTATCTTGTTTGGCTTAAATTCCTCAAACTTCTCATCCCTTGTTCAGGGTGTTAAGGCAGGTGCCATTAAATATCTTATAGAGGCAAATTGAAAACAACTTCCATATACTCTTTTGAGGGTATAGTGCAAAGATACAACCATCTTAGTCCTATCAAATTTGAAACCTAAACCATGGCCATGATACACAAGTATCTCACTGAGAGCCAACTGCTCAAAGGTTCAAATTATTCAGCTTGGAAGACTAAGATGAAAGCTATCTTAACTATAGAGGATTTGTGGTCAATAGTGGATGGAAGTGTCACTAGACCTCAATCACCTGGAGTAGATCAAAGAGAATTTGATAAAAAGGATAAAAAACTATCCTTAATGATCTTGCTCGCTATTACTGATGATATCCAACCTCATATCAGTGAAGCTACGATTGGTAAGGCAGCATGGGATGCCTTAAATACCATCTATGAGGGAAAGAATCAATCAACGATTCTTAACCTCCAAACACAACTTCATACTCTACATATGAAATCAGGAGAAACAATAGAGCTATTCCTCTGCAGAGTCGTAGAATTGAAAACAAAACTGCTATCCTTAGGAGAGAAAGTGGAAGACCAAGTCTTGAACTCTATCATTTTGAGAGCTCTTCCTGACTCCTACCGAACGTTGATCACTTCACTACAAGTTTCCGGCAAGACAATAACTTTTGTCGAGTTGGTAAACATGCTTCAAACAGAAGAAGCTAATCAACTCCAAAGAGATGAGGCATCCAACAATGCTCTTTTCTCAAAAAGACAAGGTGGTAAGAAAAAGTGGAATCAACGGAAAGGTTCTTCTTCTAATCAAGAAAAGGGTAAAGCCAAAGAGATTCCGAAGAAGAAGCAGTATTGTAAGATTTGCGACAAAGACACTCATGAAACCAAAAGATGTTGGTTTAAGAACAAAACACCCAATGAACAAGGAAACAAAAAGGGCCAAGGCAAACCTAAGAACAAGAACAAACAACAAAAGGGACACATTGCAGCTGAAGATTCTAGTTCAGATTTTGAGAGAGCACACAAAGTGCTCATGACACATACATATTCCTCCCACAAGGACTCTATGTGGTACATAGACTCAGGCGCTAGTAAACATATGACTGGTGATAAATCTTGGTTTGCAACATTTGAGGCTCGAGAAGGTAGACCGGTCACCATTGCTGATGATCAAACCTATCGAGTTCAGGGAGAAGGAAGTGTTTCTGTCTCCCTTCCATATGGAGAATGTAATATTCAAAAAGTTCTTTATGTACCAGGATTGAAAAATAATCTCTTGTCAGTTCCACAAATCCTGGACAATAACATGAATGTCAATTTCAAAGTGGACAAAGAAAAGAAACGTTGCTTTATCACTCAGAAGGGAAAAAAGATAGCAACAGGTTCATACAAACATGGTTTGTTTGTCTTAGATGCAATTACCTCTACCCATACTGCATTGGCAGTAACCACAAAGGAGGCCACTTCTCTATGGCATAAGAGATTTGGGCATTTGAGTTTAGGATATTTACTAGAGTTGAGTAAATATCAAATGGTGAAAGGATTGCCTACTCTTTCATCTACTTTGCTAGTGTGCTCTGATTGCTTATCAGGAAAGCAACATAGAGTACCTTTTGAACCTAGCTCTTTTCGAGCTAAGGTACCTTTGGAGTTGGTTCACACAGATTTGTGTGGTCCCATGTCTACAAGTTGTGGAGGAAAAAGGTATTTTCAATTGTTTGTCGACGATCACTCACAAAAAATGTGGGTCTTCTTCTTGCAGTTGAAGTCTGAAGCATTTTCCTATTTTCAACAATTCAAAAAGCTTGTTGAGAAGGAATCAGGATGCTTTATTAAGACCCTCCGTTCAGATCAAGGGGGGGAATACACATCAAAATAATTTTCCTCATTTTTACAGACACATGGGATAAAGAGACAGTTAACAACAACCTATACTCCTCAATCCAATGGGGTTGCTGAGAGAAGAAATCGGTCCATTATGGAAATGGTTCGATGTATGCTTAAGGGGGCCAACCTTGAGCAAACTTACTAGGCTGAAGTTGTTCAAACTATAGTATATCTTCTGAATAGGGCTCCCACAAGGGCTCTTGAAGGTATGACTCCTCAGGAATCATGGAGTGGTAGGAAACCCTCCATAACTCATCTACGGGTATTTGGGTGTAAGGCATTTATGCATATACCCAAGGAGAAAAGAAAGAAATTAGATGAGAAGTCCCTACCTTGTGTATTTCTTGGATATGATGAATTTTCAAAAGGCTATCGGTTGATAGACCCATTTACCAAGAAGATACATGTCAATAGAGATGTAGTGTTTGATGAAGCTTTCACACCCAACACTACATCAATATACCTAGATGATGAGGAGGAACATCAACTTCCTTCTTCACAACAGAAAAAGCCACCCAAATGGTATACAAGCACAATGAAAGACTCTAAACTCACTTCCCCACCTAATCTTACTCTCAATCGTCCAAAGACAAGAAGCATGACACAGAAAGAAAAGAATGAAGCATCCACTTCAGTTGATGATCTTTGTGCAGATTTTCAAGATCTTTCTATTGATAGAGAGTTACCAAGGGAAGATGAGATGGAAATAGATGAGGAGAGGGTTTACTTGTCAGCATGTGATGAGAATGAACCTTCTACAGCTTGATGAAGCACTTAGACCGCCTCAATGGAAGGCAGCTATGGATGCAGAATATAACTCCCTCATAAAGAATAAAACATGGAAGCTAGTGGATTTGCCTAAAGGAAAGAAACCCATAGGTTGCAAATGGGTTTACAAAGTAAAATATAAGGCATATGGCACTATAGATAAGCATAAAGCCCATCTTGTGGTGAAGGGCTATGCTCAAAAGGAAGGGCTTGACTATGAGGAAACCTTTGCTCCTACAACAAGGATGACCACCATTCGAGTGCTTTGTGCTATGGCAGCACAGTTCAGATGGAAATTACATCAAATGGATGTAAAGAGCGCCTTTCTTAATGGTGACTTAAAAGAAGAGGTGTACATGACTCAACCTCCTGGATTTACTCTCCAAAATATTTTCTCTCTCCAAACTTATTTTCCAAAAAACCAATCAATCAACTCAACTATGGAAGAATGTGCTCATACCTTTTTCTTGATGATGAAGGAACCTCAAAATCTACCACAACCACAAACACTTTTTTACCAAGCTCAAGGAGTTAGAAGTACTAAACTCTCTCAAAGATACAATGTAAAATATCAAAACACACATACACCTTATCACTCCATCTTAAAGAAAGCATACATTAACATATACACAAATGATTGACCAAATACACCTCATGATCTCCCAATTAAAACAATATTCAATATAAAAAATGTTGTCAGTATAATCTCTTTTTCAAAATAACTCAATGGCAAAAATTCCTCTTAAATTTAATCACTCTTCAATTCACTTTTTGATAAATCAAAAATATCACAATAACTTTATTTAAAAATAAAGTTCAACACCTTATTCCTTCATTTAATCAAAAACTAACAATTAAAATAAGCACCTTTCAAAAACCCCTTATAACTCCCTAAACCTTATGTTTACACCTTAGGCAATTAAAAACAATGCAAAATTTATTACCTCTGTCTAGGTGAGAATCGAATCCTCGATGCAGCTTCTCCCAACGCCCTAGTCATGGCTCCAACTGCCGTACGAGCTAGGCGCCATTAGGGAACAAAGAACACAACATGCTCTATGTTCTTCCCCAATGTGTCAAAACCAAAAAGGTCAACACGTCTCTTCCTCCGACGCCAAAGCACAACACGCCAAAACGCTCTTGTCGATAATCGAATGCAAACCACTCTACACCCTCATGACTTAACTCGCGATCGCTTGCCACTAGGCCACGTGCCTTGGTGGATATGAGGGTTTTGCCCTCAATGGTCTTTAACACTTTCGTTGGTGCCTTAAGACAAAGATTTATCTTCTTCTCTGCACGAGTATTCACCACAACACATGCCACTATTATTTATTTTGAACGAAGGGTAAGTTCTATGCCATTTAGGCATATAGTTTTTATACATATTACCTCCAATAATTTTGAACGTTGGCACCTTCAAAATTTGAATAATTAATTTATAAATTATTTAAATTCTTTAGAATTTAAATTTTATAAATTAATTTTTAAATCTTTTTGGCTTATTTAAGTCCTCTTTGATTTTACCTCTTTGCATAGATAATATTTATTTATAAAATTTAAATTCAAATTGAATTTAAATATTTTATAAAATAAATATTAAAACCTCCTTTAACTTTTCAAAAATGCTTCCTTGGGTTTTTACAAAAAAAAAATTATTTTGCTCGTCCATGGTTTTAATAAAAACCCACCTTCATATGCTTCCACATAATATTAAAAATATTATGAAGCTCTTTTACCATTAACCTTTGCATTGTTCCTTGACATATTCCTTGACATCAATGCTGACTTCGTTCCTTGACAACAATAACAACTTGACTCAAAATGTCCAACACATATTTTTGTATTTTTAATGTTTTACAATGTTTTTGAATTTTATTGCTTTTTGATTTGTTTGGATTTTTGGTGTTTTAAATTGTTTATGAAATTTTGATTTTTCAAATTTTTTTTTGTGAAATTTTAATTTTTCAATTGTTTTTGAAATTTTGTTTTTTCAATAGTTTTTGGATTTTGATATTTTATGATTTTTGTTTGTTTTTATTCTTTTTAAAGAGGAAGGTACTGTTGGCATTTTTGCCACATTGATTTTCATTGAAGTATTAATGTATACATTGTTGCAGATCTAACCTCTATTTTCAGTTTTGATGCGGTTTTGAAGCAAAAAAGGAGCGAAATTGAGTAAAAATGGCTAAGTCTAAAAACTGCAGCGATTCGCTGACATGTCGCAGAATCGCGGTCAACGCAGTCAACGCAGGCAGGTTGGGCGGAACCGTCGCGATATCGCGACGTGTTCCAGAATCGCGGGTCGGTCGGCTTCAAAGACTCAAGTTGAAAAGTTGCGGCGCGTCGCTGACGTCTTATTTTCGCGACGCAGTGGTTTCAAAAAGCTCAAGTGGTGCAAAGTGCAGCGATTCGCTGCATATTGGTCGAAGAAGAGCTTAAGTGCCAAAACTTGCAGCGACGCGCTGCGTGTTCGAGCGAAGGAGAGTTCAAAGCAAAAAGTGCAGCGATGCGCTGCATGTCTTAAAATCGCGCGGTGATTGGCTTCAAAGGGCAAGAAGTGTTCCATTTTCGTGACCCATCCATGAAGCCGTACAAGGTGCCCGAAACATGTAGCGATATCGCTACATGTTCCGTTTTCGCGGGGCAGAGCGCAAGGAAGAACCAAGAACCAAAAGACGTAGCGAAATCGCTACATGTTCCGTTTTCGCGAAACAAGCTAGCGATGGAGACATTGAAGCCAAAGATGTAGCGATATCGCTACAGGTGCCATTTTCACGGGTCTTCAGCAGCGAAGCGTACGACATTAAAATATGTCGCGATTTCGCGACCCGTCGCATTTTCGCGACCTCACGATCGTTTCCCGCCAAAGTGCAGTATGAACGGCCCGAGAGGTTTTTCTCGATTTTCGAGTATTTAATACTGACCCGAATTAAATATTTTGTGGATTTCCAAGGCATTCAAGGTCGAAGAAGCACCCAGGCCACCAAAATTAAAGTTTTATTTATTCAAAGCTGTTGTTCGTGGATTAATTCAACGGTTTTCATGCACATGTTCGAAAGATCAAATTTAATGAAGGACCGCGAACGTTTCATTGCATTTAATTTTTGCTTCTTTGAGGCTGTAATTAAGGGGATCGTGTTCTTGGTTTCCAAGGCATAATTGTAGATCACAAGAAGGTCGGTTTCAAATATTAAATGCTGCAAAGAGGACGGACCTCTATAAAAACCAATGTAATTCTCATTTCAAGAGGTTGGAAAAGTTCTCTGCTAGAAACTGAAGTGCATTTGCAGGAATAAAAGACTTGACTTCTGATTTTTCAAGCAACGCTTTGGGTGATTTCCTTTCTGTCTTTGTTGCATTTCTAATCGCATTATTATTCTTTAACGGCTATTGCATTTAAATTATGCATTCTGAATTTAAATGCTGCTGTAAGAATATAATCTCTGGAGTGTAGTCTTGGAGGGTTTTTTGCATACGTTGTGTGAGAATCAAGTTGATAATTTCTATTGCTTGCTGTTGCTGCACTTTAAGTTTCCTGCTGCTATTTTCTGATCCCATCACTTCGGCCTGTGGCCATATTTCCCATTTCTTTCTGCAACTTTTTAAATCTCTTTCCTGTAACCCTTATCTTAAAACCAGATTTTAGAATAGTGAAGGGAACCAGCCCACTCTGGAGATTGGTCTGGGAGCCATTTCTTGCTTCCAGCCTTTCAATGTTGGCCGGGTCTAGGGCGCACTTGTAAAATCCTTTCCTGTGGCAGATTCGTGACCAACGCTTTTGGCACGCCCGGTGGGACAGACAAGTTTCTGTCTCCAAGAATTCATAATCGGTGGGATAAGCATAATTTTCCAAAGTGATAAACCCACCGGTGCCAACAGTTTTTGGCACGCCCGGTGGGACAGACTTCTTCTGTCTCACAAAAATCCACATTTGTTTTAACACCCGGAGGTCTCAAGATTTGATGAGTTGTCTTGGCCTCACAGCGGAGATTTGTAAGTTCATCTGGCGACTTTGCTGAGTTGAAGATCTGTTCGTGGATGCCTATTTTTTTTTTTAAGTTCAAAGAATGTTCGTCTGGCGACTCTGACTTAATGGCGATGGCCGTGATTCCGCAGACCACTGCCACAAAGGTGAGGGTTTTTTCTAGATGGGATGATCCTGGCCCTCTGAATCTCCAAGTTCGGCATGAAATTCCCGAAGGTGCCCTGAAGAACCTGGCAAAATATGATGGTACCGAAGGCATGGCTCTGGCACATGTTGAAGACATTGCTACTCTGTCCATGATCCATGTCATAGAACACGAAGATGTCATGATCCGACTTCTGGTTCAGTATTTGGAAGGAAGAGCATTGCAGTGGTACAGATTGCTCAAACGTCAAAGCATCAGTTCATGGGATGATCTAGCGGGGGCACCGATCAAAAGATTTGACGAAGATCCTTTCTACGGTTCTTTGGATCTCTACCAATTTTTCATGTACATCAAGAGAGCACCTCAAGAAAGCATCACGGACTTCAATGTCCGATTCTTGATAAGTTGGAAGAGAATTCCAGAGAAGATCCGTCCATCACCCACCCAAGCCCACCTCTTTTATGTTCGAGCTTTTAATTCTGACATAGGTCTCTTTTTGCTGCAGTCAGGTGAACAACGGTTCCCACAAATCTTTGAGGAAGCAGTGCGAGCGGAACAGCTTTTGCTCTTATCGAGAAAGTTACCGTGGGGAGAAACTCCATTACCTTCTCCGGTGGTTGCTGCTCCTGTCTACCCTGCACAGTACTTTTCATGCCAGATCCCTTATACTGAGCAAAAACCTGAGATGCAGTCATGTGGAGTTCAAGGGACAGATCTCGTCCAAAGTCAAGGATTGGAACATGCAAGCACTTTTCCAGCAATGAACAATATGGTTGCTTGCAGTTTTCATCAAGAGATGGGCCAAGTAGAAGAACAAGTTCAAATTCCAGAACCTGAGGAGATCCCAGAATCAGATTTCTCACTTGAAGAGCCCTGTGATCACATCAAGGAGTTAGAGGAGCCTGTACTCAACCCACAGCCAGTAAAGTCCGCAAAGTGGTGGTGTTGGTTCCAACCACTACATCCAGAGACCGAAGAAGTCCTCCATGTGGGTACTAGTAAGAAGGATAATCTGCCGCATTGCATCCTATTCGCACCATGGAGAACTTCAGGAAGGAGCCAACCCAATTTCAAGAACCGACTCAAGTATGATTGGATCTGGTCGGGACATTGCAGATTTACCGGATAACCCTCTGAGACTGGGTTTGTGGTGGCGACATGCCAATCATGTCGTGAACTATTGTATATAGTTAATTTTAAAAAAAAAAAAAAAATAGAAAAAAGAAAAAAAAAAAAAAAAGAGGTATTGTTTTTATTACTGTTCATCTCAGCTCTTTTGTTGTCTGCGAGCTGTAGGTGCTTGTTTTTTTTCCTTTTGTCTCCTCCTTTCCCAGCAGTGGATGGCTTTCAAAAAATTCTTCTTTTCCCTTTCCCTTTTCCTCTCTTTCCTTTCTTCATCTTCTTCCTTCTTTTTCTTCTGCATTAAAACAAAAATAAGCCACGACTGTTGTTTCTTTTCCCTTTTTTGTTTTTCCCCGTCCCTTCTTATCCCTTTCCTCTAAGTTTTGTCTTTTTATGCATTTGCTAACAGTCTAGTTCATTTCATTTCACAGCTTTCCTAGTTCCATTCCCACTCCATAACTTCGTTCATTTTCATTTCATCATTCCATTGCAGTCACCGCTTGCGCAATCGCAAGAGCTCACTCCATCATCGCGTTCCATTAGTCATTTCATAATCAGTTATATGCAGGTTTTTCCAGTTTCAATTTTTCAGCAGAACATGTATTGCAGCAGCCAGCCTTCCTGTTCTGATATGACTCTGTGCCCAATGGACTAAGGCCTGGATTCTTGCATACAGCGAGCTGTATACCCCGCGAGCCGCCAAGAATGTTGGCATTTTTGCCACATTGATTTTCATTGAAGTATTAATGTATACATTATTGCAAATCTAACCTCTATTTTCAGTTTTGATGCGGTTTTGAGCAAAAAAGGAGCGAAAAATGGCTAAGTCTAAAAACTGCAGCGATTCGCTGACATGTCGCGAAATCGCGGTCAACGCAGTCAACGCAGGCAGGTTGGGCGGAACCGTCGCGATATCGCGACGTGTTCCAGAATCGCGGGTCGGTCGGCTTCAAAGACTCAAGGTGCAAAAGTTGTGGCGCGTCGCTGACGTCTTATTTTCACGACGCAGTGGTTTCAAAAGGCTCAAGTGGTGCAAAGTGCAGCGATTCGCTGCATATTGGTCGAAGAAGAGCTTAAGTGCCAAAACTTGCAGCGACGCGCTGCGTGTTCGAGCGAAGGAGAGTTCAAAGCAAAAAGTGCAGCGATGCGCTGCACGTCTTAAAATCGCGCGGTGATTGGCTTCAAAGGGCAAGAAGTGTTCCATTTTCGTGACCCGTCCATGAAGCCGTACAAGGTGCCCGAAACATGTAGCGATATCGCTACATGTTCCGTTTTCACGGGGCAGAGCGCAAGGAAGAACCAAGAACCAAAAGACGTAGCGAAATCGCTACATGTTCCGTTTTCGCGGAACAAGCTAGCGATGGAGACATTGAAGCCAAAGATGTAGCGATATCGCTACAGGTGCCATTTTTGCGGGTCTTCAGCAGCGAAGTGTACGACATTAAAATATGTCGCGATTTCGTGACCCGTCGCGTTTTCGCGACCTGCGACTGTTTCCCGCCAAAGTGCAGTATGAACGGCCCGAGAGGTTTTTCTCGATTTTCGAGTATTTAATACTGACCCGAATTAAATATTTTGTGGATTTCCAAGGCATTCAAGGTCGAAGAAGCACCCAGGCCACCAAAATTAAAGTTTTATTTATTCAAAGATGTTGTTCGTGGATTAATTCAACGGTTTTCATGCACATGTTCGAAAGATCAAATTTAATGAAGGGACCGCGAACGTTTCATTGCATTTAATTTTTGCTTCTTTAACGCTCGCAATTAAGGGGATCATGTTCTTGGTTTCCTTCGCATAATTGTAGATCACGATATGGTCAGTTTCAAACATTAAATGCTGCAAAGAGGACGGACCTCTATAAAAACCAATGTAATTCTCATTTACAAAGGGTTGGAAAAGTTCTCTGCTAGAAACTGAAGTGCATTTGCAGGAATAAAAGACTTGACTTCTGATTTTTCAAGCAACGCTTTGGGTGATTTCCTTTCTGTCTTTGTTGCATTTCTAATCGCATTATTATTCTTTAACGGCTGTTGCATTTAAATTCTGCATTCTGAATTTAAATACTGCTGTAAGAATATAATCTCTGGAGTGTAGTCTTGGAGGGTTTTTTTGCATACATTGTGTGAGAATCAAGTTGATAATTTCTATTGCTTGTTGTTGCTGCACTTGAAGTTTCCTGCTGCTATTTTCTCGATCCCATCACTTCGGCCTGTGGCCATATTTCCCATTTCTTTCTGCAACTTTTTAAATCTCTTTACTGTAACCCTTATCTTAAAACCAGATTTTAGAATAGTGAAGGGAACCAACCCACTCTGGAGATTGGTCTGGGAGCCATTTCTTGCTTCCAGCCTTTCAATGTTGGCCGGGTCTAGGGCGCACTTGTAAAATCCTTTCCTGTGGCAGATTCGTGACCAACATGTACACTACCTTAGATATCCCCAGTATGTGTGCCACTCCATGAAAGTGAGGGAGGTGTGATACCTTTGGAGGTCTCACTTTGCTTCATTGATCATGATGTGGATGATGGGGAAGTTGTGACACCTTGAAGACCCCCAATGTGCATTGTGTTTGATATGCTGTGATTGGATTTGCTAGGGGGACTAGTAGAAATTGATCCTCCTACTATGATGTGTAATTTTGTGTGGTGCCAATGTCCTACTAAGATGAGATGAGCAAAGGTGAAACATTGGATGATACCACAAGTTGCTTAGATTAATTTTGATATTTTTGTTTCTCTATTATAACACTAATCATTCCCACAAAATCTTAGGGAGGTAGGTTGATATGCACCTAATTAGGTTGCTCGACTTCATTGGCAGGTGTTGTGTTTTCTTCGTGTGTATTCAAGGGGTCTTGGAAGACTCCTATCTAAAGTTCTTGCCTCTCGATCATATCTTGTACTAAATATCTAAAGGAATAACATGTCTGGATGTCATGAACCCTTTGTTGATGGTAAAAACAATATAGATTTTCCCTATGTGCCTTTGATCTACGCTTATTAGGTTTCAACATATGGATCTCCAAAATATTGATTTTTCATGCTTCACATAATTGATTAAAGATCGATGCTAATGTATCTATAAAATCAATATATTGTTATTGTGACCAACGTTGTTGATCTTGTATCTTATTTTGTTGCATATGATTTTGGTCCAGAGGAGGCTGAGCTTGGTAATTATGCTGCACTGGTGGAGGTGGTGATGTGGCTTGGTTTGAGGATTCGGGGATACTAAAAACAATTTGATTGATTAGGACCACCTTTTGTTGCATGTTGCCACCTTTAATATTCTTGTTTGGCCATTCCATTTTGCTTGGCTTGTGCCAAAGCTTCATAGACCTTGATGTCCTTAATGACCTTGGCTTGTGCCAAAGCTTATTCGAATGTTTGATACTATTGTAATTGCAAGAGAAGCGATATTTGTTTCGAATAGCTTCTCGTAAATATCCGAATGAGCTCTGTTGTGGGTAGGGTGAAAGGTAATTTTTGACATCATTTTCCTCCACTTATTGCCATACTCTATGACTGTCTCATCATCAAGTTGATGAAGATTAGCCAAGTTAGTCAAGTTTATTGTTTTCTCAGCACTAGAGGTAAAATATTGTAAGAATAACTTGGTCAATTGTTCAAAGGTGTTTATGCTATGATGTGGTAGATGATTATACCATTCTAAAGCATCCCCAACTAGTATTTTAAGGAAGGCTCTCAACATCAAGGGATCATTGTCTTGAAAATGGAAGCACATATTGATGAAGATTATCATGTGCTCATGTGCATCTTCATCTTCTTTGAATTTTTCAAGTTGAGGCATATTAAAATTCGATGGGTATGTCAGTGATGACACTGATGGATGCAAATAATGATTTCTAAGCTAATTTAGTGTGGGTATTTGATAAATCAAACTTTGATATTGTTTTTCTAATGAATTTACCCGATCAGATAACGCTTTGTAAGGCCCTAATTAAATGATATTATCTGCTCACTATCACCTTTGATTAGATAAAGGAGGTTGATTTTGATGTTGAGGTGGGCGATAAGTATAATTATTAGGTACCTCATTATAACTGGATTCAAGGTAGGTATCTATTTGATCCTTATGTTCCCATTGGGACTCTTCATATGAATCCTCTTCTTGTTGATCTTGGTAATGTTGGGGAGTATGAGGTTCTTGATGATAACTAGATAATGGCCTTTGATGTTGAACATGATTTTTGTGTGGTCGAGGGGGAATATTTTGATATTGCATTGGATGCTTTATGTATTGTTGCATCCTCTAGGTGCTAGGTGTAAGCACCACTTCACACAATGCATTTTGTACTTGCTCTTGTTGTATCTTTTGTTGTTATTGTATCTTTCATTGATACAACCTTTATAGGTGTGCTCGTTGTGAGTCCACCCATTGTTGATTTAATTGTTGTTGATCCAACTGGAGTTGATTTGTATGTTGTTGTTTGTTAAGCTTTGGCCTAAGTTCCTGATGAGTTTGATTTTGTTGTTTATTTGTATAGGGACTATGTAACTTCGTATTGGAAATACGAATGGGTTTATCATGTCATTTCCCCCTAGTAGGATCTGTTACTTATTTTCCACACTCCTTAAAGGTTACATTTACTTGATACTCTAGTTTATGAATGGAATCTGTATAGTCTGACGATGTAGATATGCAACATGGTTGCCCCACGTACTCTTCACGATGAGTAGGAGGATGACTTGGGTCATCTTCCTAATATATTAGGAATGACACATATTTAGACTTAGATGTAAGATTCGTATATTTATACTGCACAGAAGCACAATGTGCATACATAGAATGCTCTTTATGAGGAGTAGGGGGATGACTTGCTCGATCAAATAGAGTGGTTTGTTCATCTAGGCTAGGCCATGGTGTATGCTCATGTTCATTTTCCTATTGATGTATAGAGCAAGCTAGGATGTGAACATGTGAGATTGACCTACTAGAGGTGGGTGGATTGTTCCTTATATAGAATTCTATCAAGGTGTTCCAGTGAGGAAGGTTTCCTAGAGGACCTATGGGTGCTTCCCTAGTAGGGATATCTCGAAGGTTTGACCCCCTATGGATGGTATTGATGTTGTGATAAAACCTAGGATGCCCTTCATGGATGGCTATGTCCTATGGACTAATTTGGATATGTTCGGTGGTTATGGAGCCCGATTCCCTCTCTAAATTGGAGGTCTTGTTTACCATGGGAGGTCTCCTGACCATAATTTTTGTTATAAAAATTTGACTTCTGAAAAAAGTTTTTGGTGTTATGTATCAAAATGATCAGTGTGATGAACTGATCATAATGAGCTATAACTCAAAAAGTGATTTTCGGGTCAAAATTTGTATTTTTGGAATATTTGGCCAACCGGGGCTCGTAGAAAAATGACCAATTTGGGGAATTTTGGGAAAATGTAGAGCCAGGCCTCAAAAATGGCATGAGGGATGCATAAGGGGCTAACTAAGACAACAAACCAAAATTTTCAATTTTTGAGGTTGTCTAGGGCTTTTTATGAATTTTAGTACAGGTTTTCCCTATTTTTGGCTTAAAAATCACTCAAAAATAGAGTAATCATAAAACCAACATAAATTTTTTTTTATAGGTCTGATTTGCATGATTTTCAATTTACTAGATGCATAATCAAGGATCTTATGTTGATTACTCAAAAAATAAAGAAACACACAAAGTAGACAATATGATCATCTCTTTTAAGGATTAAATTTGTGTCCTAAAACTTATTTAGTGCATTTTGATTTGTTGAGAATATAGTCTAACTCTTATCATGTTTTGCAATTTATTGATGATACAATTAGATTTTTTAAAGGTTTTCACCTATATACTCACAATGACATAACCCGATAATGACATCAAGGTAGTCTATCCCCTAAGATATGGAGATGAAATCCATAATCAGACAAGGAGCATAGGTACTACCAATTCTCACCCAACACATCGTGGTCAGTGATACACCCCTTCAAAGAGGAATGTACGCTATTTTCTATGGATAGAATAGTTCTTGAATCAACCTTGGCCATGGATAGGTCCTAATAGTATAATGTTAGATGAGCCAATCGAGTGGTAATGACTTCCACTATTGGTCTCGATCAATGGGTTAGATGTGAGAGCACAATGCCACTAATTTTTAAGTGAATCATGGTGTGTGTGGGTTCCTTTTAATTTTGCATAAACAAAATATGCATTAGAAAGTACTCATGATTCTTTTCCTACATGTATAGAAAATAGTCGTTTTATTTTTAGAAAGATGCAAATCTAGATGCTTTTTGTTTTCAGAGAATGCAATGCAAAATTAAGATGAAATTGGACTTTGTCTAGGCCCCAAGCAAACAAACCCTAACACACAACTTAGCACAATAGCCACTATTCTGTGTAGTGGGCAAAAGTCTCGACTGATAGATAGAAAAGTAGCTAAAAATCCTAGCTACTAGAGACAACAATAGCTAACAGAGTTGGCCACTATTGCCAGTAGTGGCTAGCAATAAATATAAATTTTCCATGTATTTTCCCTTAAAGTTTTGCTATGTGATCTAATGAAAGCCTATAATGTAGTAAAAAACACAAAAATAAAAAATACATAAGAAGAAACCTACCTGGAAATCCTCATCTAAAGTAGAAGTAGGTTGCTTACTACTTTTCCCTGTTTTTTGCTAGCTGTTGTTGCTTAGCATGGCTAGGATGCTAGTTGTTGTTGTCAACCATGGTTGAGACTGTGCACCACTGTATTCAAATGTGAATGGTACCTGTACATAAAAAATAGAGGAAGTCAATAGAAGTAGCAAAAAATATGAGGTTTTTGCCATGATCACACTATAGAAAGGCTTAAAAATTGTATATCTACACTAATTGCAACATTATAAACAAATTTGAAATAAAGGACACATATGAAACCAATTTTGTAAGAAATAATGCCTCCTTTGTATTAATCAATGAAATTTGATTACATATCCATCCCTCTTAGGGATACCAATTTTGATACAATGTTTACAATTGTTTTGATCCCCTAAACGAGGGTGATATACTCTAAATGCTCTTTAGGTTTCCACCAACTTTGTATGAGGGCTTACTAGGATACCTCCTTCTCCATTGTCAAGAGGAATGATCTTGAATAGCTTTGAGTCTTGGAAGGATCTGTCACCTACATGCAAGAAAACAACAAAACACATCAAAATCATATGAAACCTCTCCTAATGAGGCTATTGTTCAAGAAATACAAGAAATGAAGCAAACATGCAAAGAAAACATGAAATGTGTAAAAATGCTTATGAAATTGAAGTTAAAGCATAAAGCACAACTTAAAACATGTAAAAGAACCTATAAATGCATAAGATCTTGCAAATAAGGCATAAAAGAACCCAATGTATAAAGCTTGCAAAGGAAAGCATAATGAGCATAAATGTAAGTTAAGATACCTATAAAACTATAAATCAACCATAGAAATACATGTAATCTGGTTAATCTATGCATAATTAAGCTAGATGCATACTAATAAAGGGAAATATATGGCTAATTTGGAGGATTGAGCTCATCAAACCCTAGTTGTTGTTGCTTAAAGCAGATAGTTTTGTTAGTCGTGATTGATAGTCGCAACTAATCCTGTGAGCCACTATTGACAACAACGACCATGGGATAGGGATTCTACCCTCTGAATATTCGATAGAGAATGATCAATTCATGTATGCAGTTGGTGTTCACAAGGTCACCCGTGTATCAAAACATAGAATTGGTGGTGCATTATTTCATATTCATGGTTGATCAATGGAGAACAGTAAGCTTGATCAAGATTTTGGAAGCTCTTTTCATGCATGCACAATTGTCATTGGTCAATCGGATAACACTTCGTTACTCCTCAAGGGGATATGAAATTTCTCTCCAATCCGACAAGGCTTTGATATGTGATTGACACATTAACTCTCCAAGGTTTAAACTCCAAAATTGGGGTCTTAAGTAGACTCCCAAAATCCTTGCTCTAGCTTCATGGAGAAGCTAAGAACAAGAATTGGTTACACCCAGGCAGTTGAGGCAAGTCTTCTAGAAGCTTCCATTCATCCAACTAAATAAGAATCTATTATGCTCAATGGATTTTACTTGTCTTTGCTCACCCGAGTTTGTTATAGGGCTAACCACTGTTGCTTAGTGCGGCTAGGACCATAGTCGCTATTGTTAGCTACGACTAGCTCTTAGCTATTGTTGATAGTCGTGGCTAAGACCGTAGTATCTAATGTTATCAATGACTGAGGCTGTTTAGGACTAGGATGCCCTAAATGAGTTATTAGAATCACTACTTTACCTTGGAAAGGTCCGAGATCATTCATATGGTCTGCAAAGGTGCTCATATGAGTAGTCACATGATGTGTTTTAAGTGTCTACAAAAGGTGCCTATCTCCTATAAAAAATAAAAAAATAAAAATCTATACCGGCTGTGACATGAAGGCATATAAAATCTTTGGCATGGGGGAATGATGAGCACCAAAAATACTCATTTTATATACACTTTTAAGGGTATCATTATTGGTTTAATTAGCATTTGAAATGTATTTTTATATAGATTTTGCATATAATTGATAGAAAATGAAGTATTATGCTTGACTAGTGTTTTTAATGGAAAATATTTGTAAATGCAAGTTTTTTTTTCTAAATTGGTGTTTTGAGTCTACATCCCATTTGGGCCTAGGCAATGCACGAAGATATATTGAAAAGAACAATGGTAAATGGTGGAGGCAGGTGCCTGTATCACGACTATTAGTGGTATCTGTATCCCGACTATTGGTGGCACCTACCTCCCGACTACAAGTTGTAGTTGATCAATTCAATGTTGATTGGTTTACCAATGTTGACCAGTTGACCAACATTGATCGATTTATCAACGTTGAACGATTGACCAATGTTGGCTAGTTGACCAATGTTGATCGATTGACCAATTGACTATGCACTTTCTAAGGGGGTTGTTGCACAAAAGATAAAGGAGAAATATTCGTATTCTTATGCATATTATATTTTAACGTGCATTATGATTATAATAGAATAAAGCACTTTTATTCTAATTATTAAAATTTGACCAACTGACCATGTAATCTTTTAAAGCATTATTTTTAGGATTAGATTGTTATGTACACCTAAGGATTGTTATATTTATCCTTTTGGTGAATGAACATGCTTTTAATAGGAGAGAATAATAGTTGTGTATAACTGATTATAGAAAATCATGTTACGTGATTAAAATAGACCAATCTATTATTATAATAGGATATGGTTGCATTTTATATAAGAACGTAGGCCAGACGAATACACAAATTTGAATAATAAATTACACAGTCAATAAAATTATTTTATTCTACATAATTTATAGAGTTTCAAATACTCTTATCTGCTTAAATAAATCTTTAAGTAATTAGCCGGGTGGACTATCTATGGGAGCCTAGGCCCACTCCCTACAGTAGTCCTCCCCTATTTTATTTTTATTTATTTATTTTTAGTAGTTTGTTTGTTTTTCTACTTTATTTCTTGCTTTATTTTAATTTAGTTGTGTTTAATTTCCTGCACTTTAATTTCCAGTCGTGTGTTTTATTTTCAGCATTTTAATTTTAGTTTGTAATTTATTTATTTATTTATTTTTCTACACTTAGTTTTATTAGGTTTGGCTGAAATGAACATATATAAACACCCCCACCAAACCAATAGGTACAGAGGAATTAATTCCCCACACTATAGGCATATACTGTGCATGAAACTTGTAAGTTTACGAACTAAACGGGTTGATAATTAATGAAATAGAAATGATTTTTTTTTATAACATAAATTATGCTCACTAGGAATGCCAAAATTATGAGAGGAGGTTTGATGGATATAACTAAAGAAGTTGCCTCTACATCTCAAAATATTAGGGGCATTCAACTAGCAAAATTATCAAAAAGCAAGTTTCTATTGCCTAAGGTCAAGAGGAAGAGATATCCACTACCCAAAAGGAGTATTGGTGCTTATCTTATAATGGTCCTCATAATGTTGAAACCTACACTATCTATCAATACCAATGCTAGCTGACTATAGCCCAAAAAGTAGAAAGGTAGTAAAAAGGTATGTGGTTATCTCGATTTATCCAAAGTCAAATCTAGTTTCTAAAGAGCCTATGAATTCTGATTCAATCCACATATTGACTAGATCTAGGAAAATACCCCTTATATCAGATCCCCAAAATTTGGATGGTCCAAAATTTTCCCCATAGCTTTCAAAAGTAGAAAACCAAAGAGCAGGCCAAGCCAAAAATACCAAAATAAAATAAAGAGAAAAGAAGAGAGCAAGCCAAGAGAAAGTTGTGGTACCCTTCTATCACCAAAAAAAAATGGAAGAAGCCACGTAGTAGACAAGTCAATCTAAAAGGTAAAAAAGTTGTTGGAAGTTGTCAGATATAACATTGCTGAAGAGCTTAAAAGAACATCTTCAAAGGATAGAATGTATGACTCAATTATTCCAAAATAGATCAATTTACTTACACCAACACTAAAAACTACTTCAAAAAATAAATCTAGTTGTCCAAACATGAATTTAGCTCCATATTAGCAAACTTTTGGGATGGATAAGATTAAACCTCCCTCATTTTATGTCCCTATGGATGGAGGGTAATAGAGTTTATAATTGTATGTTGGACTCTAGATCAACAACAATAAACATACCAAAGGTTGTTTGTGATGCCATGAGTATGAAATACAGTCAGACCAGTTTTGACATGCTTTAGTTGGATGGAACTTCAATCTATACGATGTAAGTAGTGAAAGACATACCCATGATGATGCATAAAATCCTAGAAGTAAGTGTAATTCAAAAAGTAATAGTGGTTGATCTACCTCCTCTTTTTGGGCTATGCTTATTAAGGGAATTCATAGCCAAGTTCAAAGGGTACCTATCCTTGGATTACATGTATATGGTCATTATTTACAAGAGGAGGGAGGTAAGGATCTATGTGGAAAAGCCAAGTCCATATCACATAGAAAATATCCAAGAAGAGAGCATCAATATGGTCGAGGAAAATTTAGAAAGCCTTGAAGGACTAATAGAAGAATTATAGGTAGAAGATGAGCTTTCTCTAAGTAATTTTAATGCAATAATTAAAACTAGACTAGGAACTTGCTACATGATGGAGTAAAATGATGATTAGATTTTGACCATTGCAAATCATATGCTTCAAAAAATAGAAATGTGGAAGCTATTATTTGATGGGAATAGACACAAAAGTGGACCTAGAGTAGGAGTAGTCCTCCAATCCTCTTTTAAAAGAATAAAAAGGCTCTCATATAGACTATCCTAGATCTATTCAAATAACGTTGTAGAGTATGAAGAACTATGCTTAGGTTTTATGAAAGCAGAGAGAATGGTAATAAAATGTATCTTAATCTATGGTGAATTTGAATTGATAGTGAACTAAGTTACTAAAAATATAGCAGTAAGCATCATTATATCAAAGCTTACAAAAATAGAATTTGGTATTTGTTAGAGAGATTTGATGCTATTAATATAAATCCATCCCTAGAAATGAAAATCTACTAGAAAACAAGGCTTTAAAGGAATCTGATTTCAACCCTATTGCTAGAGATAGGAAAGCATAAAAGAGGGCCAAGATGGATTTTTGGCCATTAGTGTTAGACAAGGACTGCTCTAGTAGGTGTTTGATAATGATGAGCAAATAATAATATTTATTACTTAAGAAGCTATATCTTCTATGAATTAGAAAAAATATAATGCAAAGTCAATTTGATAGTGAAGATATAATTCAACTAAAAAATAATTATATTCCAAAAGGTCTCATCACTTTAGAGAGCCTTTTACAATCTAAAAAGATAAAAGATATATGTTTATGAAAAGGAATTTAAGGAGGTTCAAATGGAGTAAGAAAAAGTAATTAAGGTTGGAATAAAATTCTCTCAAAATAAGATAGATGATATTATTACACTCTATAAGGATTTTGGAGATGTGATATAATGGAGTTATGAGGATATGAAGGTTTATGATAAGAATATTATACAACATACAATTGAGCTACTTCTAGACACCAAGCTATTTTGACAAAAGCAAAGATCTATAAACCCTAGTATTGAGTCTCTAATGAAGTAGGAGCTATTAAGTTATAGGAGGCTAAAGTAATATATTCCATTAATCATTCAACTTGGGTAGGTAACTTAGTTTTAGTTTGGAAGAAGAATGGTGATATTCAAATGTGTGTTGATTTACAAAACTTGAATAGAGATTCATTACAATATCGCTATCCCTTGCCTCAAATAGATTAAATATTGCAAACAATATCTAGAATTGAGATATTCTCTCTGTTGGATGGATATTCAGGTTTGAATCAAATTTATATCAAGGATGAAGACCAACATAGAATAATGTTCACCACAAAATGGAGAACATTTTCTTATTAGAGTTGTTATTTGGTTTATCCAATCATGGATCTACCTTTCTAAGAGCAATGGACCTTGCTTTTGGGAAATTGGTAAATAAGGTGATTCTCATTTACTTAGATGATATGACAATATTCTCTCATGAAAACAATTGGCATCTAGAGCATCTAAAACTGGTCTTTGAAAGGCATCCAAAGTTTGAAATTTCCCTAAATCCTAAGAAATCTATCTTTGCAGTCTAGGAAGGAAAATTGTTGTGTGATATTATCTCAAAGCAAGGATTGTCCATTTATTTGGATAAAACAAAAGAAATACCATCGCTACCTACTCCACTTAATAAGAAGGATGTTCAATATTTCTTTGGTAACATTAACTTTGTCTAGAAGCTCATATTAGACTTTGGTCATATTGTAAAGCCTATGACTATACTACTAAAAAAGGAGTTGCCTATCATTGATAGAAGAAAGGAGAGAAGCTTTTAAGAAAATTAAATAAGCTATAAGTGAAGCTCTAGTATTAGCAAATCTAGACTATTAGAAATATTTCATTCTATATGTATATGGTCATGAAGAAAGTATATTCATAGTGCTTACATAGAAAGATAAATATCAAAATGAGTGCCCCATTTCTTTCCTCAACCAAACATTGCACAACTATGAAGAATAATACAATTTCATTGAAAAATATGTATTTGCTCTTGTGGAGTCCTTAAATAAATTAAGATATTATATCTCATAAAGCAAGACCATTGTATGTATTATACATTTGGATGTTTGGAACTTTGTTTTACAAGGGGATCATGGTGAAAATAGAGCAGGCTAGATCACTAAGATCCAGGAATATGATATATATATATATATTAGGCCAACCAAGCTAATTAGAGGGAGAGATTTATGTGAATAACTTGCTAATTCTAGAGCATCTAAGAAAAACCTATGACTAGAGAAATTACCTGAGCCAAAATGGGAGGAGTTCTTAGAAGGGAAGAGTGACTAGATATTTGATATAATTAAACACTTCAAGATTGGTAAGTGTCCAGAGAATCTTACTTCTTTATAAAGAAGGATATGTAGACTCTAGGATTTAAATTTTTCATGGATGATAGTAGTCTATATAGAAATAATTTTGATGGATTTATTCTTTGCCACATTCATCTGGAGGAAGCAAATGAAAATTTAAATAAATTTCATTTAGGCTTCTCTAGAGGGCATTATTATTACCAAAAAATAGCAACAAATATCCTATGAGCCATATATTATTGGCATACTCTCTTTCAAGATGCTTTCAAAATTATAAAATTCTATGAAGCTTGCCAAAGGTTTGTTAGAAGGAGAAGAAATGTAGCACTACCCCACCTTTAAATAATGGAGGTTTGGTTTCATTGGGGTCATCACGCCAAACTTCTCATCTAAACATAAATTTATTCTTAATACAACATATTATTTTACAAGGTGGTCTGAAGTAGTAGATACAAAGAAAGAAGACCAAGAGGTTGTGGTGAAATATCTAGAGAAGTTGATTGTCAGGTTTAGAATTTCTAAGACAATCATAATGGATAGTGGGTCTACATTTCTAGGAACTAAGCTTCTTGATTTTACTTCCAAATACAACATCTACTTAAAACCTTCTTCCAATTACTATCAACATGGTAATGGTTTGGCTAAGTCAATAAACAAAAGCTTGCTGAAAATTATAAAAATAATTATTGGTAAAAACCAAAGAAATTGGTATTTGATGCTAGATCATGCATAGTGGGCAGATCATATTACTCCAAAAGGAGCTTTAAAAACATCCCTATACTCTCTGGTGTATGGAAAAAGGGTTGTGCTTCCATTATATACGGATCTTTTGGAAATGAGGCTCTTAAGAAATTTCTAGATATAGAACCTCTAAGAGTAAGAATAACTAAATTTTTGCTCTTAGAATAACAAATAAAGGAGGCTTATAACAATTTCTACCAGCATAAAAAAAATAATCAAATATTGGTTTGATAAAAAGGCCTCTCCTCAGAACTTCAAAGTTAGAAACCTAGTGCTGAAATGGGATAGGTTACAACTAAGATAAAAAACATTAGAAGTTTGACTTCCTCTGGATTGGGCCATATCAAATCACTAGAGCTAAAGAGTTTAACTCTTTTGAGTTGACTATAATTAGAGGCCAAAAATTACCAATTCTGATGAATGGATTTGAAACATTTGGCTTAGAAAAGTGTGTCAAGCCATGTAAAACATTGTAAATAGTAGTGTAGTGTTTAAAATTTGAAGTTGCAATTGAATAAAGCCAAAAGCTAAAAAATGGTATTCATTGAAGCAAGCAATGACAATTAGTGAGAAGGAGACCTAAGTGGTTTCACCAACCACAACCATGGGAAAAGCATTTGAGTTAAAGTATAAAAGCATGCGTGCATTAATGCACTTTGGGTGCTAACCACTGGCAAAATGTATATAAAATTACCAGTACTCTTTATATTATGTACACTGATATTTGTGGCACTTAATGGTTTTTTTAGTAGAATATAAGAATAAGAGCAAGTTCTTTCTAGGAAATAAAGCTTTGTGAAAGTAATTATAGAGTTTGATAAGTTGGTCGAATGCCTAGGAATTGTTTTTAATATGAACTTTACTATCAAAGCAAAGCATCTTAGAAACATAAAATAATAGAAGCCTATGATATATTTAGAGAACCATATAAACTCAATCGATTGACACTCTTTCTTGTGAAAATCATGTAGTGCATCCCTATCCATAATTGGTGGCAGCAATTATTGAATATTGTGGTGTTGGATCAAGAACTATAAGGGACACTAAAGGCTAGGTACTTTTTTCTATTTTACCTAAAAAATTTATAGAAACCTTTGCTGGAGCCTTTCTCCCTTCCATACCTAAAGTGTTTAACAAGGAAGGTCAAATTGCTTATTATAACAATAAAGTAGAGTCCTGGATTAGTAAACAACTAGATAATAATGCAAGTAGCCTCTGTAATATTCTAGCTCAAATAAGTAATTTTGTGTTCTATATTAAGTATATTTTCACTTGCTACTATCCTTTTTGGTCTATAATGAGATAAAATAGTATACAACTAATAAATAGCTATGGCCTATGCCATCACTAGTCCCTAACCCATTTATTTTGATTGGTTCAAAGTTCTTAGCGACCAAATCCATGAAATAGTAGGGTTTAGTTAGCAAGATTTTTTTGGTATCCATCCTATATAGTTTAGATCTTTGTCTATTTCAAGGCCAAAATCTTCCTTGACCTTTAAACTAAAAAAGTAGCCAAATATGGAAGAACTCTCTCTGTAGTAGACTGGATGCCATTCCTCTGGTCATCTAACTCATGCTATGATTTCAATAAGGCTTTTTTTGGGTCTTGCATTATCATGCATAAAGGAATAAATTTCTCGATTGACAAAAGGATCCAAATATCACATATGCATGCTTAGTATGGAAACTAATATTGGTACTTTATACTAAAAGGTATAATAATAAGGGTGTATGGATTTGGAACAAAGCCATTCTTGTTACTCCATTTCATCATAGACTAGATTTTTGCTCGATTTTTTTTGACATATAGACTGTATTAGTGAAAATTATGGTGTCAAAGTGAATAAACATACCTTATACCCTTTACCTCTAGGTTATGGGCCAATAAATCTCAAGGCATAAAAATTAGGTGAAGCATTGAAGCAGAGGCTACTTAGAATGAAGCTTGAAATAGTGTTAGATAGGTGGATCTATGACCCAAAAGGTATTATAAAGGCCTACCTTGCTAGAATAAATAGGAATCCTCCTTTATATGAGCATACCTCAAGGACAGGAACATAAAAACTCAAAAATACAATAGATGAGGTGACAACTAAGTGTTGGCTCGGATTTCATGCACACCCTATGGAGAGTAAACTGAAAACACAAGTAACATTTAATGGGAATATATTCCATCTCACTTTAGGATCTTTTTGGTTATCTAAGGTGTGAGTTATAGGGTTGGGTCAAACGTCCTCACTCTTTTCCACTTCTGGAATAGTTTCAAATGGATTACCTGTGTACCTGCAAGGGGGTTCAACTTCCATCTATTGCTTTTTTTGGTTATCAATCAGGTTTACATTATGTTTGATCCAACTCTTCAAATTTTAGCATATTAAATGAATAAAGAATTTTAAAGAAAATAAAAATGGGACCCTTTTAGAAATAAAATAGGGAGAGCACGGTAGGGAAAAAAAAGAGGATGTATAATTCAATTGCAAATTATAACTAGTGAAATCAATCAAATAATTTAGCTTCACAACAAGACAACATCAAATGAAGAAAGGATCCAGCTTTCTAAGACCACTTTCAACCTTGAGAATAGGACAAAACAACACAGAGATAAAAGGTAAATTATGAACATAAGGGAGGTTAATGAAAATTGGTGTTTCTTCCCAACATTCTAGCTCACATAATGAGAATAGTGCAATTAGAACACCGGCCTAAACTTAAGCTCTTAATTTCCTCAAGCATACAAAGAAAAGGATGAAGCTAAACAACCTAACATAATATTAATAATTACAAATTTACAATTAAATAAATTCTTAAGCGAGATGAAAATAGAAGAAGGTGCACTTATCACAGTCTAGAAAATATTAGGCTCTTGGCCACACTATTTCAGAAAACGATGTCACATCAACCTCAAGTATAGAAGAAAGCATTCAAGACAAAAATTAATTTTTTTGTTAAGTTAATTTTTTTTATTAAGGGGGCATTTGAAATGTGCCCCAACACCTTGATACAAAAAAGGATGATAAGACGCAGAAAGAGCAAAAGTAAAACTTAGAGAGGAAAGAGAAGAGGATGCAAAGAAGGAACAAAATGCATCCTTAACAAAATAGGGAAAAGTAGGAAACTATACAGAAAAACCATAGGGAAAGAAACCCCACAGGACCAAAAGCAGGCACAAAAAAGTAAATCACTGCATAGGAGGTGCATCAGTATGCATGGGAGAAGCATTAGTATTTTCCAGATCTCCTTCCATAGCTTCTTCCTTGGCTCCTTCCTTAGATTCTTCCTTGGGAATCTCCTTGAATATTTCCTTAGCAATTTCAACAACATCATCCTCCTTAGCATCAAAAATTTAGCTAAAGCAGAGTTAGCAGACCCAACCTCATCATACGTATCATAGAAAAAAAACAAATTTAAGTTGTTCCTCTGGTCCTTCAGTTGAGAAATGGCCTTCCCAAGAGCAACATAAGTAGACTCCAAGTGACCAATAGTAGCAGAGGAGGATTAAATAACCAGTTTGTGAAAATATTTCTCAACAACATCCGTAGAGTCAGTCTCACTGTCTTTTTTATCTTTTAAAGAATTTGGGGTTTCTTTACTCTTGAGTCTTTGAGAACATCTCGTAGGAGTAACTTCCACCTTAAATTTTTTCTTAGCATTAAAGGATGTCTGAGGTTTTTTAATATTACTCTTAATTTTGGCTCCTCTCATTTTAGAACTAGGAGTGGGATAGGACTCATCCTCAAAGTTTTCCTGGACAGTGATATTTCCTTTTGGAAAATTTTGAAGCAGATAAGCATACAAAATTTTAAATAGTCCTTGATGGGAAGGCCAACCTTCCTCTTCCTTGGCACGGGTGGAAGTAATAGAATAATCCATGGACTAGTATAAAAACTTAGGGATATTAAGAAACTTAGCATCTCTAAAATGGTTTACAAAAGATAGATGAAAACTGCACAACTTTGACTCAGGGTCATCAACAGTCAGATATTGCATGATGGGTTTCAAAAGTTCCTTCCAAGGAGTTAATAAGACTTTGTGAAACAAACCTTTTTTGTGAAGATTCCATAGTGGTGAAGAAGGTTCAAAATGGGTAAGCTCCGCTTCCCAGTTGTGCTTGTTGTTGAGCAAGGTGCAGTGACAATATTGTCATTGTTGTCAACACACTCAGATGGATAGGTTGATGTAGTGGATAGTTGTTCGAAGGTTTTTCGGAGTATGTACTGTGGTTTTCAATGCTTATGATGATGTTTTTGATGTTTGGGTGAAGTTGTTACAAGTTTTTCGTGCAAATTTGCAAAAGTTGCAAAAATTATCAAGAAGTTGTCAAAGTAGCAAAAGTTGTCAAAAAGGTGCGCTCCTTGCTTGCAGTGCATGGTCGAACAGGTCAAAGCATGTTGGCATGCTGGGAAATGTGTTAGAATAGTGTTGTATGTGTCATATTGATGTTTGTATTGATCATTTGCATCGTCGGTACTTGGTTGGACAATTTTGCACTTAGTTGGATAGTTGTAAAATCTGCGTTAGAGGCCACTTTGCAAGAGGAATATTAAGTAATCCATGAAGAATTAGAACTTGAAATTTTTATGGAGGTAGTATGATATACATAGAGCTTATGTTTTAAATTTTAACCTGAACAGAGACCCGAGAAAGAAACGACAGCAGTTTCAAAATGCCTCTGCAACACCTTTTCCAGTTTATGTGACGTGTAAAATATGCGCCAGAGGTCACTTTGCGGGAAGAATATTAAGAAATATATGAGGAATTAGACCTCAAATTTTTTATTGGAGGTATATGAATATACTGAGAGCTTATTTTTTAAATTTCAGCCCAAACGGAGTCTGGAAGAAGAAACGGTGAGCGTTGCAAAATGGCTCTGGAGCACTTTTTCAGTTTGTGACAGGTGTAAAATCAGCGTCAGAGGCCACTTTGTCGGAGGTACTGCAATTAATCCGTGAAGAGTTGAAATTTTAAATTTAAACTGAAGGTATTCGGTTTATCCAAGAATATATGTCTCAATTTTTAGCCCGTTTAAAAATTTGAGGAGGAAGTTATGACTGTTACAAAAAGCCCTATCAGCTCTTTTTGGAATTTTTGGTAGTTTCTAAGAATGTAACGGTTGAGTGGTACTTTTGTGTAATTGAAAAAAAAAGAGCTGCATTTTTTTAATGTGAAGCATATATATGTTTTAAAAGAAAAGGGAGAAGAGGTTTTTTGAAGAAAGGACTGCCGATGCATGTTGTGAAGAATTGTTTTCTTTGAGAGTTTGATTGAAAAATGTGCAAGGTGTGAGATAATCAATGTGCAGAGTTGAGAAGATTGAAAAGGTTAGACAAAATATTTTAGAGGAGAATATTTGTGAGCTAGACCACTCAGGGTATTTTGATGAGATCTAAAACTTTTATAAGAGCTTCTTAAATTTGTCGAGTCGATGCTTGGCAACAGGGGTCGGTGCTCCTTGCTAAATTTCGGGTTGGTTGGTGCCATTCCCTACAGTTGGTGCTACAAAAATATTGTAAAGACCAAATATTTTCGAGGTTAGATTTGGATGGGAGTCCAAATAGTCCATTGACATAGTGGTTTTCCCACATCGGGTTTCCACTATAAATCTGGTGTTATGTGATGCATTTTTGTGTGATTACTTGTTTTGATTTGATTTCATAGTTGGATTAAATTTTTAATATACACTGATTCACCCCCCCTTTAAGTGTCACATTTAGTTCAACAATTGGTATTAGAGCGAGGTTCCTAAATAGGCTTAACTGGTTAGGGTGATCTTGGAAGTGACACAATGTCAGGTGTGAAGGCTTCTCATCAAAAAAAGCACCATTGTTTGATGGAACTAATTACGTATTTTGGATACTTAGTATGTAGACATATATTTGTGCCTTGGGATACGACATTTGGGATTCAATAAATAGTGGATACACAATACCCACTTCTCCAACCAATGTTGCTGGTAAGAAATTATTTGAGAATGACTCAAAAGCAAAGAATGCTATCATGTGTGGATTAGTGGATAGCGAACTGATAAATATTATGGGTTGTAAAATGGCAAAAGAAATATGGGATAAACTGAAGAGCAATCATGAAGGAGATGTTAAGATCAAGGAGGTCAAGTTACAAACACATCGAGCTCAGTTCAAAGGATTAAAGATGAATGAGGATGAAATTATAGAGGCATATATGCTGAGAGTTAATGAAGTCATTAATTCGATTAGAGGACTTAGTGATGAAATCAAATATTATGTCATCGTGAAAAGATTATTAAGGTCCCTTCCCCAAAGATTTGATTCTAAATTTTCAGCTATAGAAGAAGCTAAAGATCTGAATTCTTTTAGTATGGATGAGATTCATGGTTCTTTCACTGCATATGATATGAGAATAGGAAAATCTAAACCCACATACAGAGAAGTTGCTTTTAAAGTACCATAAAAATTATGAAAGCAAAACAACAATCCGAGGAAGAAGAGACATCAGATGAAATGGAAGTAAACTTTGTTCGAAAACTAAAAAGGGGAAAAGGAAAATATAGAGGAAAGTTACCATTTAAATGTTTCAACTGTGGAGGCATTGGGCATTTCGTAGCTAAATGTCCACTTAATGAGAAGAACAAAAGTGATGAAGTATCGCACGAAGAAAGAAGTGACTGGAAGAAAAAATCAAATTTCAGAAAAGGCAACTTCAAGAAGAAAAGTTTCATCTCCAAGAAGGCCAGATCATTAGAAGACAACTCTAGTGAGGATTCTAAAAAAGAAATAGGTGAAGCCCTTTTCATGGCATTCGAAGAAGAAAAACTAGAAAAAGAACAGGAATGTGATGAAGAATAAATTGATGCAGAAGTGAATTTGGAAGATGAACTAATTGCAGCTCTGGATGAATTGAAGACATAAAGAAAAAGGAATAAGAAAATTTCAAGAAAGCTTAAGGATGCAAACGAAATCATAACAAGTTTTAAAGTGCAGATAGAAGAATCCAAGAAGATCTCCTAATATTTTGAAGTACAAATAACCATGAAAATAGATTATTGCAACAAGTTAGAAGAAGAGATTGTTGGTTTAAGGATGCAACTAGAAGAGATGAATCAAAAAATTGGCTTTTATCACAAACGTGAAGAGAGTTCTATGAAGCTGGATAAGATCATAAATAACTAGAAGACTACATATATCAAATTTGGTTTGGGGTTTGACGAAGGAGAATCATCAAATGGATCAAATGCCACAAATGAAGAATCCACAAAAAATGAAGAAAAAAAATAGGTTAATCAAGCAAAAATGAATCATGAAAAGGAAAGCAATAATGCAAGGCACGAAAGGATAATTGACAATGATGGTTTCACCATTGTCACACATCAAAGAAGAAGAATATTTATGGCTCCTACAACAACATGGCAAAGACCACCACCTAGGTTTAATCATCCCTTTTATGGTTACTATTTTAAATGCAATTATTATGGACATAAGATTTTAGATTGCAAGTATAATGTAGGACCAAGGAATTTTGCCAGTAGAAATGATTTTTCACCTTTGATGGATTATGCAGTAGAATGTTATAACTGTCATAACTTTGGGTATATTGCAAGAAATTGTAGAAGTACATTTACATCAAATCAATTTTAGGGAAGAAAATTTCAGCCAAATGGAATAAGACAAAATAGAAAATTTTTTGAAAAACATGTACAAGCTACTGAAAAAGAAAAGCCAAAACAAGAGCCCAAAACTGTAATCAAACCAGAGTGGAAAGAAAAAGAGTAACCTAAGGAAGAAAAAGGAATCCTTGATCATACAAACAACTTTTAAAGCATAGAATAAATCCGCACCATGGATGCTCTAGTCATATGACAGGTGATAAACAAAAATTTGAGAAGTTGCAACAATATGAAGGTGGTTCAGTGAAATTCGAAATCAATGATGGAGCTAAGATAGTTGGCAGATGTTTAGTTAAGATCAATGATGAAAAAAGTAGGTCATAAGAAGTCTTGTTTGTGGTTGATCTGAAGCATAACTTGTTGAGCGTAAGTCAGATTTGTGACAGAGGTCATGATGTGATCTTTAAGAAGTAAGGTTGTGAAATCAGAAAGGCAAACAATGGAAATTTGATAGCAGCTGGATCAAGGACATCTGGTAACCTGTACACTCTCTCAGAGACTTCAGAAGGACCTTGCTTTATTGGATAGGAAGAAGAGAATTGGTTGTGGCACAAGAGGCTTGGTCATATCAGTTTTGACAATCTAGTAAAAATCAGTTCAAAGAAAGTAGTGATAGATATTCCCACCATTGGCAAACCATCAAATAGCATTTGTGCTTAATGTCAAAAAGGGAAGCAAACTAGAGTCTCATTTAAAACAAAAGAGTACTACACGAGCAAACCTTTGGAACTAGTACATACTGATTTATGTGGACCCATGAGAACGCAAAGCATAAACGGTAACACATATTTCATGTTGTGTATAGATGACTATTTCAGGATGACATGGGTATTGTTTTTGAAGTATAAATCAAAAGCTTTTGAGATGTTCAAGGTTTTCAAAAACCAATTTGAGAATCAAACAGGAAAAATGATTAAATATTTAAGGTCAGACGGAGGAGGAGAGTTCATTTTAGAGGATTTCATAGAGTATTGTGAAAAATATGGCATTAGGAGATAGTTTTCAGCATCCATGACACCTCAATAGAATGGTGTGGTAGAAAGAAATAATAGGGCAGTGCAAGAAATGGCATGGACTATGTTGATTGAGAGCAAAGTAGCAGAAATTTTTTGGAAAGAGGTAGTCCATACTGCGGTATACATCCAAAATAAGTGCATGTTGAGGATGCATAAAAGCAAAAATCCTTATGAGTTGTGGTTCGGTAAAAAGGCAACAACAAGATATTTTAAAGTTTTTGGCAGCAAGTGTTACATCAAAAGAACTGAATAAAACCTTGGTAAGTTTGAAGATGGAGCGGATGATGGTATTTTTCTTGGCTATTCATCAAAAAACAAAGCTTAAAAATGTTACAACAAGAGGCTAAGAAAAATTGTGGAAAGTGTCGATGTTAAAGTTGATGAAGGAAGGGAATGAGTAATTAGCTATGAAAAGAACTACCCAATTTATGAAGAGGTCATTGAAGGAGATGAGGAAGAGGAAACGGAAAAGAAAACAAGAATTGACTCAGAGGATTCAAAAAGTGGTTCAGAATTGAAAGAAAACAAGAAATTCAAAACAGGTAGATGGCATAAAGATCATCCTAGAGAGAAAATAATTGGAGACCCCACAGTTGGTGTTCAAAAAATAAGAATATTAGTAACTACTCTTTACTATCTAGAATTGAGCCCAAAAATGTTGTCGAAGCAAGCAAAGATGAAAGTTGGATAAAGGCAATAAATGAAGAATTAGATCAGATCGAGAAAAACAAGACTTGGGAGTTAGTACCAAGACCCGTAAATAAAAATATAATCGGTACTAAATGGGTCTTTCGAAACAAATTGAATGAAGATGAACATGTAGTCAGGAACAAAGCAATATTGGTATGCAAATGGTATGCGCAAGTTGAAGGTATTGACATCGAGGAAACCTTTGCACATGTGGCCAGACTAGAGGCAATTAGAATATTTCTTGCTTTAGCAGTTTACAAGAATTTCAAAGTTTATCAAATTGATGTGAAATCAACATTTTTTAATGGGAAACTTGAAGAAGAGGTTTATATTGAGAAGCCATACGGTTTTTAGCTTGGTGATGATCCCAACTTGGTTTGCAAGTTGAATAAAATGTTATATGGCTTAAAACAGGCACCCCAGCATGGTATGCAAGGCTAGACAGTTATCTTACTCAACAAGGGTTCAAGAAAGGTATGGTGGACAATAATTTGTATGTCAAAATAGAAAATGGTCATCATATTGTTGTTGTTGTATACATAGATGATATCATATTTGGCAGCAACAAAGATGATTTGTGTAAAGATTTAGCAAATAAGATGCAGAAAGAGTTTGAAATGTCAATGATTGTAAACTTTTGTATTTTCTCGGATTGCAAGTTAATCAAAAGGAGAAGGGCATATTTATTTCTCAAATTAAATATGTGAAAGAGATGCTGAAAAAGTTCACAATGGAGGATTGCAAGCCAGTTAGCACTCCTATGACGACAGGTTGCAAGTTGAGCAAGGATGACAAATCTCCACTTGTTGATCAAACTATGTACAGATCCATGATTGGGAGCTTACTGTACTTGACAGCTACTATATCAAAAATTTTGCAAATAGTATGCATGGTAGCATGATTTTAGGCTAGTCCCAAGGAGACTCATGTGACAGTAGTGAAGAGGATTTTTCAATACCTCAAGGGTACTATGGAGTATGGGTTATGGTATCCAAAAGGTAAGGACTTCACCCTTATTGCGTATTTAGATGCAGATTGGGCAGGATGTGTAGATGATAAGAAGAGTACCAGTGGAGGTACATTCTATCTTGATGATAATATTGTTGCATGGCATAACAAAAAGTAGGAGTCAGTCTCATTATCCACAACAGAGGCAGAGTATATTGCAGCGACATCATGTTGTACATAGGTACTTGGAATGAAACAAACATTGAATGATCTTGGAATAAATTTTAGTGAGCCCATATCGATCATGTGTGACAATACAAGTGCAATCAATATCTCAAAGAATCCAGTTATGCATTCTCGCACAAAACATATTGCTATTCGATACCATTTTTTGAAGGAGAAAGTTGCGAAAGGTGAGGTTAAGTTGGATTTTGTTCCAACAACAAAGCAAGTAGCGGATATCTTCACCAAACCATTGCCCAAGGAAGTCTTTGAGTACCTTCGTAAGAAATTGGGAGTGGTCACACTTCCCAAGCATTGACTAGCTATCGGGACCACATTCTTAGGGGGAGCATTTATCTCTTTGTTTATATTTTTTCTCATGTTTGTGATTCTTGCTAAGTGTAATAATTTTTGCCTGAGAATGTTGTGCATTGACTCAGGGGGAGTTTGCAGCAGCCCTTTGGTATTGTTGTTAAAGGGGGAGAAGAGTTATAGGAAATTGTGCGTGTGTTGCCAACAATTCCAAAGGGGGAGATTGTTGAGCAAGGTGCAATGACAATATTGTCATTGTTGTCAACACACTCAGATGGACAGGTTGATGTAGTGGACAGTTGTTCGGAGTATGTATAGTGGTGTTCAATGCTTATGAGGATGTTTTTGATATTCGAGTGAAGTTGTTACAGGTTGTTCGTGCAATTTTGCAAAAGTTGCAAAAATCGTCAAGAAGTTGTCAATGTTGCAAAAGTTGTCAAAAATGTGTGCTCCTTGCTTGTAGTGCATGGTCGGATAGGTCAGATCAGTTTTGAGCATGTTGTCATGCTAGGAAATGTGGTAGAATAGTTTTGGAGGTATCATCTCGATGTTTGGAATGATCATTTTCATCACCGGTACTTGGTTGGACAATTTTGCACTTAGTTGGACAGTTGGAAAATCTGCGTTAGAGGCCACTTTTCAGGAGGAATATTAAGAAATCCATGAGGATTTAGACCTTGAAATTTTTACTGAAGGTAGTATGATGTACAGAGAGATTATTTTTTAAATTTTAGCCCAAACGGAGACCCGAGGAGGAAACGAAAGCAGTTGCAAAATGCCTCCGTAACACTTTTTCCAGTTTGTGACAGGTGTAAAATATGTGTCAGAGGTCACTTTGCGGGAGGAATATTAAACAATTCATGAGGAATTGGACCTCAAATGTTTTACCAGAGGTAGATGGATATACTGAGAGCTTAAGTTTTAAATTTCAGCTCAAACGGAGTCCGGAAGAAGAAACGGTGAGCATTGCAAAATGGCTCTGGAGCACTTTTTCAGTTTATGTGAAAGGTGTAAAATAAGCATCAAAGGCCACTTTGTCGGAGGTACTACGAATAATCCGTGAAGATTTAAAATATTAAATTTAAACTGAAGGTATTCGGTTTATCTAATAATATATGTTTCAATTTTTAGCCCGTTTGAAATTTGAGGAGGAAGTTATGATTGTTACAAAAAGCCCTATCAGCTCTTTTTGGCATTTTTGGAAATTTCTAAGAATGTAACGGTTGAGTGGTACTTTTGTGTAACTGAAAAAAAGAGCTAGGTTTTTTAATGTGAAACCTATATATGTTTTAAAAGAAAAGGGAGAAGTGGGTTTTTTGAAAAAAGGACTGTCGGTGCATGTTGTGAAGAATTTTTTTTTTTGGCATTTTGGTTGAAAAATATGCAAGGTATGAGATAATCAATGTACTGAGTTGAGAAGATTGAAAAGGTTAAACATAATATTTAGAGGAGAATATTTTTGAGCTAGACCACTCAGGATCTTTTGATGAGATCTAAAACTTTTATCAGAGCTTTTTAAATTTGTTGAGTCGGTGCTTGGCAACAGGGATCGGTGCTCCTTGCAGTTGGTACTGCTAAAGTCCGGGTTGGTTGGTGTCATTCCCTACAGTTGGTGCTACAAAAATAATGTAAAGACCAAACATTTTCGAGGTTGGATTTGGATGGAAGTCCAAACAGTCCATTGGCAGAGTGGTTTTCCTACACCGGGTTTCCACTATAAATTTGGTGTTATGTGATGCATGTTTGTGTGATTGATTTTTTTGATTTAATTTTTAGTTGGATTAAATTTTTAATATATACTGATTCACCCCCCTCTCAGTGTCATCCTTAGTTCAACACTTGTTCCTCCGCACCGTGCGACCGTCTGCAACCTGCCCAATCAGCTTAGCAAGGAGTTCCACAATAATCTGGAAGTCCACCCCATGTATAATGATGATGATATTCTCCCAGGTTGAGGCAAAATTCATACTGACATCCCAGTCAGAACCAGAGAACATTTTGAAAAAGGAATTAGACCATATTTGCCTTTGAGTATGACTTCGATGATAGGATCAATAGAAAAAGTATCAGGTTCAACAAAGGTCATTTTGGCGTCTTCCATGAAAAAGGAACAAGGGAAAATTAACAAGATACATAGGGGCAGATATTGAGCAAGCAATGAAAGATACAAAGTGTCACCAGAATTTATAAAATGTCTTGGTGACATAAAACAAGGAAGAACAATATCATGACAAACCAAAAAGGCAATTTCTCTGGGAAAAGGTAACGACAAGACTGGAGAAGCTAATTAGTTATAAGACCAATTGAGGAGGATTATCCGACGACCAAAATCATGACAAAAATTTGTTAAAAATTGCTAGAAGTCTTTATTTCCAAGTTTTTGCATCCTTCGATTACATTTTATGGGAGTATTTATAGACTCAGGACATGCCCTGATTTTTCATAAAATATCTTCTCCCAAGGAATTAAAAACAATTTAAAAAAACCACCATCGAAGCTTTACAATATAAGGCATTTTTAAATAGAGTTTTGATCAACCCTAATCACTCCAAAAATCTACCTGGGTATCTTGCCATAAATGGAGAAGATAAGATCTGATTTTATCTTCATCAAATGGATACTGCGTGCAAGTGTATCTTCACCTTTCGGCAAGTTGTAAGAGCATCTCATTAATTCCTCATCTGCAAAATCTGGATGGATCACTGACTTCCCAGGCCTTCTATCCTCGCACAATCCCTTTTGCTTGATTCGCATTGAAATTCTCTGCCCACCATCACTTTCGCCATTAATTTTACCATTAAATGCATCCACCGACAAATTCCTGCAAAAATTTAAAAAGGGCAAATGTTAGAACATTAGCTTTAAAATTAAATTTAATTAATTTAATTTTTCCTAAGGTTCAAGCTTTAAATTTTAGGTTTTAAATTTTTTATTACTTTTCCAAAGTTTGCCACAAAATACTTTTTAGGGCTGAGATTTTAATTAATTTTTATTATTATTTTAATCCCTAGGGTTTGACATTTTAATATGACATTTTTAACTTTCTTCTTTCCCTTTCTTGAAAATGTCATGCCATCGCTACATTTTTCATTCATTTCTCTTCCAACCTTAAAAATGTCATGCCATCGCTACATTTTTCATTCATTTCTCTTCCAACCTTGAAAAAATCGCTATATTTTTTATTCCTTCTCTTCCAACCTTAAAAATATCACGCCATCACTACATGTTTCATTCATTTCTTTTCCTTCCTTAAAAATGTTGTGCCATCACTACATTTTTCATTCATTTCTCTTCCAGCCTAAAAATGTCGTGCCACTATATTTTTCATACATTTCTCTTCCAACCTAAAAATGTCGTTTTCATTCATTTATTTTCCTTCCTTAAAAATGTTGCGATATTGCTACATTTTTCATTCATTTCTCTTCCAACCTAAAAATGTCGCGTCATCCCTACATTTTTCACTCATTTCTCTTCCTTCCTTAAAAATGTCACGATATCGCTACATTTTTCATTCATTTCTCTTCCTTCCTTGAAAATGTCACGAAAATCAAACATTTTTTCATTCCTTTTTTTTCCAACCTACAAATATCACCCCATCACTACATTTTTTATTTCCTTCACTACATTTTTTATTTCCTTCACTACATTTTTTATTTCCTTCTCTTCCTTCCTTAGAAATGTCGTGAAAATCAAACATTTTTCATTCCTTTCTCTTCCAACTTAAAAATGTCGCGCCACCGCTACATTTTTCATTTCCTTCTCTTCCTTAGAAATGTCGCGAAAATTAAACATTTTTCATTTTAAGCCTCTTTCCTTAAAATGTGGCGCCATCGCTACATTTTTCATTTCTTTCTCTTCCAACCTTAGAAATGTCACGAAAATCAAACATTTTTCATTTTAAGCCCTTTTCTTCCAACACTTAGCAAATTTTCTAGAATTTGTACATTGACTAATTTGTTGGGCACTTTGTAAAATTTCTAAAAAAATCAAACATGGATTCCAATGACCCCACACTTTGGATTTTGGCACTTTAAAGGTTTGTGAAGGATCCTCCATTCTCGAAATGATTTTCAGATACTGGAAAATGAATTTTAATTACCCGAAAGTTGCCAGTTTCACGTGGTGTGAAATTTAGGGTAAAAATTGAAAGTGCTCAGAATTGAATGAAACTTTTCAGGCATCCAAATGAGCCAAATGGGTATCCGAATATGTAGAAAAAACTTGAAAATTCACTTTGGATCAGAAGATATCACATTAATAAGTTCATTGGCTGGAAATAGAAACTGCTATTTCTGGAAGGTGAATCCTACTTGAAACCTTAAAAATTTGGTACCATTGGAAAGGTGAGCTCGAGATCTTTCACCTAGAATTTGAATCACCTAAAATGGATTCTCTGGTAGAAGATATAGCATTTCCAAGATTGAAGTAAACATTAGGGCAAAATGAAAAATTTCAAAGAACTTTAGAAATTAATTTTAAATATTTCAAACCTTAGGAAAACTATTGAAAATCAAAATTTTTGAAACACTTAACCAGAAATAATACCATTGAAGCATAAATTTTCAGAAGAAATTAATTAAAATCAATGCGCTAGGCAAGCAATTTTGACACCTTGATGCAGGCAAAATTTAAGGACTTGATGCAAACAAAACTTGGATTAAAAAAAATCAAAAACTTCAAGAGGGTCCCCTTGGAAATAAAAATTAATTATTTCAAAGGAATCAAAATTTTATTTTCAGTAGGGGTGTGTTGCTTCTCAACAAATGGCGACATCTACAGGGAAATAGTAGCACTATTTAGAACCCAAAACTCTAGTTTTAAAATAATTTAAACCATGTATCCTACCTTACCGTAAATATTTTCAAAATATTTTAATTATTATCTGCCAGTCCATTGAAATTTCCTAAGGACATACTAGGTTGAATCACTCAAGGAAAACTCTGGTGTGTGATTGCAGTGCATAAATTCTTCCTCTTAAGATGACCATGGCTTAGAATTCCTACTTAGGATTAACCAGACTGCTTGGGCTGCAAAAGTTTATTTGAGTAGAGCTCTATTGCTAGTTTAGCCTTTTATAGCCCCGATAGAGTTACTCTTAACTTTATTTTTAAGACCTTGGTTCACAGCCATGGAGCATCTATAGCTCTGGTGAACATGTCTAAGATTTCTCTTTCAGGAATCTCGGCTATCTCCCTTTTATTATGGAACTTTTTTTTTTGTGGAACTCTCTTTCTCTCTCTCTTTTTTTTGATAAAGACTAGATAGCCGAGAAGCCTTACTGAAGGTTCGAAAGTTGCATTTGCCTTGATATTTCATTCACCAAATAGTTGATCAACTAACCATTTCAGTTTTTAGACACCAATAGCCTCTTAAGAGTTATTAAAATGATCTTTGTGAATCAGAGTTCTCCTCTCATGACCAACTTTTCTTGGATCCCCTAGGAGTTCTCCAGCTAAACAACATAACAGTTCTTTTATGATTAAAATAATTATGGTAGGCAAGGTACAAAATTTAAACTATCTCTCTACTATCAATCTAGATAGCAAACATTACCACTCTCTCCCTACTTAGAACATCCCTTTATCAAATCACCCTTCTTTGATTCTTGAAACCGAGAGAAAGACCCACAAGAAGAAAGAAAAGGAAAACAAAGAAAACTAGGAGAAACTAACTTAAAGCTGAAAAAACAAACTAAACAAAAGCACAAACACTCTTTTTTTAATATATACATATGTACAAAGGTCCCTTCAATTACTCAAATGATGTAGCATATGGAACAACCGAGAAGTAATGCTTCAGATATTGACCATTGATAGGCAAGTTCAGAAAATTACCTTCCAGGTCCTATAGATGAAATGCATTATTACCCAAAATTTTTGCAATTTGGTATGGCCCTATCCATAGAGGTTGTAGCTTAGTGTGCTTACCTTTCTTCTCATGGGCTTTGTCCCACAGGAGCACCAGGTCTACAAGTCTGAAGGCTTTTACTTTTGCTCTTTTGTCAAACCAACGCTTGATTATCTCTTGATGTCGACTGAAATGCTCCAAAGCCTGAAGTCATTCATCCTGCAAATTAATTAAGTCTAACACATGAGCTTCTACATCTGCATGATCATTAAAATAATCCAAGGCAAACTGGTATGTGGGCAATTTTAAAGAAACAGGAACAATAGGCTGAGTACCATACAATAAAGTAAATGGTGAAGTTTTAAGAGCTTCTTTGTGTCTTATCCTATCAGCCCAAAGTGCATACTTCAGTAATGTATGCCATTATCTAGGTTTATCTACAATAGACTTCTTAATGGTATTTATCAAATTCTTATTCGTGGACTCAACTAGTCCATTTCCTTGGGGATAATAGTTAGATGAAAATTTGATGACTATCCCTTTTTGGTATGCCCACTCTACAAATTCTAATGACTGAAAGGTTGGCCCATTATCACAAACCAAATTCAAAGGAACCCCAAACCTGGTTATGATATTTGACTCCAAAAACTCAATCACTTCATGAGTTGTGCTCCTCATTGTAGTTGTAGCTTCAACCCATCTCGTACAATAATCAGTGGTGGTTAATACATACTTGTGCCCTGCTGATGAATTTGGGTTCATCACTCCCACAAAATCAAGTCCCCACTGCATGAAAGGTTTATCTATTATAACAGGTTGCAATGGTAGAGCTCGTTTAGTCTCCTTGGCTGCAAATATCTGACATTGGTGACAAGTTCTCACATGCAGATGTGCATCTTTAAACAATGTAGGCCAGTAGTAGCCTGCTCTCAATATTCTGTGTGTAGTAGCTAAACCTGAAGGGTGTCCTACCCCTAAATTTTCATGAAAATTGAACATCACTTCATCCACCTCATCTTGAGAAATGCATCTTAAAAATACACCAACATAATTCTCCCTATATATTTTACCCCCTTTGAGTAGAAAATGAGTAGATTTCAACTTTAGTGCTCTTCTTTGAGTTCTATTTAGGTGAGGTGGGCAATTCCTAGAGTTTCAATAAATGGATAATATCCCCATACCAATCATCCAATCTAGAGTCCAACTGGTTAATTTCTTCCTTTGTAGGTATTTCAACGATATGTTGGGATAGACCAAGGCCTCTGATTAATTTAGTAGGTCAAATTTCTAAGTCAAATTCCTACAATTTTATGGCCCAATTGCCCCTCAGTTCACCCAATTCATTTTGACTTAACAAATATTTAACAATCGGATCAGGGACTATGGCATGGACTTTGCTCCTCAGAATGTAATGCCTGAACTATTTAACTACTTTCACTAAGGCATAGGCTTGCTTATCCAAATGAGAGTACTTCAACTCAACACCCTTTAGATTGGTACTTTTGAAGGCAATGGGGTGCTCCCTTATTTCCCTCCATTGAGTTAAAACTGTAGCAAGTGTATGTTCAGAAGCAAAAGAGTACAGGTAAAAATCTGCACTAAAATATGGACTTACCAGAACTAGGGCTTGTTGGATAGCAGATTTAATCTCTTGAAATGCCACCTTGGCTTCTATTGACCAAACAATTTGAGTAGTCTCCTTTAACATATCATTGAGTGGTTTGACTATTTCAGCAAAGCCAAAAATGAACTTCCTAACAAAGTTAATCTTCCCAAAAAATGATTTTAACTCTTTCTTAGAGTTGGGAAAGGGTATCTTTGATATGGCCTCGACTCTCTCAAGGTCCATAGAAATACCGTCTTTTGTGATTAAGTGGCCAAGGAGTTTTCCTTCAGTTACACCAAAGACACATTTCTTTGGATTCAAAGAAATGCCAAATTCTCTACATTTGTCAAAAATAGACTCCAAGTGTTTGACATGATCAAATCAAGATTTAGAAAATACTATCAAGTCATCCATGTATACCACAATACACTTGCCCATGAGACCTTTGAAGGCATGATCCATTGCACATTGGAAGGTGGCTCCAACATTTATCAATCCGAATGACATTCTCTTGTAGGTGAAGGTGCCCCATTTGGTTGTGAAGGCAGTCTTCATTCGGTCTTCTCTTTCCACCAATATCTGGTTGTACCCAAAAAATCCATCCAAGAAGGACATCATCTCTGAACCATTCACAATATGTAATACATCATCCATGGAAGGCAAAGGATAATTATCCTTTTTAGAAGCCTTATTCAGGTTTCTAAAATCCATGCATAGGTGGATTTCCCCATTCTTCTTTCTAACCAACACTAAATTAGCTACCCAGGTAGAATTCCTGATAGGAAAAATAATGGTAGCACTCAACAATTTTTCTACCTCTTTCAGAATGAGAGGTTCCAACAAGGCATTAACATGTCTCTATTTCTACTGAAGGGTTTACAGAACTCTTTCAGGGGTATAGTATGCGTGTACACTTTCGGATAAAAAATATTTAGGTCTTTATAAGACCAGGCCATAACATCCTTGGACCTATGCAGCAACTCTATGAGATCTCTTTTAATTATAGGGTCACAGGTCTTAGCCAATTGAATGTGCTTGGGATCCCCTTTAGTTCCTACATTCAATTTTTCACTCTCATTCCCTATCATGTTCACAAAATTTCTAGAATTTATCCTTTGTTTAATTCGATCATTGTCAAATAACCTCTCAAGTTCTACCATTCCCCTAGGAATCCTATTATTTTTTAGCCTCATTACTCCCCTATCATTATCAAAATTTTCAAGCATAGTATCCCTTTGACCATCATCAATTATAGTTTTTTCAAATGCATTTGTATTCTGTAAGAAATTTATAATTTGATGGTCATCAAAAAATACTTGAAATGTATCTACATTATCCGGAACAGAAGGGCAAGGAATTAATTCCACTAAAAAATTTTCCCATTTAAATTCCTCCAAGGGCTTTAGATTGGTAGCTGATGAAGCCAAAACATCTGCAGGTGAATTTTCTTCCCTAGGAATATGCATCAGATTGAAAGCATTAAAATCCTCCATGAGATCCCAAGCTCGATGTTTGTATCTTTTCAGGTAAGAAGCCTTGCATTGAAACTTACCTTTAACCTGATTGGCTACCAACTCAGAGTCCATAAAAACTTGGATATTCTTCACATTTTTATCTAAAGCAAATTTCAACCCCAGTATTAGTGCCTCATACTCAATCAAATTATTGGTATAGGGAAACTGCAAGTGGTAAGACATAAAATATGTCTGATTGTGAGGCCCTTTGAGAATAAACCCCATACTAGAGCCTTGCTTGGATTTAGCTCCATCAACATGAAGCGTCCAAACATCATTATCATGATCAGTCAGAGCCTTAACTAGTTTCACCTTTTATGCAATTATCAAATTATAAACCCCCACATCTGCATCAGTAAAATTAACAGTCTCATTCTTGACATTGTATTCAGTTATCATGAGCTTATACCGAGGCTCCCTATCAATTCTTAACTAATTTGCTACACCTTTCCAAGGTAACCACATGTGTGAAAAATCTAGTGGCCAAATACCCATTCAAATATTTTGACCAATCTCTACTTAGAAGCATTCCATATCCCACAGGAATATCTACCACCTGAATATCAATTTTATGTTGTGCTCTCAGCTCAGATGCTAATTGGATGTGTATACCTTGAAGTTCACCTATTACCTTGACCTCAGTTTTATCCAGCTGAATGACTCTCCTCTCAGACTTCATAGGAGTTAATCCCAATTGTTGGCAAATGGCTAGAGGTATGACATTGGCTGAAGCACCGGAGTCCACTAGACAATTATGTAAGTTTTTTTCCAAATATATGGACTATCAATAGGAAAGGTGGAACTTCAATCTTTTCCTTGTAGATGGCCATATTGGCATTTGCCATTTTCTTCCCCTTTTCTGGAGGTTTGGTGGAGGGCTCAGAGTAAGTTTTAATCAAATTATCTCTCTGTTCAGTGATCTGAGCTAGCTCATGAAGGGTAATGTTAGCTTTGATTTTCTTCATGTCCTCCACTATATTATACCCTCTATTGAGTGGAGCAGCAAATCCATCCTGCACTTTTGGATCTCCCCCCTTGGGTGGAGGTGGATTATTATTTGGAGAAGGATCAGGAGGAATACTGTGAGAGTTGTTGGGAGGTGTAGATGTAGTGTTGGGCTCTAGATTTCTATTCCTGAGATTGTAATTATCTCTTCTATACTATTGAAAAGCCTGCACTTCATCCATAGGCACTTCTGCAATATTTTTAGACTCATCCAGGAAAGTGAATGAATCCAACACCATAGTTGTACTATGTTTGGATGAACTAGCACCATCAACATTTTTTGATTTTTAGGAAAACTGAATTCACCAGACAAAGCTTCAAAAGCATTACAAAATTCTAGGTAATCTAGTTCCCCATGTTGAGATGTTCCATGAATCCTACACCAATTAGGTAAATCCAAGTCACAAATGTTCACTTCAAGCCCCTTTCCTTTGTTATAATCCTTATTAGGTTCATACGGAGGTCTGGAAAATCTATTCTATTGGTAAGGAAACTTATTTGAATTTTCTCCTGTAGACACTTACCTCTTGAAACTCAAGAAGTCATTTGCCAATTTTTGGACCATCTTTGTAACTTCCTCAACCGTAGTTTTATCTGATTCTTTCTCCACAGTCTGCACATGCCCAATGTGTGCCAAGGGTAATGAAATTTCCTTAGGTGGAGTTTGACATGTTGGAAACAACATCTGATGTAGAATGGGATTCAACATTGGTGTATTTTATGTAACAAAGGGTATCAAAGGACTATTCATAGGCTGAGGTCCCAACTACCTTTCAAGAGTCAGAGCTTCCTTATAAGCCTTTATCAAGTTTGTGATATTGGTGTCTCTTTTCAAGAAAATAGAGGTTACTAGATCCAAAGCATTCTTATAAATCTCTAGGGCTAAATCTGCACTTGGGATGTAATGACCTGTCATCCTACCATAAGCCTTCTAGAATCTCACATTGAAAGACCTGACAGTTTCATTAGATTCTCTTCTAATGCTGGAAAACTATTGATATAGGATGCTGGGATCAATCACTTGACCAAATTGGGACACAAAAACCTTTTCCAAATCATCCCAACTGGTGATTGAGTCATTTGTAAGATTCAAGAACCAGTCATATGCTCCTTCTTGGAGAGTGAATAGGAATAATCTATAAGCCACATCTTCATGCTGCACATTTAATAATTTCAAAGCATTTTTAAATGCCACCAAGTGCTCTTCCACTATCCTGATTCCATCATGTCTATAGGTGGGAAGATACTTCTCAGGGTTTCTCGATAAATCATGGGCTGCACTAGGGATATTCAAAGTAGTGGAACCCAACTAGTTGGCCATGACTATTTGATTAATGGTAGGATTCTGAGTCATAGTTGGAGGAAGCACTAATGGAGACAAAACTATGCTGGACAAAGATCTGGCCTTCCTAAGATTACTCTGAAGGAAGAATCCAACCTAACTGATTATCTTAAAAAAAAATACCAAATGCAAGTTTAGGCCCTCCTTCTAGCACCAATTTTATGTTGGCTCGACTTTCATGCACACCCTATGGAGAGTAAACTGAAAACACAAGTAACATTTAATGGGAATAAATTCCCTCTCACTTTAGGATCTTGCTAGTTATCCAAGGTGTGAGTTACAGGGTTGGGTCGAATGTCCTCACTCTTTTCCACTTCTAGAATAGTTTCAAGTGGACTACCTATGTACCTGCAAGGGGGTTCAACTTTTATCTATTGTTTTTTTGGTTTATCAATCAAATTTATATTTTGTTTGATCTAGTCTTTTTAAATAAAAAAAAAAAACCTTTCAAAAAAAAAAAAAATAAAATAGGGAGAGCAAGGTAGGGCAGAAAAGAGAGGATGTCTAATTCAATTGCAAATTACAACTACTAAAATCAATCAAATTACTTAGCTTCACAACAAGACAACATCAAATGAAGAAAGTATCCAACTTTCTAAGACCACTTTCAACCTTGAGCATGGGACAAAACAACACAGAGGTAAAAGGAAAATTATGAACATAAGGGAGGTTAATGACAATTGGTGTTTCTCACCAGCAGTCTAGCTCGCGCAGTGAGAACAAAGCAATTAGAACACCGAACTGAACCTTAAGCTCTTAATTTCCTCAAGCATACAGAGAATAGAATGAAGCTAAACAACCTAACATAATCTCAACAATTATAGATTTACAATTAAATTAAATAAATCCTTAAGCGAGACGAAAATAGAAGAAGGTGCACTTATCACAGTCTAGAAAATATTAGGCTCTTGGCCATGCTATTTTAGAAAATGATGTCACACCAACCTTAGGTACAAAAGAAAGTATTCAAAACAAAATTTGTTAAAAATTGCTAGAAGTCTTTATTTCCAAGTTTTTGCATCCTTCGATTACATTTTATGGGAGTATTTATAGACTCAGGACATGCCCTGATTTTTCATAAAATATCTTCTCCCAGGGAATTAAAAATAATTTAAAAATACCACCACCGAAGCTTTACAATATAAGGCATTTTTAAATAGAGTTCTGATCAACCCTAATCACTCCAAAAATCTACCTGGGTATCTTGCCATAAATGGAGAAGATAAGATCTGATTTTATCTTCATCAAATGGATACTGCATGCAAGTGTATCTTCACCTTTTGGCAAGTTGTAAGAGCATCTCATTAATTCCTCATCTGCAAAATCTGGATGAATCACTGACTTCCTGAGCCTTCTATCCTCGCACAATCCCTTTTGCTTGATTCACGTTGAAATTCTCTGCCCACCATCACTTTCACCATTAATTTTACCATTAAATGCATCCATCGGCAAATTCCTACAAAAATTTAAAAAGGGCAAATGTTAGAACATTAGCTTTAAAATTAAATTTAATTAATTTAATTTTTCCTAAGGTTCAAACTTTAAATTTTAGGTTTTTAAAATTTTTATTACTTTTCCAAAGTTTGCCATAAAATACTTTTTAGGGCTGAGATTTTAATTAATTTTTTATTATTATTTTAATCCCTAGGGTTTGACATTTTAATATCATTTATTTTTCTATCTCGAAAATTAGACAAGTCGCAAAAATCAGATAAGTCACTAAAATTAGACATTTTTAACTTTCTTCTTTCCCTTCCTTAAAAATATCGTGCTATCACTACATTTTTCATTTCCTTCTCTTCCAACCTTAAAATGTCATCGCTACATTTTTCACTCATTTCTTTCTCTTCCCTTAAAAATGTCGCGCCATCACTACATTTTTCATTCTTTCTCTTCCTTCCTTAAAAATGTCACGATATCGCTACATTTTTCATTTCCTTCTCTTCCAACCTAAAAATGTCGACATCGCTACATTTTTCATTCATTTCTCTTCCTTCCTTAGAAATGTCGTGATATCCCTACATTTTTCATTCATTTCTCTTCCAACCTAAAAATATCGCGATCTACATTTTTCATTCATTTCTCTTCCTTCCTTAGAAATGTCATGATATCGCTACATTTTTCATTTCTTTCTCTTCCTTCCTTGGAAATGTCACGAAAATCAAACATTTTTCATTCCTTTCTCTTCCAACCTAAAAATGTCGCCCCATCGCTACATTTTTCATTTCCTTCTCTTCCTTAGAAATATCGTGAAAATCAAACATTTTTCATTCCTTTCTCTTCCAACTTAAAAATGTCGCGCCATCACTACATTTTTCATTTTCTTCTCTTCCTTAGAAATGTCGCAAAAATAGAACATTTTTCATTTTAAGCCTCTTTCCTTAGAAATGTCATGACATCGCTACATTTTTCATTTCTTTCTCTTCCAACATTAGAAATGTCATGATATCGCTACATTTTTCATTTAAGTCCCTTTTCTTCCAACACTTAGCAAATTTTCTAGAATTTGTACATTGACTAATTTGCTGGGCACTTTGTAAAATTTCCAAAAAAATCAAACATGGATTCCAATGACCCCGCACTTTGGGTTTTGGCACTTTAAAGGTTTGTGAAGGATCCTCCATTCTCAGAAGTGATTTTCAGATACTAGAAAATGAATTTTAATTGCCCGAAAGTTGCTAGTTTCACGTGGTGTGAAATTTAGGGTAAAATTTGAAAGTGCTCAGAATTGAACAAAACTTTTCAGGCATCCAAATGAGCCAAATGGGTATCCGAATCTGTAGAAAAAAATTGAAAATTCACTTCGGATCAGAAGATATCACATTAATAAGTTCGTTGGCTGGAAATAGAAACTGCTATTTCTGGAAGGTGAATCCTACTTGAAACCCTAAAAATTTGGTACCATTGGAAAGGTGAGCTCGAGACCTTTCATCCAAAATTTGAATCACTCAAAACGGATTTCCGTGGCAGAAGATATAGCATTTCCAAGATTGAAGTAAACATTAGGGCAAAATGAAAAATTTCAAAGAACTTTAGAAGTTAATTTTAAATATTTCAGACCTTAGGAAACTATTGAAAATCAAAATTTCTGAAACACTTAACCAGAAATAATACCATTGAAGCATAAATGCTTAGAAGAAATTAATTAAAATCAATGTGCTAGGCAAGCAATTTTGGCACCTTGATGCAGGCAAAATTTAAGGACTTGATGCAAACGAAACTTGGATTAAAAAAAAAAAAACTTCAAGAGGGTCCCCTTGGAAACAAAAATTAAACATTTCAAAGGAATCAAAATTTTATTTTTAGTGGGGGAGGGGGTGTTGCTTCTCAACACTAAGGAAGAAGTTAAGTCAATAGAAAAATAATATAATCATCCTCTCTGGAGAAAAAGTGTAAGAAAGTATGTAAATATGACCTTGAGCATTGTCTATATCATGTGATTAAGATAAAACGAAGAAAGAAATTAGTAGAAAATAAATGAAATGATAGAGAGGTCCTAGAATGGTGGATATACCATTGTGAAGTTGGTGCACCAAAAGTTTAATTCAATACAAATAAGGATAAAGAGTTGAAAACTTTTTTTGATGAGGAAAATCTAGATGAGGTGAGAATAGATTAAGAAGAAGAAAGAGTTGATTCTGAGGACCCTCACATTTTATAAGAATGTTATGAGTATTTTGTTATTTTCTTGTATGAAGAAGAACAAACCCTAGAGGTTGCAACTACAAGTGAGTAGCAAGTTCTAGATAAGACCATTCAAAGTGGGCAACATGTTCTAAAAATCACTATTTTAGATTGGTGGTAAGCTCCATCATCACCTTTTCTTGAGTAGAAACTTTGATAAACACTATGGAGATGAAGATAATAGAAAATATGGGGTATACTGGTGGTTAACTAGGACCAAAAGTAGCTAGACCAGTAAATCCTCTTCAAGCATTGTTTGTTAGGGATTTACTAGAACTAGGTATGGATGTGTTGAAACCATTTTCTATAAAAGTCCTAGTTTTAGAAGCTCCAAATCCATGTTAACATTATTATGAAGCAAGTACCAAAAAAAGAGGCTAGAGTCTCCTCAAAAATAGAAATATCCAAAAGCAAAAAGTGCCAAAGTGATGACACCCCCATAGGTTACACAACAACTAGAAGCAATAGAGTAAGAGATAGGTATGTTATATTAATCTCATTCTTCTCCTCCTCACTCTTCCCCTTGTTCTTCTCCACCACATCATTCTTCTCTACCTCACTTACTTCCACTACTAGAGCCACCTTTCATATTGCTTTCTAAAACCATTTTCCCCTCCCCGCCACTCATTTCCTAAGATCTAAATATCTCTCAAAGTCTTCTATCCTCCATATTTATTCAAGACATATCTCTTACATCCATAATAACTTCCACATCTCCTCACACTCTTTTGCACTCTTCTTTCACTCCTCTCCTGGTCTCTACAATCCAAAGTCAACTTTAGAAAGTACAATTCAGTGCTCAAGCTTGGCTTACTAGAAAGAAGTAGAAGATAGAATCTGATATTGACCTAATAAGAGAATTTAAAATGCTAGATCCTAAGTAGATGTAGTATACTTTAACAACCATAACTCGTAATGTGTCTAAGATATCTTCTTAATTAACTAAAGATAACTCTCAAATTATCTCACACATTATAGATACAAATAAAGTTGCAATAATAGATAAATCTCATTTGGCCCATATGTTGGTTGATATATTGTACACTAATGGATTTTGGACAGTGGCCAAATTTTGTAAGGAAAAATAAAAGGTTGAGTGGTTGGTGAAATCTCTTGAATAAGAGAATATAGGGGCAAAGGTATTGAAAAGTTAGGTCCAATAATTGCAACAAAGTATATAGGCAAAGGACACTAAAAATGAATCTTACAAAAAAGGTTCAAGACATCCAACAAGATCTTGCTACTATAAAGCAACAAGCATAAGCCTCCTAAATATTTATAGGTACATGCTAGAGGATAAAGAAGAACATCTAGGGTTAAATTTTTAAATCTGCTAAGTGCCTATCCTCGATTGTGAAATTTATTGACTATTACTAGATAATCACCATAGAAACAAGAGATGAATAAACTACTATACAAAATTATATAGATGGAAAGGGTCAAGAATCCCAAACAATCATTAACGTATTAAAGAATATCTTTAGCTAACATATATATTTAGTTATGAATAAATCATCAATATATAAAATGGTGAAAAAATCATGGAGTGTGACCAAATAATCAAAAAGGGATATCGGGCCCTCAATTCTCTCATCACCTTTAGAAACAAAACTCTAAATAGAATGAATGAGGTTTTAGAAAATGAACTCCCACCTTTTTGGGTAAATGGTGGTCACACTTGTCCTTTTGACAAGCTAAAAGGCATCTATGATGGAATAGTCGAAGATCCAATAGAGTTTTCAAAATTACCAAATAATGTTGAAGATTATTTTTTTGAATTTTCAAGCTGGTTTTATTGCATGCTAATGTAATAGGGTTAAGAAAACGTTATCAAACCCTTTCATATAATAAGGTATATGACCTAGCATTAATTTATGAAATGATTAAAAGGTTTTGGATCTTAATACAATAAGAGTGGGATGTATTCAAGCAACTCCTAAATATACAAGACCAAGATGCTACATTAGGCATTGAAAATAACAACCTATAGCATAAAAATAACAATTTAAAGCAAAAAAAAGAAGTTTCTATATCGATAAAGTAGGACTCCATAGCCTAAAAATAAGGCCATATAGGTTCAAAATTTTTCCAATAAAAACCCCTTAGAGGTACCAATAATGTAGTCAAAATTATTTGAATCCATTCACATGTCCAAAGTATGGGCTAGAATTGTTAAGTTATTTGCTTTGAAAGCTTGAAGAGCCTTCCAAACTCATTATTATTCTAATTCTATATTTTTGGATAGATAATACATTTGATATTCTTTATTCCAGAGTCTAAAGGAGTACTTTTAGGGTCAAACCTTTGGTCAACAATTATCCTTTAGAGTTTGGCTTACAAAAGTCACCATGCCTGAACATGTTTTATGTTGGTATAAGTAAGGTACTCCAAAGAATCCAACAAAGTGGGGAACTCATAAGGAAATAAATTTGGAAGACTAGGCACCCGTAAAGATAGCAAACCAAACTTTTTTTATTGTGTTGATATCATTGTAGCTTTCCAAAAATCTAGGCAAGTCTAAAATCAATAGTCAAGATCCAGTCAACAACATTTTACCTTTACAAGCTCAAAAAAAAGCTAAGGAGAATATCAAAACTTTTTCCTTGCTAATGTTTTCAAGAGTACTTTAAATCTCTAGCATAGTGTAAAGTTAGCAAAGTCGATGGTACTCATTCGAATAGAGGGTGATCCAAAATATTTTGATGAATGATGTCATCCAAGCTTTTAAAAGTTCTAGCATGATGAGAGAATGCAAGGAGTACAAAAGAGAGCTCAAAAAACAAATCAAAGCTATTTAATAGCCTAGAATAGATATTTTCAACACAAGGAATCTGACCAGCTTTAAAATTGAATGACATCCTTGTATTAGGCAAGTAAATTAGCTCAAAAGGTAATAATTATAACAACATCATCCCAGGTTAGGAGATCTTAGTGAGAAAGATACCTGATAGGCCATAAATGAGTAGTTAAACCACACAACATCTGTCAAATATGGAAAGTGATGGCCACCTTTATGAAGCATAATTGAGGATCCCTATGATCATAATCAACTAGGGTTTGATAAGAAAATGCTAAGTGGTTCCATATTAGCTCAATATTATGCTTGATCAATTTTGGCTAATGATTGTAGTTAGTTTCAATTTTTAGTTCAGCAAAAGCTATAAAATGAGCAATACTCCTCATTGTAAAGTGTTATATATTCAGATTTTGCTTCCTTTTGTAAGCCAAGTGTTCTAAGCTACCTATAATAAATTCAAAGTTATTTGGTTTCCTTAATTCGATGTATATGTGGATGTCTATTGTGTAGATTTAGTATTTCTTCTTATGTTCTTGTTGAAGTAAATTATGTTAGGCTAAAGGCTATTTGGTTTATTTTAGTTGGAATTTTTGAAATTTTGAATGCTAAGAGAATGATAATATATGTTGTGTAGATTTAGTGTTTCTATTTATATTTTAGCTAGAGTAATTTTTTCTAGCCTAAATATTGTTTGGCTTATTCCAGTTAGATTGCTTGGAATACTAAACACTATAAATTTAAAGTTCATGATGATGTCTATGTATGATTTGGTTGAATGAATATATGTTAGGCTAGGCTTTGCTTTCAATAGCTACTGTATGATCATTCAATCTAAGGTCTTTTCTATTATTTGAATACCAACTATAATCAATCATGTTTATACCCCTACTTCCCTTTATTTCTTTTCCCTTATTTTATCTTTTACTTTTTAAACAGTATTCAAGGAACCGATCTTCTCCAAAATTTTATCTATAAATATTTCTAGGTCAATCAATTTTGACTTTGGTCTAGGGTACACATTTTATACCTAGGTGGATTAACAAATCAAGAAGAAATTTCTTATTTTTGTTCTTTATATTTATGCTTGGTTTGCCATGATAACCACATTCAGTATCATTTATGGTAAAGACTAATTTTCATTGATGTTGGTGAATAAAAATGCTCATAGGGAACCTTGGGATCCTATGGTAGATCGATAGAGCTCACATAATTTTTAGTTAGGTTTCTATCAATATCTGAATATTTTTCTCTATTTATCAAATCCTCAACTAGAACATCATTAATATGACCAAGAGAAAAAGGATGGATGCTATAGCTTTATGTAGGAATGAAATGATCCAAATCCTCTTCTATCTCTTGGATTTCCTTCTTTCTAGAATTAGTCATTCCAACATCCTTGGAAGAAGTAGGAGGGGCCCCAAGAGAAGGTAGGAGGCTACTTAGAGGTGACTATGATTTTAACAAAGTATTTATCTTCAAACACCAAGCCAACAAACTATAAGAAACCCTCATGATAGAATAAAATGGATTTAAAAAAATCCCTAAAAAATAGGAAAAACTTAGAAAAACCTAATCAACCTATAATAAAAAGTGATATCCAACATAAAACCTATAACAACAAATCTACTAAATTCAAAGGCTAAAATTTAGAAGGTGAATACCTTAGAAGGTATATTTACTTTAGGATCAAAAAAATATTTTTGGGACAAAGGGGATATCTCATACAATTACTTGAATCACTACAAGATATACCAAAATGCTTAAACAAAGATAAAAAAGCAACAATCATACACTAATTGAGCTAAAAATATCAAAGTTAAATAAGGGATTAATGAATATCAATCAAGAAATTACTACACTAAGAACATCCACAAAATACATAAGACTGATTGAATCCTAATGCAACAAACACATTACTTGATAACCTATGGCATAAAGAACCATATCATACATAAATAGTACATTAATAAGAATAATAAAGCACTCAATATGATTATATATTTATTTCTATTTCACCATTATATTAGGGAAAGACCATAACTAGGATCAATAAAGAGGAAAATGAAATACCTTGGAAACTAGTCCTCGAATAGCAACTTCAATCTCTAATTGCAAATCCTAGTGGAATGCCCCATCCTTCTCCATGGAAGGCAATAAACTAGTAGTCAATGACCCAATAAATTTTTTTATACTTGTAACAACAAGAGAAATAGATAGAGAAAAAATATGGTCATATAATACAATAATAGTAAAGATAGTAAATAATATAAGATTACTTACAATGGATTATTGGAGGATTGGTGAATGTAGAGTGAGATAAATGGGTATTTATATCAAATGGAAGAATTAAATTTCCTTATTTAGTCCAGATACTAGAATACACTCTTGTTAGAGCCATATAACTGTTGGAAATATTGAGTTGTCATTAATATTGAGTTGTCATTGATGTCAAAGGTAAAAATATCTTCAGAGGTGTCAAAGGCAAAAATATCTCCATGGATAAATGCCAATGTCAAAGGCATATACCTTCAAATATGTTTAACATTTAAATATTATTTAAATATTAAAGATAGAGGTTCATATTTAAATCAGAGGATTTAAATATAGTTTAATAGTTTAAAAGTTTAAATATTTAAAGGCTAAATATTTAAAACCTTGGGTGACCTCCTTGCAAAAGATTTAAAAATTAAAAAATCAAAATTCAAATATTTTGGTGCCAAAGGACAAAGTGCATAATGGTGGAGCCAACTTCATTGGAAAAAAAGGATAAAGCATATAAATATATGCTTTAATTAATTTGGATGAAGCCAAGGTTGGTGAGAGAAAAAATAATCAAGTGGAATAGCAACAACTAGGCAACGTCGAAGGAGGAGAGTGGAGAAGTTTCAATGATAGCAAAAAAATGAAGGATAAATCCAATATAGTGCAATTCATATTTCAATCTTCGGGGTAGCCCAGTTGGTTACATAGCTCACGGGGAGCATTACCTGGTAGGAGGTTGAGGGGTCAAAACCCTTTGACATCATTTTTTTTAAAGACAAAACGACAAAAGAAATAAATTTGTTTTTGCACATATGGTTTCAAGCGTTGTGATAGTTGAACCGGTTAAAGGACTTGTGATAGGGAGTTGTGCCTCACAAGGTGAGGGAATCGAATCCTGTCTGTAGCAGTGAGAGGTATTTAATTTTTGCTTTATTAAAATTGATATTTGAGGGGCTATAAGGTATGGTTTGAAATTTAATTTTGAAAATAATAAAAGGGAGCTATAAGGTATAGTTTTGTGATTTAAATTTTACAAATGATAAAAAGGAGCTATAAGGTATAGTTTTGAAATTTAAATTTTTACAAATGACAAATGGGAATGAATTTTTGTAAATGATAAATGTGATTTAATTTTGCAAAAGAAGAAATAAGGGTTCTTGTTGTTAATAAAACTTTACATTGTGAGTTTCAAAAGGGAGATATAAGGAGTTATTTTTAAGCTTTATTGTGTATGTTTTGATAAGGGTTTCTAAAGTGGTTGATTTGATATTTGATCAAAGAGGGAAAAAGAAAATTTCTAACCAGATTTTGAAGGAACAAACAAAGAGAATATTATTTTTTTCAAAACAGGTTTGGAAAGCTCATCATCATCATTGAGGTAGATTTGGAGGTATGGTGATTTAATTCCTTTCTCAAAAGTGGTTTTGCTTGAGGAAAATATTTTTGGCATATGGTTGGAGGAATAAGGAATTATTGAATGTGCATTTGTTTTTGCTTGAAATTGAAAATAAAAGTGCAAGGGTTATTGATCAGTTTTGTGAGCAAATTTGTGCATTCCCTTTGATTGAAATTGAGAGTATAAGTGCAAGGGTTATAGATCATATTTGAGAGCAAATTTATGTATTTTTCATGATTGATTTTGGGAGTAGATGAGAAGGATAGATTTGTGCATTGTGATTGGTTTTGAAGTGAAGGTGGAAATCAACAATTACCAATTACCTAGTCAATTATCTAGTGCTAGACTAAAGCTACTTTTGATATAATAAATATGAGATATATGAAAGCAAAAGACTTAATGAATGTGAAGAACATATAGGACATTTGTTAATGCATATAGTATTCTATATTTTCATGAAAATAACATAATTCTGAGTAGAATATGTCTAAAATTGCTTTAGTTGAGGAAATCACACTGAAGACTAAATGAGCACTATTTGTATGCAAGTTTTAGAAATAGATGAGCAGTGTTTGTAACTAAATTTTGGATCAGATTGATTGAATATATTTGAGTAGGTTATGAATCAGATTGTTGAAAATATTTGAGAATGTTTTGGATAAGGTTTTTGAGCAGATTTGAGCAAGTGTTGTGAGCAGATTTGAGTAGGTTGTGTGAGCATATTTGAGCAAATTGTGTGAGTTAATTTGAGCAAGTGTTATGAGCATATTTAAGAGAATATTTGAGCAGGTTGTGTGAGCATATTTGAGCAGGTTTTGGAGTAGATGTGAGAAGCATTTATGAGTAGGTTATGGAGCTGATTTGAGTAGAGCTGATTGAGCAAGATTTGTGAGTAGATTTGAGAGAAGACTTGAGCAGAGGGGATTGGTGTCTCCTATGGAGTGGTGTCCACAAAAAAATAACAAAGTGGAGTGTTGTACACATAACCATAATAGATGGGATTGGTGTCTCCTGTGGAGTGGTGTCCACAAAACTAGAACAGGTTGGATTGTGTCCACAGAACTTGAGAGGGGATTGGTGTCTCCTATGGATTGGTATCCACGAATCAGCAAAGAGGATTGGTGTCTCCTATGGATTGGTGTCCACGAAATTGTTATGGGATTGGTGTCCATGAACTTGAGAGGGGATTGGTGTCTCTTGTGGATTGGTGTCCATGAACTTGAGAGGGGATTGGTGTCTCCTATGGATTGGTGTCCACAAACATTGTAATAAGGTATTGGTATCTCTTGTGGGTTGGTTCCCAAGAAATTTGTTTAGAATTTTATAAACAATATTTCTCCATGGATGTAGCTCACATTGGGTGAACCATGTTAAATCTATGTCCCTTATGTGTGTGGTTATTTGTGCATTGTTTCATTACTGCATTGATATTATTTCTATTATCATTTGGATTGAAAAGTAAAATTTTTTATCTTATACTATTCACCCCCCCTCTCAGTATAAGCTTATGTTTTTCAATGACAATCAATCAAAACAATTTTTTGTCTTAACTCTAAGAAGAAAAAACATGCCACTATCATGATCGTACATCAAGAACCCTAAAAATTAATTTATGATCATGATTTTGACTTAAATTGATGATCATGGAACTATTGATCATTAAGAAATGTATTTTAGGAGACATATATAAACATGTACCTTAATAATGCATGTAACCTTATTTTAGATATTTGTAAAAGATAACGAGTAGAAACAATAATAAAAAATGGTAAAATGACAACAACTAGATGAATAAAGGAAACCAAAACAATTGGCCAATATGGATCATCATTGCCCTATAAAAGAACTAACAAATTTAGTACACCCCCATCCTATATTATGATGATGATATTCTCCACCACTTGTAAAGTAGTTGTTAGTGCTTTTTTACAAAATACATCAAGATTTTCTTGGTAAACATATAATTTAATTCCTTCTCTATATCTTTCTTCTGATTTTCTTCCTATATATTCCCTTGTTTCAAGTTTTTTTTTCATATCCTTTTTGTAGCTTTTATCTATTTTATTCAAGTAGATTTTCTTACTTTTTTTTTACATTTTCTCTCTTTCCAATTTATTTCTACATTGTAATTTGTAGTCCTCGTGGCTAATTTCCAATGCTTTGATATGGTAAATGTTAGAAAATTAGATATGGTTGGAATATTTCATGCATTGGAATAAATGAATTCTACTCATTCAAATATATAGTGTGGGGCATAATTTTATTAGAAAACATGAATACTAGAGTGTAGACACCAGATCCCAACCACTTGCAACAACCCATTCATCCCACAAATTTGCATAATAAAATAATATGCCTAAGGTCTAACTTAGGTGTATTTTCCTATACATTAATATATTTTCTAGATTTTGGATAATCTAGAAAATATCACCTAGGATACCCTATCTCTCCCCATGATAAGTGTCCTAACCACCACTACCCCTCCCCTTGCCACATCTCACACACCTCACTCCACTTCCACCTACCCACATGCCACCACTCCCCCTAAGTGAGACACTCTAAGTGACTCACTCTAATTGCCCAAGATAGGTGGCTGCCTAGTCCCTACCACTTGGCTATCCTGGATTGCCACCTATCCTCCCCCTCATCTCCTAAGATTCTATAAAGGCTCCACCATTTCATCAAGGAAAGGGGGACTGAACATATACCATCACACTACCAAAATCATGCCAAGAGGACCTCAACATTCTCAAAGACCAAGTCCATGGGAGCTGAGGATTTTCAAGCAAAGCCCTTTTGCCACTCTGTCCCAAACATAGCCCTACATTTGCACAACCACAAATGTAACCTTGTAGGTGCACAAATGTAACCTTGTGTTTGATCAACCACAAACATAGCCCTACATTTTTCCAAACATAGCCCTACATTTGCAGGTTTAGATCTGTCAATTTTAGGTCCAAATAAGATAGGTGAAACACAACAAGGTATTATTTTTAATTATTGTGTCTTATGCATAGGTTTTTACTTCATTTCAAGAATTTTAATTTAGGGTTTTAATGGTTTCCATTTGTATCAAAATGGGCATCACACAATGGAGGCCCTTCATGTGCTATTGATCCCTTTTTTTTTGCAAGCATATGTGTGCATGTGATATATTCTTGAAATTTTTTAGAGCAAAGATGGCCCATAAGGATACCTATGCCCATCCAAAATCTTGATTGGAGCAAAGAAGACTGTTCGACACCCACCATTCTTTGGACATGCAAAAGGGGTTTTACCTCTTTTGCTCATTCTACTCTAAAAAAGTAAGCAAAAGTTTATTGTAATTATACCCATGCACACTCAAGGTAAATAATTGTAAAAAGAGGATCAAGGCTCCAATAAAGTTTAATACAAAGTTCATATTATTTATGTATTTCTTGTTTCGTTCTTTCATTGTCTGTGTGTAATCTTTATTGCTACAAATTGGTGATCATGGTGGGACCCCCAAAAGGTTCTATTTTGTATTACCTTATTATTTTTGGATTTCTAATCTGTATCCATTTTCTGGTTGCATATTTTTTGGAGCTTCATTGTGCAAAGATAAAAAAATACCTTCAAGATTTTTAGGGACTATTCACACTATTTCTGACCCTGTGCAAATACAACCCTACATTTGGGAACCTATGCAAATTTAGCCCTACATTTGGGAGCCTATGCAAATGTCGCACTACATTTGAGAGCCTATGCAAATGGATCCTTGCATTTGGGAAATATTGTAAAAATATCTTAAGGCTTATGGGTAAGTTGTTTGGACCCTTTTTAGGCTCAAATTTGCTTCCAAAAGAAAATATTTTCTTTTGTTTTCATTGAATTAGAAGTGCACACTAGAATAGAGAATTTTATAGGTATTTTAGAAGTCTTTTGTAAACATTTAACAAAAAATCCAATCAAAGTTGCATTTTAGGATGCATTTCTTATTTTTTAGATTGCAAAAGGCATATTATCTACATCTAGGGTTTATTTTACATATTGAAGTGCATTTTAGGTCATATTAGGGCTTCTGATTTGCCCTATTTTATTTCTAAGACACAGTAAAAAATACAAACCTATGTTTGAACAATCTCAAATGCAGCCCTATGTTTGACCAAACATAGACCTATGTTTGACCAAACATAGACCTATGTTTGACCAGTCCTAAACATAACCTTGTGTTTAAACCCTATGTCTTAGACACATTTTAGGGACTTTTTGAAGCCTTTTGTCTGCATTTTAACTCAAAATTTTGTATTTTTCTATTGTTTTGAGTGTTATCTATATTTTTTATATCTTTGATTGTATTTTATAGGTATTGAATCAGAATTATATTCTAGTTTTGCATTTTGGTGAAAGTAGACTAGATTTTGCTTTATAAAATTGCATAAAAAATTTACAAAACTCAAAAAAACTCTCTACACACATGCACAATCATAATTTTGCACCTCTACATTGACAAGTACAAGTAAAACCTCTTGAATGAGTTGGAATTCATCACCAACCATCAGTCGAGCCCTAGACAAGCCATTGTTAGTATGATAATCGCTTGGATTTCATCACGAAGAGGCTAGTCTCTCTTGAGATTACCTCAAGGTGATCATTAGGTTATATGAATTTTTACCACAAGGCTAAATAATTAGTGTAGCATAGTTGTTATTATTTTACAAGCACACCTGAGTGTGAAGTACAAGCTGCATTTTGATCTATAGTAGGACTTAGATAGTGTGACCTCTTTCAAGAGGTAATTTTGATTCCTTAGGTTACAACCATCACCAAGCCTTAATATAGGAAGCTTTATCAGTTGTTCATGATTCATCCTTCATTAGAGGGGTGGGTTTGGACATGTATTTTTATATTCCACTTTGCCACCAGTCATAGTTTTTAGGCCTAGGTAACATAAAACACACCAAAAAATCCTGAAAAAAAAAAAACCAAATTTCAAAAATAAAAAAAATAAAATCAAAAATCAAAAATCAAAAACAAAAATTTGTAAAAATGAAGAAAAACATACAACAAGTGTTTGTTTTGTGTGATTGTATATTTTCTCATAGTGTAGATCTCACATTTTCTACACACATAACCTACACATCCATCATTTTGCCTCATCCCTAGCTTATGGTATTGACCCAAAGTCAATCCAAAGATTTAGCCAACACCCAAATTCAACCACTTGCATCCATGGAGCATTACACTCATATTTCCCAAGCCTTATCCACTTTTTCAAATAATCAAAGGGGTGCATAATGGACCATGTACCTAGATCTATCTGCTAGACCTTCTCATCATGCACCCCCTTCAGATATAGACATGATGTAGAGAGCCATTCACACCTCCATTATAGAGAGCCCTTGCACTGATCCACCCACACCCTCTGACCCATGCATCATGTACTTGGATACTGATGCTCTTATAATGTACCTAAGATAATTTTTTGCATCCCTACCCTCTCTCAGCATTCTATCTCAATCCATTCCCATATTCACATTCCCAACATGCCAATAACTTCTTCATCAACCCCCTTTTTGAATCCACTACCATGACTATGAGCCAAAACCATCAACCATATTCCAATCAACACATCTCCATGTCATCCACCCATAACATCATTTACTCTAATCCACTCTATGAAGCACAAGATAATGTTGCTTCGTAGGCACCACCATCAATTCCACTGACATCATCATCATCTATTGATCCCATGTAACATACCATTCCTCATTTGGTCATAATCCCTTTCACTACTTATCTTCCACCAACATCAACCCATGTCACTACCATGCATTATGTTCAAAATTTTATCCTTTATTCAACCATATAGCCTACATCAATGATTGCTATACATCAAGCTTTGCAACATTTGCAAAAATTGCTTGTGGGTAACGCTAATCAAGGCATTCATCCTATCTCGCAACAAAAATCATAAGTGGTAGACTTCAATCATCCACCCACATCAATCCAAAATATATTCTTCACACAAGATCCATCATGGGTATCATGAGCACCCACCATAACCATACCCACACATCCACTCTAAAACATGTATGCTACAACAAAAACCCAACACACCATCATTCCTCCATATCCACATCAACAACCCCCACCACATAAACAACAATAATTCCATAACCAATACCAATATAACATTAAACACAATCAAATCCCAACCAAAATTAATTAATTAGGTAATCAAAACCTCATTTCATCAACCTAATTCATCATGCAACAAACACACCCAACATACACACAACAAACAAACCAGGGATTTCAATCACCATTGGAAGATCCTAAATTGTAGTTTTTATAGAACCAAACTGATAGCTTAGCCATGCAGATGCTTGGAATATTATATTAAAAACCCATCCTACAACAACTAGTCAATCACCCCATTCATACTTTGGTACCATCGCCACCATACCTTGCATATTTCATGCTACCAATGTTTGATAAATTCAAAGGGGATGAAGACCCTCAAGAGTATGTAAGCACATTCATCAACACATGCTTTAGAATACAAGATAATGATCCATTGATACTCTAAAATTTCCCTCAAATATTTGGAGGGGATGCTCTAGAATGGTATAAACATTTGCCACACCACAATATTTACACTTTTGAACAATTAGAGAATCAATTTCTAGAGTGTTTCTCTTGAAATGTTAGGAAGAAAACTACATTTACCAACTTGTTTAATCTATGTTAATTCAAATATGAGTTGGTTTATGATTATGGAAACTACTGGAGGGTAGTTATCACCAAATTTCCATTCACCCTCCCCATGGTGGAACTTATAAGAATATTAATGAGAAGTTGTTCAAAACCTATCTCCTTGTTATTATAGTTACAACAATACAAAACATTCAAATAAGCCCTCGCCCAAGCCAAGGCCATTGAAGAGATCAAAATTCAATAGGGTGAGATTAAAAAAAATAAAGAATGACAAAATAAGAATTCAAGGGGGAACAATCAAGGCCAGTCCAAACCTAACCAAATAAACCAAGTGATCTTGAGTGGCTCAACAGTAGACTCAACAGGCTCAAGTCCAATGCCAACAATATCCACAAAAACAACCACTAAAACACCATGCATATCAAGTGGTACCATCCCCACCTTAGGTGCAAAAAAAACTACAACAATAGACAATCATCAATACAAACAATACAATCGACCACCCTGCAACTACACCCCATTACTTGAACCACTCTCCATAATCTTCTAATAGTTTTATGAGGTACAAATTATTACACTAACATAGATCAAGCTAAAATACCCCAATAAACCACGTGGTAGGTCGTATAAGGAGTACTAATATTACACCTTTCATCATCAAAAGGTCATAACATCAACAATTGTTATTATTTCAAAGATATCATGCAAGAGCTAATTGACAAGGGGACTATCAATATTGATAACCTTTTAGCACAATAAAATCAAAATCTTGGTTTTTATCAAACACTACTTCCCCATTAACATAACAAACAACTAGGGCATCAATTTCTATAGTTCTCACCAATCAAATCAACCACATACACAATAATCAACAATAGCAAGGTTTTGTAGGTGTTATCCATGAAGTTACACGATATACAAGAAGTGTGAACCAAGCACAATAATAGAATGATCCAATGCAAATGATACTCCCTCCCATGGCACCAACAACCACTATATCCATACAAGCTGATCATACCTCTACATCCCAAGTTATTAATCCAAATCATGCTTCTTCCTCCACCTCATACCATTTTTCCATCACACCCCATCATCCAACAAATCATTCATCATCTTCATCAGGTCCGGTCCCATCACATCACCCACATAATCAGCTTTTCATTCATCCAACCTTCACATAGGGGGTAATCCTCCACATCACAAAGTCAACCACCCAAACCCTCATCAACACCTACAATATTTCATCATCTCCCATCATGCACCCTTCCAACTTTGCAAGTACCCAACGTCACACCATCTCATCCTTAGCCCCAAATCATTAACTGCTTGACTCAGTTGAACCCTCCTTCACCTCCACCATCCAATGTATTAAAGATAGATCTAGCTATCCATGAGATACCCTTGCAACATACTCCATTTTCTCCACCTAAACCATAAATCACCCCTAAATCCTTCACCTCTACAACCACATCATCCACATACGTACCCACCCAAGTTGCAGTCCACCTTACCAACCTAAGTATTGGTGAGTACATAGTTCAAAATGTCACAATCACCCTACCTAGCATTGAGACTGTTAGAGATTATGATCACCCATGGGACCCACATTTAGCTATATGTGTGGTTTATAACAAGGGTTCAGATCCAATATAGAAATAATTTTATGTATGGGGAAGTCGATTCTTTGTTCGATCCACCTCCTCCTAATGAATCCCAATGATAATTTTGTGCCAACATCGATTATTTTTCCAATGCAACTTTCTCAATATGATATTTTTGATGGGTTAACTAGAAGGGATATATATTAGGATGACATGAACAAGGTATTCATGATATCTTTGAACCTCACTATCAAGAGGTGCATGATCACTTTGGCTTAGGATACATGCCACTATTCTCCACCACCTCCTTCGAGGAAGAATATTTAGCAACTCACCATAGATCTTAAATGGGATGGTGAAGGTAGTAAGGATAGTGATGATAGTGAGTATAAGCATATAGAACCTAATTTTGCACCTCATTTGTACAATATTTTTAAGAAATTCAACCACAAGTTACCATGATTGACTCCATTTCTAATGATGACTCTAAGGAATACTTTGACGAGGAATTTGACGTATTCTCGATTACCTCTGATAGCTTTAAAGAATATTTGACCCCCATTGCACCTATCACCAATAAAGATAAGTTTTAACTTCACATATTACCATCTTGCAATCCATATTTCATTTGCTTCTTCCACTAGAATGAGATGAACCACCCATTAAACCACCACTGCCACCTTAGCCAACTTGATGCGAATTATATATATACATGGTAAAAAAATAGTATTAAGAAAATATTATCTTAGACTTCACATTGCATTTTGTATATCCATTCATGCATTCATAACTCATATACATTCCAAGATCATTTCCTTGAATATTGCATTTATGTATCTCTATCATCTACATTCATACATATCACTTGTCGTATTGGTTATCATTTTTAGTCATTCGGTTAGTTTGGATAATTTTTAGTTTGTTGAGTCTTGTTTCCTTAATCAGGGGCACCTTCATCCTAGTATTGGTTTCATTCCACCATCCACCACTATACCAAAAAAAAAAACAAAATGATGAATGAAAAAAACATAGCAATAAATCCCATGGCACCTTATCTCTTTGGTAGTCTCTGGTTTGAGGAATCTCTAGGTGTTTTTAGTCACTCAACCACTCCTAGTGTTTCAAGTTATCTCTATTGAATGTCAAACAGTCCTCAGGTGCTACAAGTTGTTCCTAGCTAAATTATATTTCCTCTTGGACCACACATTATCATACATTAATCACATTGTGATGCCTTGGAACAATGAATTCATGCATAGTTATTGCCATAGACAGAATGGTTTTTCCTGCTCATCCTATCATGTAGAAAAAATTTCCTTTCTCCTTTATAAAATGAGAAAGTCCCTAAAAAGAAATAAAATCTTTTTTCTCCTCAAATAAAATGAACAAAATCTCCCCCTCCTAAAAAATCCCATTTTCTCCTCAATAAAATGAGCAAAATTTCCAAAAATAAAATCCCTCAAATTCCCAAAATACAAAAAAATAGAAAAAATAAAAGAGGGCAAAGAGCTCAAATCCTTGGGATTCTTAGTTTTTGATAACCATGGGGTGTTCTCCATCACCAAAAATGGGCTATATAAACTAGACTAGCAGTGGAGTAGCCTTACGCATGGTGACACATCCATCACATTAGCAACCTTCTTTTGTACATACCTATGTACACTTACGGATAAGCTAGCTTTATTGGCATAAGTTACAATTGATTAGTCTACCCTTGCTCATAATTGGTAGTGAACATGTAAATCACACACAGTTGATCCTTAATAGATTTCACTCCACTAGGATGCCCTTAGTATCTTATGGATTTACAAGATTAATTGTTGAGTTTGTTTGAGATCACTAGGATGTTTGAGTCTTTGGAAAACGACTCTAGATAATTTATTCGTAAGAAAAAAAAATTGATAAGTGAACATACATTTCATATGACCATCACATTTTCACACATGTATTATATTCCATTTTATCCTTTAGCATATGGTCAAACCAGTACTACTGTATTGGTGTCCCTGATTAAGCAACAAAGATAAAGTCTACTAAGAAAAGATCCATAATATTCTTGAATGATAATGAACTAAGCATCAATAATTATCATCTAATATGCATTTTATCTACATTCTACTCATTCCATCACATGTTCAACCATGAGGTTTTAAGGTAGCACCATTTGCCTTGTTATCATCCATAATCTATGGCAAGGTTTTATCAAAATTCAAAAGGCTCGAAAGGAACAAAACTCCTTTGGTCACTTTGAATCTAAAAGGGCTCCAAAGGAGATACCCATTTGTTCAATTTAATTCAAAAGGCTCCAAAGTAACCAAACTCCTTTGGTCACTTTCAATCCAAAAGGCTCCAAAAGAGATGCTACTTTGGTCAATTCAATTCAAAATGCTCCAAATGAGATACCCTTTGGTCAATTCAATTCAAAATTCTCTAAAGGAGATGCTCCTTTGGTCAATTCAATTCAAAGGGTTCCAAATGAGATGCCCCTTTGATTAATTCAATTCAAAAGGCTCCAAAGGAGATGCCCCTTTGGTCAATTCAATTCAAAACGATCCAAAGGAGATGCCCCTATGGTCAATTTAGTTAAAATTTCTCCAAAGAAGACATCCCTTTGGTTAAATAAATTCAAATGCTCCAAAGGAGACACTCCTCTTTGGTAAATTTTAGTTCAAAAGTATCCAGAGGCACCAAACCCCTTTGGTCAACATCTAGAATAGTTTTTATTTCATGTAATAGCTTAGGATTTTCTTTTTGATCATAGATTAACTAGCTTGTATCCTCAAGTGAACCTTATATATATCGATTTACTCTAGATACTTTGCGGTTACAATGATTGGTTATCCATGCAATTTGATCGGATGGATAAATCACCATAAGGACACTTGTTAAAAAAAAATCAAAACATTTCAAAAGGCTACAATCAACTCATCCATGCATCTAACACATCATCCCATTTCATATTGTCCCAAATCAGATCAATTTGGTAACTCAATTTTGGAATGCAACTATGTTCAAGAAAATTTTCTCAAGGTTATCATCAAACCCTCTTCACTGGGTTGCAAAAGTGGAAATCTCTCACAAATTGCAAATTGGTATACACCATGCCATTATACAGGTTTGTAATGTAGTGCTTACAGTTGAGGTGTTGAATTGACTTCCACCCCTGAATAATTCCAGTATCACATGCACACCCACATTGGCTAGTCCATCTACCACAATAAAATGACACTTCATTTCACCAAAAGCAAAATTTCAACAACACATACCCACACCAAACTTAGAACAATCAATTGGATCTTGATTTTTGATATTTGTATCCACGAAATCACATCATTCTATGATTTGCATTCGGTCAATCGACTTGTGGATTTCATATGTTTCATATTTCATCCATTCACCGCTTGAGGGGGTAAGCCAAAATAAAAAATTTCTAAAAGGCATTCAATTTTTGCATTGAGGTAACCAAGGTTCATTTATCCATACAATAAAGTTAGGTGTCTCTTGTTTTTGTACCATATTATTTTTTGCAAAATGCGATACAAAAATGGGCATCTGTAGACTCCAAACCCTAACAACTTGCAATAACCCATCAATACCATAAATTTGCATAGTAAAATAATATGCCTAAGGTCTAACTTAGGTGTATTTTTCTGCACATTAACATATTTTCTAGATTTTGTAAAATTTAGAAAATATCCCTTAGGATACCTTGTCTCTCCCATTTACAAGTTTCCTAACCACCACTACCCCTCCCCTTGCCACACCTCACTCCACTTCCACCTACCCACATGACACCACTCCACCTAAGTGAGACACTTTAAGTGACTCACTCTAACTGCCCAGGGTAGGTGTTTGCACAACCCCTGCCACTTGGCTACCCTGGCTTACCACCTATCCTCCTTCCTCATCTCCCAAGAGCCTATAAAGGCTCTACCATTTTATCAAGAAAAAGAGAGACTAAACATACACCATCACACTGCCAAAATCGTACAAGAAGAACCTTATAATTTTCAAATATCAATCCCATATGAGTTGAGGATTGTCAAGCGAAGCCCTTCTACCACTGAATCCCAAATTTAGCCTTGCATTTGCACAGTCACTAACATAGCCCCATAGGTGCACAAATACAGCCCCGTGTTTGACCAACCACAAACAAAAACCTACGTTTACCCAAATGCAACCTTGTGTTTACACAAGACTAGATCAATTAATTCTAGTCCCATATTAGATAGGTAAAATAGAACAAGACATTATTTCTTAATTATGGTGTCTTCTGTATAGGTTTTTACTTCATTGCAAGTATTTTAATTCATGGTTTTGATAGTTTCCATTTGTATCAAAATGGACCTCACAAAATGGAGGCCCTTTATGTGTTATTGATTTTTTTTCTTTTTACAAGCATGTGTGCAGGTTATAGGTTCTTGAAAGTTGTTAGAGCAAGGATGGCCCATGAGGATACCCAAACCCATACAACATCTTGATTGGAGCAAAGAAGAACATTCAATACCCACCATTCTTTAGACATGCAAAAGGGGTTTCTCCCTATTTTTCTCATTGTACTTTGGAAAAGTAAGCAAAATATTATTGTAATCATACCCCTGCACACTCAGGGAAAATCATGTAAAAATAAAACCAAGGTTCCAGTAAAGTTTAAGATAAAGTTTATTTTATTCGCATATTTCTTGTTTTATTCTTTTATTGCTTGGGTGTAATATTTATTGCTACATACAAATTTTGGATTCAATAGCAATAGTAGTTGGTTCTAGTCTCCAATTCATATAGGTTTTATTCTTCTATAAATTATGTATCCTCATCATTTTTTCTTATGAATACCTAATGATATTAGGTGCATCCAATTATATTGTTCAACATTGGAATTCTTATACAATTCATGTTACCTTCCCTATGCCTCTAAATTGACATAATTCAAATGACATATTAGAGATTCTCATTAAGCATATAAAAACAACTAATATTTTAAATATAAAAATATATAGGTTCTTGCTAATACACAATTGAAATAATCCTAAAAGTAGGATTCACATGTTAAATTATTGAGTTTAACATTATTTTTAAAATTAAACAATGAAAAATAGTAATAAATAATACTCTAAGTAAAAAATTATAATAGATTGATTTAGGTGAACAAATGTTATAAAATGAGTGAATGCTAAGGATCTACTAAATATTATAAAATATACAATTAGTGTGGAACTGGTTATACCTTATGTATCAACTAATCTAGCAACTATAGTATTTGTTAATTATTTGATCTGGTTGTTAGAAAGTTTATAACCAAATTTATTTCAAGAATGCCAAGTTTATCTAGTACAACTAGATTTGGTTTATTTTTTAGGCAATTCTAATTATTTAGAATAAATAAAATTATGTTTCTAGGTTATTAATATTGTTTGATTGTATTTTTCTAAATAAATCTAGTTAATAGGTTTCTTTTTGTGTATTCTCTAGATGTGACATATTTTGTTGGATTTTGTTCCATAAAACAATGAATATTGGTTTGGACCTTATAAATATATATGAAAATATTATGTATGAGGTTGATAAGTTGGCTAGTTATTTTGATAGGGGAATAATAGAATTAATTTATTGTATGTTTTCCAATTGTATAATACCCAACTCTTGATTGTAGAATATTTCATTATAATAAACGAATATTTTAAGGTGTTAATTAGTGAGTTTTGAGTTCTAAAGGAGAATGAACCTTATCTCTTATAAGAAAAATCCAACTTTTAAAGTACAATGGACCATTACCTCCATCTAAATTAGTAGCTTATTTTTTGCATGAATATTCTATAGCATATTTTCAATTCATCTTCATGTGTATATATATTTGTTTATGTTTCATGTATTAATGCTTTACTCTTCTTATGTACATTAGTCATGTGATTGAATTGGTTAGTTATAAACCTCAACTAGGTAGATCTATACCATATTCTTTTTTCCTAAAGCTTTTATTTGATTTTCTTCCTCTTGTTTAATTTATTATTATTATTTGTATTATTAAAAAAAATGGTTTTAAAAGGGTCCCCCACCCTTTTACATGAAAATCAAGCTAGAAACCAAAGGGGCCTTAGGGCAGCAAAAACCACTAAAGGCCAGAAAAGCTAGAGCCCTATTGAGCTTGTGTCTGGCTTGTGCATCTATGCTTGATAGTTAAGCTTTAAGTTCTATGAGTGGAGCTTGATGAGGATGCCTTAAGGAGCTCCAAATAGATGTGCCCAATATATGCATGATATTGATAGGGCAATTAGATGGCTGCCTTGCCATGATTTATCCAAAAAACAACCAAGCAGACCATCTGTGGGATAGAGTTTGGCATAACATCACCAATATCCTTCCAATCTAAAATCCATTAGGAGTCCATGGATATTGAAGCTTATATTTTAGGACTCGTTGGTTGTTTTTGTGGTCTCATATGGGGCAGTTCTATTCCTTTGATATCCCAAACTAATATGGAATCCTGGTTGCAAGAAAAAAATCTATTGTTGGTTTTGGCTCAAAACTGATCTCCATTGTTGGTTTGTGTTTATCTGTTTGGGCATAACTAGTTTAGATAGACTAACTTGAAGCTAGTTGAAAATAGCCTCAAAGATCCTTGCTTTTCCTTTGAAGATATTGCTATTTCTCTCCTTCTAGATACACCAAAGGAAGGCTAGGATTGTTAGAATTCATATAATTTTTTTCTCCTTCTAGGAAGGGATCAATTGACACTACTAGTTGGGGATTTCCTTGGGCATGGTTCAAGATACCTCTATAGCCTTCATCCATTGGTTCCACACAACTTGAGAAAATGGACATTTCAAGGATAGGTGATTTGTTGTCTCTTCATTTTTTTGCAAAGGTTGCATCTACTGGGGCCTAGAAAATCTCTTTTGATAAGGTTATCCATGTTATTATTTTATTTTCGAGAACCAACCATGTAAATACTTTCATATTTGGAACATATTTGTTTTCCCATAAGTTCCTCCAAGGTGCTTTTTGCTGAGGTAAATCTAGGCTTCCATTTTATCCACTTTTAATTGTATATTTTTTTATTGTCAATTTGATCCACTCTAATAGTCAGGTTCCTTTGATTTTAGGTTAAGACAGTCTCCTAGTTTTACATGGAGGTCCATAGATATTGCCTTAATACCTTGTTCCCAATGTTTATTCTTCAAGTGTTTGTACCATCTCCCCATCTAACTATGTAAGATATAAAACATACCCCATTCATGTTTAAGGGTTATTTTTTAATTTTGATAGGTTTGGATCTTGGTCTAAAGGTCTCAAGTTTCACCATTTATCTTCCCCAAAATATATATTTGTTCTTTTACCAATCCTCCATTGAGACCCTTTATCTATGATGCTTATTCCTTCATAAATATGATTCCAGATGACTGAACCTTCCATTAGCTGGTTGCTTATGATTATTGTTGCTAGCTCATTATCTTGGATATATTTGGTCCTCATTATGTTGGTCCATGGACTACTATCTTTTTTTAATCATTCTTCAAACTAGTTTTGCTGCTAATGCTCTATTGAGAGTTTTCATATTTTTTAGACCCAGGCCTCCATAGGATTTTAGGAGGTATGCCTTCTCCCACTTTACTAGATGTTACTATTTCTTCTTCTATATATTTCCATAGGAAATTCCTACTGATGGCTTCAACCGCTTTTGCAATTTTTACAAAATTTTGAACATTGACAACATGTAGATTGGTAGGCTTTGGAGGGTGGATTGGATCAACTAGATCTTTTCAGCTTGTCAAAGGAGGTTTCCTTTCCATACAACAAATTTTTTATTGATCCTATCAATGATTGTGTTCTAATTAGAGGATTTTATCTGGATGATGAAAAGAGGTATGCCCAAATAGGAGAAATGTACTTTCTTGATTTCATATTTCATGAGTGCTTTGATTTTGTTCTATTTGGTGATGGGGGTATTGAGGAAATAGATTTTTATTTTGTCAAAATTGACATATTGGGAAGAGGGTTCTTCATAACGATTGAGGATGAATTTGAATTCTTTGGCTTCTTTTACAAAGGCTTTTTTGGTGAACAAATCAACAAACCTACTATGGGTTATATTTGGGATTTTGTTGGTTATTTGTGTTCTAATTAGAGGATTTTATCTGGATGATGAAAATAGGTATGCCCAAATAGGAGAAAGGTACTTTCTTGATTTCATATTTCATGAGTGCTTTGATTTTGTTCCATTTGGTGATGGGGGTATTGAGGAAATAGATTTTTATTTTGTCAAAATTGACATATTGGGAAGAGGGTTCTTCATAACGATTGAGGATGAATTTGAATTCTTTGGCTTCTTTTACAAAGGCTTTTTTGGTGAACAAATCAACAAATCTACTATGGGTTATATTTTGGGTTTTGTTGGTTACTTGTAGAACACTACTTAGATCCTGTTCTTGAGATTTTTTTATAGATCTACCTATGGATTCCACCATAATAATGAATAGATGTAGGTACATGGGATTCCCTTGTTTTATCCCTCTTGAGCTACTAAAATAGCCAATAGGGGATCCATTGACTAATATGGATAAGGTAACACTAGAGATACAACTATTGATTAGTTTCCTCCACTAGTATGAAAAGCCAAATTTCTCCATGACTCTATCCAAAAATCTCCAAGATACCTTATCATAGTCTTCACTAATGTTTGATTTGATTAATATGCCTACTTGTTTATCCTTTTCAAGGGAGTGTATGGTTTCATGTACAATCACTATACCATCTAGGATTTGTCTTCCTTTAACGAAGGCTTGTTGTTGTTCTAAGATAATGAAAGGTAGAATCTTGCATAATATTATTTCTAGATCCTTGGTTAAAATTTTGTATGACACGTTACATAAGCTTATTGGTCTAAAATTGTTAAGCTAGGTGGCTTTTGTTTTCTTATTTATCAAAGCTATGAAGGTATTTTTCATTTTCTTTTCTATATTACCTTTCTCCTACCCCTCTTGGATCACTCCTACTACATATTCTTTAACTATATCCCAACAACTCTAGAAGAATCCAATTGAAAAACTATCTAGTCCAAGAGTTTTGTCTTCCCTCATTATGTAGAAGGTGTTTTTGATTTCTTCTTTGGAAAGCTTCTTATTAAGTATTTTTGGTGTGAATAGGTTTCTTTCTATAATTTTTTTCCATTTTCTTTTCTCTATTTCTAATTTTTTATAGGGTAAGTCTTATAAGTGTTGGGATTCACACCAATGTACAGAAACAAAAAGCAATCCATCTATACAAATATTATATAAAAAGCATATAAAAAAACAAAAGAGAAAAATATATGGTGGGAAATGATAGACACATAAATATCACTTTATTATCCACAAATAAGAATCAAAAAATCCCAAATAGTATGGATGAAGTGGTGGAGGGTACACATACCATACTAAAACCCTTATTACAATAATAAATTTAATTAAAGTCAACATAACAAGAGGAATTAAGGTTAATTACAATTTCTTAGGTGTACCAATTTGTTTTTATATATGGACCATATGGATTCCATAATAAATATTATAATAAATAAAATAAAATTATACAATGCTTACCTACAAGATTCCATCATTGGTATAAGTCATATTACACATTAAATACCACCTCATGATCTAAGGAGACACTAGAAACAATAATATATTTCCCTAATTATGGATGCTATAGTGGGAATCTATACATGAGAAAGATTCATCTTAATCCCATTCATCATCTAGAATCCATTGCTACAAAAATGTCTTTGCATAGAATGTCATTATCAGATGCTTGTACACACATCTAAAGAATATTTTTCTTCTCTAAAGAAAAATTGATTCAATATTCTATATTTGCATAAGATAGGACTTGGAGGTATATATTTAACTTTTACAACATATATCACCTTATTTTAAAAATTCAACCTACTCTTAGGATACTTGATTTGTCTCCGCAAATGAAGCCTTGCATGGCCTTTCTTAAGAAAATAGCTATTATAAACTTTCAAGAGCATCTTGACAAGAAATAGAAAGAATATATCATGAAATATTATATCTTTGTGAATAATTTGAAGCAATAGCCTAAAGGAGAAAAAGGGATTGAATAAAGTATATTCTAAACTGTTTTTTTTTATGAACCCAAAGGGCTCAAAACCTACTATAATTATCTCAAATACAACATCTTCCATAAATATAGACCAAATATTATAATTGCATAAAATATGGTAGATTTTCCCTTTCAAAATAGGGCAATAAGGCTTGAGGGATATTCTATATAATTTGACCCCTAACATTGGTATGGGTCTATAAAATAATTTCACCTTGCATAAATATACAGAAATATGTGATTTAAAAAATATATAAGCCCCAAAAATACAAAAATTAAATCCTCAAACTTTAAAGATGAGTCATTCACTACCACTTAACATCTTATGATTCTTTGGTGTCGTCCATTAACATATTACCATTTTAGTGTAGTTAAACTATTTAATTATGACAACTATCCTCTCCAAATTGGCTAAGGTTGTATAACTAAGGAAAAAGGGATGCTTCGTAGCACTTAAAATAGCCATATAAACCAACACAATGGTAAATAGATTGTCCAGCATTGGAAAACTATTGAGGAACATTAGGACTTAAATTAAACTCTCCTTTGCACTGAGACCAACATGATAACCAACCATCCATAATCATTATTGGGAAGTAAGATACCTTTTGGTTTACACAGAGAGGCCCTAGGTGATATCAATAGGAAAGGATAGTGTATGATATGAACATGCAACCTTCCCCTCTAAGACATGTCATTGTGTCCAACTTGCCAACTCATACTATTATGATAATGAAATTGAACCTTCCATATAAGATTACTTGTTAGACCTTCTCTTACAAAAGATAATATCAATGTCACTCAATCACATATCTTTCATTCCCAATTTCAAACACATACCACTATGTCATAACAACATTTGTGGTTTGAATAAAATATTTAGACAACAAAATTTTCTCCTTTTCCATGAATGTTAAAAGAACACTTTTCTATTCAAAAAATGGGACTCACCTTGATTCAAAACCAATGCTCTAGTGGAAACACACTTTAAAATACCTCCATCTAGTCATAATGGTGGTATTTTTAGTTAAGATATGGTGTGCCCCTTACACTTGGAGAATGGAATCACACACCCCTAATTGCAATGGCCATAATCCAAGGTGGGAAATGCATGCAAGTTTTAATTTTTTGAATTCAAAAAATAATGTGAAACCCAATTTGAAATTTTATTTCTTTTTCCTAGTTGAGAATCCATTTTTAGGAGGGTTTTCTATACCATTAGACCATTATATATCCAATTCAAAATTATAAAGTGTCTTTTTAAATAACCATGATATTTTTTCTTCAATCCTTTCATAAATATGGAAAGAAAAAGTAAAGCAAATTTTCCTTTTTGCCTCTTATGCGGAAATGTTTTATGAGAATTTGAGAAGACAATTGTCCTAGGATTTAGAAGAAAATTTGGAGGTGTTGGAATATATTATATTATTTGGTAAATGCTAATGTACCATCTTGGGTACATAACTAGAGTAGGAGTTTACCTTAGAGTAAGGTTTGAGTAGTTACTTCATGCAATATAATAAATGCACAAGTGTTAGAATGTGCATGTAGTCCACATGTACATGAGTCATAGGTTTGGTAGATGAAATTCCAAGGGACTTATCTCCCTATATATATGCATTTGAGGTAGAAGAGTATGAGAGATAGTGATAGAAGATAGAATAGAGACTAGTTGCATTAGTAGTAATAGTGAGTATAATGTAGACCCTTCATGTATTTATGGAGTTTTCATGTCCTCCATTATATTAAATTGTACTATTTTTGTGAGCTTTCATTAATGGTATATTTTTGAGTTATTGCAAAAGTTTCTCTTATAATTTTCCTGTATATTATAGTGCCATTATCATATAGTTATCATTACTTGCTCATTTTACATATTGTGGTTGCATTTTCTTTAATATATATCATCAAAAGCTAACAGTGGTATCAAAGCACATGGTAGATTGATAGGAAATAGGAAGAGCCACAAGAGATATTGAGAGAATATAGGAAATATCATTTTCAATTTTTTTGAAAATTATATTTGACTAGAGTCTTTCCACGGAGTAGTAGAAAGACTTTTGAAGACTAGGACACAACATTGATTCCACTAGATTGATAAATCAACTAGTGAAGATTCAAAATCTCAATATTTAGTGTTTTTCCATTATAGTTTATCTAATACTTTGTTGTAGAAAAAGGAGATTCAAATAAAGTTGAGAAGCTTCCTACAAGAGAGCTAGGAATAATATCTTCTTTAGAATCAATCTAGTACCTAAAGCAAAAAGTTAGAGATTGAATATTTGGAGGCCTGAGGAAAAAGGTCCTATTGCAAGAGTTGTAGACTTGCAGATTGCAAAGAGAAAGGAGACCAAAGAAGCCATATTGAAGATTGCAGATCAAGAAGAAGATCCAAGAAAGAAGACCCCATTGAAGTAAGAATAGAATCAAGGAAAATATTCTAGGAGAATATTGGAGATTGGAGATCTCCATTGAAGATTTAAAACTTCACATTGAAGAAGTTGAAGAGATCCACAGAAGGTCCCATTGAAGAACTTCTAGATTTGAAATATTGGATATTAAGAAGGACTAGAAAAGGTCCTATTACAGATTTTAGAAGCAACAAATTTTAGATATCCAAGAAAGAGATCTCATTACAAAACTTCCATAGTTAAAGATTGAAGAGATCAAGGGAAGGTCTCATTGAAGTTTTGAGAAGACTAGAGAAGTTGTAGAAATTAGAGATCCAAGAGAAGATGTCTCAAGGAATTATTGAAAGGAGAAAGAAGGAGAAGGCTAGGAAAGACTCATTGAAGGATTCAACGAAGGCCATTGAAGGAGATTTGGAGAAGGTCATTGGATGAGTTTTTAGGAGAACTCATTGGAGAAGATAGCTAGCAAGGAGAAGTTCCTGATAGAACATAATTTGGGATGATTATCACCATATGACAACAAGCCCAAAAGGAGAAGAATTTAGTAATGAGCTAGCCAAATTTTGGAGGATAATACTAAAGATCTCAAGACATTCAGATTCTTAAGAATATTGCCAAAAAATAGGCTAATATTGAAGCTAGATTTCAACAAGGAGGTTGAAGGAAAAAGGAGTTAGAATACGCCACCAAATATGAGAGATTTTGAGATTGCCATAAAAGGCTATTTTGGAGAAAGGAGGTTTGCTTATTTTACTGTAGAAAATTGAAGGTTTTTTTAAGGAAAATATTAGTTGCAATTTGGAGGAGTTTCCTACCAAATTTGGATATTCAAGAACAACATTCCGGAGGAGAAATTAGCTGCATTAGAATCTGAAAAGTTTAGAGTTACGAGAAGCAATTTGGGTAGCATTACTAGCTGCTAATTTTCAAATTTCAAGAGAGGAACTTGGAGGAGAGTTAAAGCCACCAAACTACATTTTCGGGCAGCAAGTTAGAGGAGTTTTAAAGCTACAATTTGGTGAGTTAAAGATATTTTTTGGACAGCAAGAAAGAGCTGAAAATTTATCCAAGGGAAGCAATTAGGTGATCCAAATCACCAAGAAATTCATCATCAAACAGAGACCAAAAGGTATGCAACATTGGTGCAAAAAAGAGTTCATTATTTAAACATTAATAATTATCTTATTATTAAGTTTTAAAAGTACAAAATTAGAGTTTTAAAGTTGCAAAAGGAAGGCTTCTAGTTTAAAGTCTTCAAGGGTGTAGAAGCTGTTTTTTTTTAAGGGATTAAAACCTGCACAAAAGAAAGAGAAGTTAGATATATTATTTTTGGTAAGTTAATGATTTTGCACTAAAAAATGGGGCATTTTAAAGGTGCCCCAATGCCTTGTACAATAGAGAAGCAAAAATATATAAAACTTAGGAAAACATAGAAAGGACTAAAGAGGATGTAGGAAAGGAACAAAATGCATCCACGCAGGAACAACAGGGAAGGAAACCAAAAAACTGACCCACGAAAAGGGTCATAACACAAAAGAAAACTAGAGAAGAGCTAGCTGAGAGATAAAATAAGCTAAAACTTTAGTTTGGTGCATTAGTCTACATAGGAGAGGCAACCACGATCTCCAAATTAGCATCCTTGGCACCATCCTTGGGCACATCCTTAGGGATGTCCTTAGAGACTTCCTTTGCTATCTCGACAACATCATCATCCTTAACATTATCCTTGATATCAAAAATTTTGATGGTAGCAAAAAATGTAGGGCCCTCTTCGTAAGTGTCACAGAAAAAGAGCAGGCTGAGAGCATTATGTTGTTCCTTGAGTTGGGAAATTCCTTTCCCAAGTGCAACATAGGCGGTTTCCAAATGGTCAATGGTGGCAGAGGTGGATTGGATAGCAAGTTTGTGAAGATACTCTTCCACCACATCAGGAGAATCAGAGTCATATTTATGTTCTTTCTTGATATTTTCAGGGGTAGGAGTGTCCTTAAACTTGAGCCTTTGAGAGCACCAAATGGTCGTTTTCTCAAGTTTGACCTTCTTTTTGACATTTGAAATAGACTAGGGTTTCTTGGTTTTTCTTTTCCTTTTGGACCTGGTGGATTTAGGGATGGGAGTAGAAGAGGAATTCTCTTTTGAAGAGTCAAGGAAAATAAGTTTTCCTTTAGGGAATTTCAAGAGTAAATAGTCATAGGGGATTTTGAAAAGCCCCTGATGGGAAGGCCAGCATTCCTCTTTCTTGCCACTAGTAGAGGTGATGGCATAATCAATGGCACCTACATATCCTTATTAAAGTAACAATTGCATAAAGGAGAAAGAGTGTCCAGTTTGGAGTAATGCTCCATTCAAATCCAAGAAGAAATTAATGCAATGCTTAAAGCATATTATGAGGTTTGCATCACCTAAATTAACACCTCTAAAGGATGTAACCTCCCAATGATACCTAGAAAGAAGTCCTACATTCTAGTGCAATGTAAAGCACCAAGTGTCATGCATTTCAAATGAAGAGAAGCATATTAATAGTCTAGTCTAAAGAGACCATGAATATCAAGCATAGAGAGGTCAAAGTGCATTGAAGGAGGAGAATACTGTTATAAGATTCCCATTGAACGTAGAACATTCAATGCTCATTTTCATACATTGAATACTAGAAAATACAATGCCAAAAGCTTGAAAAGATAAGTCAAAATAGAATCCAATCATCTCACAACATACAACATTACAAGGAAGGTATAGTTTTACATGATGAATTATGGATGAAATAGTAAGGAATGCATTTAATAATGAGGAACTATTTCATGAGTTGGAATTTTATTCTCAAAATTTAATAGATACCTTTGATGGGTACTAATACTTGTCCACTAGTAAAAAATAAAGATTCTCGATGTTTCTTAAAGAAACAAAGGAAGGAAATTTTATGACATTTATTGGTTATCTTCATGAAGTACTTTTTAGAGCTTGGTGGAATACTCAAAATATAATTATATTTACTTCGTACGAATGTTTAATGATATATCTATCATTGAATGTTTTTGAATTCTTTCAAAACAAGAAGAAAAATAACAATCCTAGTCAATACTATTGTGATGATATACTAACTCAACAAGAAGAAGATATATCATTAAAAAAATTGCAAAAATGAAGAATAAGAAGGAAAAGGAAGCATGTCAGAAAAGAGAAGATGAAGATGAAAGAAAGTAATTTTAATCTTAATCCAGATCAGAGTGAGCTAAAGAAACAAGATGAAGATATTCATCCTGATACAGATAGGAAGTACAATGAAGGAAGAAAGAAAGAAGTGCTCAAATTCTAGAACCAAAGCAAAGACCATATTGAAGACTAAAATCCTTAATACCCAAATAATGTAATACAGAGGGGTGTTGGAGTATATTACATTATTTGGTACATGCTAATGTACCACCTTGGGTACATAACTAGAGTAGGAGTTTACCTTAGAGTAAGGTTTGAGTAGTTACTTCATGCAATGTAATAAATGCACAAGTATTATAATATGCAATGATGTAAATGTGCATGTAGTCCACATGTACATGAGTCATAGGTTTGGTAGATGAAAGGCCAAGGGACTTATCTCCCTATATATATGCCTTTGAGGTAGAAGAGTGTGAGAGAGAGTGATAGAAGATAGAATAGTGACTAGTTGCATTAGTAGTAATAGTGAGTACAATGTAGATCCTTCATGTATTTATGGAGTGTTCATGTCCTCCATTATATTACATTGTACTATTTTCATGAGCTTTCATTAATGGCATATTTTTGAGTTAGTACAAAATTTCTCTTATAACTTTCTTGCATATTATATTGCTATTATCATATAGTTATCATTGCTTACTCATTTTAGATCTTGTGGTTGCATTTCCTTTAATATATATCATCAAAAACTAACAAGAGAATCCAAATAGCATTTTTGCATGACCAAGTGATGCAGATCCATACCTGATCTAACACCATGTTGAAATTTACACCTATTTCTAGAAACAAAATAAAACAATCTATCCACTTAAATTGTATACAAAAAGCAATAAAAAGGATGAACTAGAGAAAGATATAGTGGGAACCATAGAATCATAAATACTAATTATATTATACATAAATAAAAATCACAACACTCTAATACAATGGATGGAGTTGTTGGGTTATTTATACCAATATTAAAACCCTAATTTCATTATGCAATGTATTGAATTTAAAATAATATTTTCTTACATAGAGACTATTGGCTATGATCAACTTTGTTATGGTTAAACCCACTTTAACTTGTAATTAGCCTTAATTTATCTTGTTATGTTGGTTTAGGTTAAATTGTTTAATGTAATCGGGGTTTTACTATTAGTATAAATACCCCCTTCCACTCCTCATTTTATCATTGGAGTGATGTGAAATATAATCTATAGATTGTACAATGATTATTAATTATTCTTATGGGCACCCCTAAATATCTGCCTTTATTATCTCTTATTTGTCCTTTTATATTTTTGTATAAGATTTGAGTGCATGGAATATTTTTGTCCATTTCTAAAAAATATTTTAAATTCCAACATGGTATCAAATTGGATTAAGAGCTACCTCACTTGGTCATGCATAAATGCATTTTGGTGCATTCAATATTTCTTGCGAACCCTTGGACATCTATTCTTTCTATATCTCATAAATATTTCTTACATAAGAAGCAACACAGTTGTTTCCTTATGCATTTTTTTAAAAGCATCGAAGGAAAAACATTTTGCATCTTCAAAATATTTGCTTCATATATTTAGATTTCAATCCTAGCGTAGACATGAAAAATTGACCCACTTTCAGTGGGAAATCTTCCTTGCACCCCCAAGAGGTCCCCAACCCCTGCCAAGGGCAAGGGAAGACCTCTTTAGCCCTCCTTTTTAGTTTCTTTTATATTTTAGCAAAATCATGCCCCATTTTCATGAGGCATGACTTCACGCAAGCGATATCGCATCCCGTTAGGATGGGGTGTGATTTCGTTGTTTTAAATTATTTTTAATTTAATTTTTATTTTATTCTCTTTGGCCCACTTAGAACTAGGTTTAAAACCTCTAGCATGTTTTGGTGTTGACTTTGGGTTTATTTTGCCCACTTTTTTCCCTCTAATTTTGTCTATAAAAGGAAGGATGTTCTTGCTTATTCATATGCAAGATATGTGTGATATTAATGCAAAATTCTAATTATTGATTAAGCTCCAAATTTTTATGATAGTTTGTTCTTTCTTCTTCCTTTGTTTTCCTACTGCAAGCTAACCCTGAAGTGCAAATTTCAAATTTGATCTTCTATTGTGTGAATTGGATTGGATTTTTGTTGGACTTGGTGGATTCGTGGTGTGGTTTGGTGAGATAGAGTTCCTGCTTGGATACTTCAATTTTATCTGCTTACTTCTGTGATGTCCATCAAGGTTTGATTACTTAGTTTTTGGTATTTATTTTGCTTCTCGCATTCACTTTTTATTTTTCATTAATCTGCAATGATATCGTGTCTGGTATTAGTAGGGCATGACTTGGTTTGCCCAGATTAGGGCAAAACAGTTTACAAAAGTGAAATCGAGCCCCGTACAGATAGGGTACGACTTTGCTGCTATGTTATCATGCCAACTTTAGGTGAGGTACAATTTTTCTTGAGAGCACACCAAGGGTAATTTACAAATTCTTTTTTCACTATTGCATTTGCATCTAGATCATACTGTTGCATTCTTTTTTCTATTTTCTATTACTGCATTTCTATTTTATGATTAATTCTCCAAAGGTCAATTTTTGATGTGTTAAAATTTCATCTAAGGGACTTATGGGGCTTGATTGCTGCACCTTCGAGGACTATTACACAACAGCCTAAGTAGGCGCCCTAATGATAATACCATTTTCAAGTGTTTTATGATTTATTTTGTAGAAACATGTATTTCGGATATCATTGGATAAGGGTCAGAAAAAGCTAAATCAACCATCGGTCTAGATAAGTGCTCTAATAATTCTACTGTTAAAGTTCTGATCTACTTATTGATTCTTAGGCATATAAAAGTGAAAAGCATTTAGTTTGCATTTAGGGATAATTTATGTGCATTTATTTTGTATGTTTCTGCTTTAAATATTTTCTAAAATAAAACACTAGGTTAGAAAAAAATTAAGATAAATAATCATATTAAGATAGCTCTTGTATGCTTGCATTCTATTTTTAGTTGTCATATTCTATTTTCTACATTGTCCTTTATCTTTCCTATTTATAATTAGAAAGGCCAAACTTAGGTATTTTTCTTAAAACTGAACACATCAAATATTCTCGAAATCCTGAGGACTTGGAGCAAGTACTAAAACCATTCCTGGTGAACCTCTCCCCCTAGGACCAAGTGTAGAGTACAGCATACCCCTGTGGTTCACCCCACAAGGGTTTCTACCTTTGTAGATCCAACCTTTTTAGGAATTGTACGCGGTAGGGTAGTTTTCCACCTCTACATATTTGGTGAACCCGATGTGAAAACCTCTTTTTCTTTTAAACTCTAAGAAATCATTAATTCTATCTAAAAAATCTTTAAGTAATTAAAATTTGTTTGTTAGTGTTTTTCCCTATTTATTTTTCACTACTTCTAATGGCTCCTTTCCTTATAATTCAAAGGAAACAACTAGATTATAATTATGTTCCTTTAGAATATGATCAGATTGATAGGGAAGACCCTAAAGTAGATTCAACAGAGAAAGAAGAGGTAGACATGGAAACTAAAACTAATCCTCATCCTTTTTTTGGACCTAATGGTAGTTATGTCTTTTCATCATTTGATCACATTTGGGAATTTATGAAAGCTCATAAGGATAAACTATTGGAATATGTAGAACGAGAAGCTCATCTTTAAAAAGAGGATGCTACTCCTCCTCCAAATAATTCTCCTTTGCTTCATCAAGGTATTCCTACATCTCAATCCTTGCATCAAAACAATTTTAAGAACTAAGTGACTTGTGCCACTACTAATACCACCAATTTTGGAGGGAATCTGCAAGCCCCTATAACTAGTAATGGCTCAAAAAATTATTCTTAATTTCCTCCTGCATATGCTAATATCAACACCATTACTTATGCTCCATCAAATGTTAGTTACCTTCAAAATGCCACATACAACCAAAGTATACAAAATCAAACATCAAGATTTCAACATACATACATTCCTCCTTTAATAAGTCTAGGAAACATACATAGTAATTCAGAGATGCAAAATTTGACAAGTGCTGTGAATCACTTGGTTTCAAGGATGATTATGATTCAACCTTCAGGGTTTACATTCAGGTATAAGGAAATGTGTAGTCAGCATTGGATCCTATTGTTGCTGCCAGACCTTATCCTAAGCATTTTCCCATGCTAGTTTTACCAATTTGTAAAGGGACTGAAGATCCAATAGAGTATTTAAGAGGATTTAGGATAGTTTACCATGATCTTATTTATGATGATATGCTCTTATTGAAAACATTTCCAAATATTCTTGTTGGAGTGGCATTAGAATGGTATTATCGGTTACCCAACTATTCTTTGAAGAGTTTTGAGAAGACTACAGAGATGTTTGTTCATCATTTTAGTGCTTATATTAAAAAGGAAGTGACTATGAGATATTTATATGATTTAAAGCAAAGTAAAGAAGAAATATTTTCAAAAATTCTAACTCATTGGATAAGTTTAGTTGGTTGATTAAGACAACCTATGTCTCAAAAATATATGCTTGATATATTCATTGGCAATTTACATGAACAATTATCTTATGCATTAGAAACTACTGCTATCACATATTTAGATCAAGCAATTGAGTTAGAAAGAAAATTGGAAGAAGCTCTCATTAGAAGAGGTCAACTTAAGGTTAAAGAAGATAAGCCAACTAAGTCTTAACATAAGAATAAGCATACAAGAGGCAATAGTGATAGTAGGTCTATTAACACCCAGGTGTTGTAGGTGAGTTGGAGAGGAGAGGGTAATCCTCCAAGGGAGGTCCCAGGTTCAAATCTCCACCCTACCAAAAAGCTGAATTGGGTATCCAAAATCCAATTGATAATGTTGGTGCGGGTAGGTTCGGGTGCAACTCCCGAGTGACTTTGACGGTGTAGAACCCCCTGTTCGTGGTCTCTCAGACCAAGGCAGCCCCACAAAGGGTTTTTTGCTTAAAAAAAAATAGTAGGTCTATTAACAATGTCACTAATAGCCTACAAAATATTGTACTTCAGAAGCCTCCTCAAAGAAATTTCACAAGACTTAATATCCATATGGAAGTAGTTTTAAAAAAAATTATTGCATGCTAAGGCAATAGAATTACCTCTAGTAAGACAGTCAGATACTACATCTCATTGGTATAAGGTAAATCAATATTACACTTACCACAGGGTAGAAGGACATTGAACGAACACTTGTAAGAAGTTGAAGCATGTGGTTCAATATTTGATTGATGCAGGATGCATTGATTTAGAAAATATCCAATCAACAAGTAATTAAATTATATTCAGCAAGTTCTGACAACAAATCAAGACATGGGGATATTTAAGGATCCCCTACCAAATCATGAGCAATAAACAACCAATCAAGTGGCTCATAAAGATGATTCTCTACGCCATAGGAATATGGTTGGTTTGGTTGGGGTAACTACAAGGAAACAAGCTTAAAATTAGCAACATTAGTAAGGAAAAAGTTTAGCCTCTCAATCCAATTCAGTTTCAAATAAAAATCAAAGAAGATATTCAGCTACAAGGATTCCAACTATAGTGTTGAGACCGCAGTCGCAAGTTTCATTTTATCTTCAGAAGTAGTTAGCTAGTACTCTAGCAAAGATATCAGTTTTAGAGCTTTTGTAGAGTTCTACCGATCACAAAAATACTTTAATGAAAATTTTGCAACAACAATCTATTTTCCCAGATATCCCTCTTGATGTCATAGTTGACATCGTAGGTTCTTTTGGGATACATCATGTGATATAGAGCTACACACAACACACAACAAGAATGCAGAAATCAACAATGCACCGGCAAAATTCCAGCAAGCTTCATTAAAAAAAATAGAGGTCTCTCCTCGAATACACAGCTATCCCCAAAAATAAATGGCCAAGAGTCCCTCAATACAATGCATGCGCGCATTTTATCCTCGGCCGCCACCTCCTTCTCCATCATTACGCAAAGTGCGGGCCTTTTTTTTTTTTATCCCCAGGCCCGACTCTCTTTGGACCATCATTACCTTGAATGCGAGACTCCCCATACCGCCCGCACGAATGCTCTGTCCCGCCTGCATGATGCTGCCAGGTGCATCAAAAAAAAATCATGGCCTGTAGTGGCGGCATGCCCTGCAGCCGCCTGTCAATCCTCCGCCAAGTCATCATTCATAAGAATGCGCCATGGCCGCTTGCAGTTGATGCCACGTGTCCCTCTTGTCATGCTCCCTGTAACCGCTTCATACTCTCGAGCCACCTGTAACTTCACGCCACGTGTCCCTCTGCACTGGTCTCTGTAATCGTCGGCTGGTCAACGTCGTGAGAGCTCTGGTCGCGATATCGCGATGTTTTTGCTCCAGTACTTTCTCTCTCCTCTTTGGTCGCGATATCGTGACGTTTTGGCGTTAGGCTTCTCTCTCCTCCTTGGGGCCGCGATTTCGCTACACGTCGCGAAATCGTGACGTCTAGGCTTTTCTTACTCGCCTTCCTCCCTTGGGCCGCGAAACCGTGACATGTCACGATTTCGTGACATCTTTGTGTTCCGTACTTGCTGCCTCGTTTCGGGCCGCGAAACCGTGACATGTCGCGATTTCGTGACATCTTTGCATTGTGGAACCTTTCCTCCGGATATGTCACGATTTCGTGACATCTTTGCATTGTGGAACCTTTCCTCCGGATATGTCACGATTTCGTGACATCTTTGAGCTCTGCCTTCGAAGGTGTTGCGATGTCTTTATGCTTCCAAGTCTTGCCTCCCAGAAGTGTCACGATTTCGTGACGTCTTTTAAACTTTATCTTTGAAGGTGTCGCGATTTCGCGACGTCCTTTAAGCTTGCCTTCGAAGGTGTCACGATTTCGCGACCATTCTTGTGCCTTAGAACCTTTTTGCCAAAGATGTCCCTGTGCTTTCAAATCCTGCTTCCGAAAGTGTCACGATTTCGTGACCATTTTGCGTCCAGACCACGTTGCTACAGAAATGTCGCGATTTCGCGACAGTTTGGCGTCCCGACTGCGCTGCTTTAGAAATGTCACGATTTCATGATAGTTTGGCGTCCGACTGCCTTGCTTTAGAAATGTCATGATTTCACGATAGTTTGGCGTCCCGACTGCGCTGCTTTAGAAATGTCATGATTTCGCGACAGTTTGGCGTCCCGACCGTGCTTTTTCAAAAAAACGTCGCGATATCGCGACAGATTGGCCCGCTGGTGCCCTTCTTCAAAAAGCGTCGCGATATCACGACAGTTTTAGTACTTAAGAAAAAAAAACACATTTTGGGTGATGCAAGATTGCAACTTCGCCACCGGATGCTCCTGCATCAGACACCCGGGGTGAGTTTGAGAAGTGACCTCACTTCTGATCTTTTCGAGGTAGACCCAGGCGATCAACCTCAGCCTTTGACAACCAAGTCGCGTCTTCAATGGGTCGGCCCTTCCATTTGACCAAGTACTCCGAGTAACTCCTGTTCCTAGTACTTCGGCCCTCACGCATATCCAGAACTTCTTCTATCTCGTCCGCAACTGGAATGGCTACGGGAATGCTCCACAGATCTGGACTGGGTATCTCACTGCTTTCTCCTTCATGATACTCGACCAAATCCGAGATGTTAAACACGGGGGAGATGTTGAGTTCGCTTGGTAACTCCACCTCGTACGCATTGCCCGAATCTCGTTTGCCAATGATCTTACATGGTCCAAATTTCTTCATTTTTAGTTTGTTGTAGGTCTTGGCAGGAAACCGTTCCTTCCGCAGATGGACCATGACCGAATCTCCTACTTGGAACTCCTTAGCTCTGCATTTTTGATCCGCCCTTGTCTTGTACTGAGCATTCATCTTGGCAATGTGTTTTGTCACTTCCTCATGCACTCCCTTCAGGTGTTCAGCAAAGTCTTCTACTTCAGCACTGCATTTCTCCCTTGTATCTAGCCTTCTTAACTCTGAAGCGTTCCTTGGGCTGCTCCCATAGATAATCTGGAATGGTGACTTGTTGGTACTCCGATTGACCGAGCTGTTATACGCAAACTCAGCTTGCGACAGAATTAGATCCCATCCCTTGGGCTTGTCCCCTACCAAGCATCGCAAGTAGGTTGCCCAAACTCCTATTAACCACCTCTGTTTGTCCATCTGTTTGGGGGTGGTATGCAGAACTGAACTTTAACTCCGTCCTCAGCTTCTTCCACAGGGTCTTCCAAAAATAACCTACAAACTTGGTATCCCTGTCCGACACAATGCTTCTTGGCAGCCCATGAAGGCGTACCACTTCCTTAAAGAACAAACCAGCTACATGGACCGCATCGCTAGTCTTCTGGCACGGGATAAAGTGTGCCATTTTCGAAAATCTATCCACTACCACAAATATGGAATCGTGCCCCCTCTGCGTCCTAGGCAAACCAAGCACAAAATCCATACTAATATCTTCCCATGGCCTTTCGGGTATAGGTAGCGGTTGATACAAACCAGTAGGCTGCCTCATACCCTTTGCCATCTGGCAAATCCTGCAACTCTGCACAAACTTTGCCACATCCTGCTGCAATTGTGGCCAGCAATAGTTTTCACTAACCAGTGAGATGGTCTTGTCACGACCAAAGTGTCCAACTAAACCCCCACTGTGCTTTTCTTTAATGAGGTTCTCTCTCATTGAGCTCCTCGAAATGCACAATTGATTCCCCCTAAACAACATTCCATCTTGAATCAGGTAATCCAACCATCTAGTCCTGTCCAACGCAACAGGCGCAGTGCAGGCTTTCCAAGCTTCTACGAAATCGAGGTCTGCAGGGTATAAGTTCTTGAGCTCAGCAAACCCTACAACCTCCACTCTCATTTCTGTCATCAGACATTGCCTCCTACTCAATGCATCTGCCACCCTATTGGATCTTCCACTCCGATGCTTCAGTACAAAGGTATAGCTCTGCAGGAACTCTACCCATTTCAGGTGCCTCTGATTCAATTTTCCTTGACTGTTAATATATTGCAGCGCTTGATGGTCGGTATAGAGAACAAACTCCGTGGGCAACAAATAGTGCCTCCATTTCTTGAGTGCTTGAACTATGGCGTAGAACTCTTGATCATACACCGAATACTTTCTCCTGGCATCATTGAGCTTCTCGCTGAAATAAGCTACAGGCCTACCTTCTTGGCTCAATACGGCTCCTATCGCATTGCCACTCGCATCGCAGTCCACCTGAAACACCTTATTGAAATCTGGAAGTGCTAAGACGGGTTGCTCAGTGACCTTCTTCTTCAGCAGATCAAAGCTTTTGTCTGCTCCAACTGTCCACTGGAATTCCTTCTTGTTCCCCTTCATTGTCTCTGTAAGAGATCCACAAATACTGCTGAAGTTTCTGATAAATTTTTTGTAGAAACTGGCCAGACCATGAAATGATCTAACCTCGGTCACACTTCTTGGGACAGGCCATTCTAGGATAGCCCTCACCTTTTTGGGGTCCATCTTGAGACCATTTGCTGATATGACAAATCCCAGGTATACCAGCTCCTTCTTCACGAAGTTGCACTTCTTCAGATTGATCAGTAACTGTTCCTCCCGCAGTTTCTCAAAAACCTTCTTGATGTGCATCAGGTGCTCCTCTAAGGTTCTGCTAAAAATCAGTATATCATCCAAGTAAACAATAACAAATTTGCCCAAAAATTCCTTCAGAACCTCATTCATTAACCTCATAAAGGTACTAGGTGCATTGGTTAATCCAAATGGCATAACCAACCACTCATACAGCCCCTCTCTGGTTTTAAAAGCTGTCTTCCATTCATCCCCTTCTCTAATGCGGATCTGATGGTATCCACTTTTCAAATCAATTTTTGTGAAGTACTCAGCTCCACTCAAGCAGTCCATGATATCATCCATCCTTGGCAGTGGGAACCTGTATTTAATGGTGATCTTGTTGATTGCCCGAGAGTCGGTGCACATCCTCCATTCTCCATCCTTCTTGGGTGCTAATACTGCTGGTACAGCACATGGACTAAGACTCTCTCTAATCAGTCCCTTCTTCAACAGATCCTGAACTTGCCGATTTAGTTCCTCAGTCTCCACAGGCGTCATTCGATGTGCAGCCTTGTTTGGCAAGCTCGATCCAGGCACCAAATCTATGTGGTGACTGATCTTCCTAACAGGCGGTAAACCTTCAGGAACATTATCTGAAATGATATCTGGGAATTCTTCTAACAGTCCCATGACTTCCATTGGAATCTCCTTGCATCCTTCTTCCCTAACCCTGGGGATTATAGCATAGCACATATGATCCGGCTTCAGGCCTTCCAAGAATCTTCTGCCATCAACTAGACAGACTCGTGCATTGCTGCATACTTTCTCATCCGCCTCCTTCAGGGGTTTTAACTTATGGCGAACTCCATTCTTTGACAGAGAATATGTGTTGGCTCGACCATCATGGACAGCACTTCGGTCAAACTGCCATGGCCTCCCAAGCAGTAGGTGACATGCATCCATAGGCAAGATGTCACATAAAATCTCATCTCGGTAAGTTCCAATATTGAACTTCACCAGGCATTGTTCACTTACTAACACCCGATGGTCCTTTTGCAACCATGCAATTCGATAAGGGCGCGGGTGTTTTCTTCTCTCCAACTGCAGCTTGGCAACCATTTCCTCAGAAACCAAATTGTCAGTGCTTCCATTATCTATGATGATGTTACATACCTTGCCTGCACACTTGCATCTTGTTCGAAATAGGTTGTTCCTCTGGTATGTCTTTTCTTCTTCATTTAACAGGACTCTTCTGATGACCATTGCTTCTCCTCTTTCTGCCTCCTCTGAGTGCTCAGATTCTACACCTTCATCTGCTATAGCAGCTCGGGCCTGACCCTCAGGTCTTCGATTTGGCCTCTCTTGATGCTGTGGGCAGTTGTATGCCCTGTGTCCTTCCTCTCCATAGTTGAAGCAGGTTCCTCTAAAGACACCTCTTCCAAACCCTCGCCTAGACCTACCTCTTCCTCTTGGGTAGTTGTTGCTCTGATTGCGTGGGCGTTGGTCATCCTCCTCTTTCACCTCTTTCTATTTTTGGCTATTGCTAGCTTCACCAATTTTCCCAAAATCTTTGTATCTTCCACCACTGCCTCTTCCACCAGCTCTTCCACCCCTGTCCTTCCCTCTCTGCTTACCATCAAACCTCCTATTCAGTTTCTCCTCCACTTTTAATGCAAATTGATATGCATCCTCTACTGTGCTCATTCTAACCAGCCCCAGCTCTTCTTGAATGCTGGTTCGCAATCCATTGATGTAACGTGCGACCTTCTCCTTATTCGCCTCCGAATGGCCGGTTCTGATTGAGATTTGATAGAACTCTTCAGTATATTCCTTGACAGTCTTACTAGCTTGTCGAAGACTCTGCATTTTCTTTAACAAGTCCAGCTCATAATCTGCAGGGATGAACTGCCTCTTTAGTTTCTCTACCATCCTATCCCACCTGGTGATCCTTTCCTTTCCCCTCCTGTTCCTTTCCAACTGCACTCCTTTCCACCAGATGCTAGCATGTCCTTTCAACTTGGTTTTCATGAACCTGATCCGATTTGGATCTGATATCTCTTCATATTCAAAATACTCCTCCATGTCGTTGATCCAGTCTATCAACTCCTCAGGGTTGAGGTTCCCAGAGTAAGTGGAGACGTCAAATTTTGGCTTCTTCCCGATCTGGGAGATAGCCCGATACAGCCTAGCTTCTGCTGGATCCAAGGCCTCTTCCTCATCAGATGGAACCTCTTCTTCCCACACTTCATCTTCGTTGGGTTCTTCCCTTCTCGGCTCGACTCCTCTTCGAATTTCCTCTTGCAGGGCCTCAACTTGCCTCTGCAGGGCTCTTAGATCGACCTCCTCCCTTCTTGCTCGCCTGTGTCTTATACCACCACGGGCTCTACGCGGAGGCATCTTGCTTCTTCTTCACAACCCCACAACCACGGTCCTGGCACAAACTGCCTCTCTGTTCGGCGATCGGTTTGCACTCTCAGAACCAACCTGCTCTGATACCACTTGATATAGAGCTACACACAACACACAGCAAGAATGCAAAAATCAACAATGCACCGGCAAAATTCTAGCAAGCTTCATTAAAAAAAATAGAGGTCTCTCCTCGAATACACAGCTATCCCCAAAAATAAATGGCCAAGAGTCCCTCAATACAATGCATGCGCGCATTTTATCCTCGGCCGCCACCTCCTTCTCCATCATTACGCAAAGTGCGGGCCTTTTTTTTTTATCCCCAGGCCCGACTCTCTTTGGACCATCATTACCTTGAATGCGAGACTCCCCATACCGCCCGCACGAATGCTCTGTCCCACCTGCATGATGCTGCCAGGTGCATCAAAAAAAAATCATGGCCTGTAGTGGCGGCATGCCCTGCAGCCACCTGTCAATCCTCCGCCAAGTCATCATTCATAAGAATGCGCCATGGCCGCTTGCAGTTGATGCCACGTGTCCCTCTTGTCATGCTCCCTGTAACCGCTTCATACTCTCGAGCCACCTGTAACTTCACGCCACGTGTCCCTCTGCACTGGTCTCTGTAATCGTCGGTTGGTCAACGTCGTGAGAGCTCTGGTCGCGATATCGCGACATTTTTGCTCCAGTACTTTCTCTCTCCTCTTTGGTCGCGATATCGTGACGTTTTGGCGTTAGGCTTCTCTCTCCTCCTTGGGGCCGCGATTCCGCTACACGTCGCGAAATCGCGACGTCTAGGCTTTTCTTACTCGCCTTCCTCCCTTGGGCCGTGAAACCGTGACATGTCACGATTTCGTGACATCTTTGTGTTCCGTACTTGCTGCCTCGTTTCGGGCCGCGAAACCGTGACATGTCACGATTTCGTGACATCTTTGCATTGTGGAACCTTTCCTCCGGATATGTCACGATTTCGCGACATCTTTGCATTGTGGAACCTTTCCTCCGGATATGTCACGATTTCGCGACATCTTTGAGCTCTGCCTTCGAAGGTGTTGCGATGTCTTTATGCTTCCAAGTCTTGCCTCCCAGAAGTGTCACGATTTCGCGACGTCTTTTAAACTTTATCTTTGAAGGTGTCACGATTTCGCGACGTCCTTTAAGCTTGCCTTCGAAGGTGTCACGATTTCGCGACCATTCTTGTGCCTTAGAACCTTTTTGCCAAAGATGTCCCTGTGCTTTCAAATCCTGCTTCCGGAAGTGTCACGATTTCGCGACCATTTTGCGTCCAGACCACGTTGCTACAGAAATGTCACGATTTCACGACAGTTTGGCGTCCCGACTACGCTGCTTTAGAAATGTCATGATTTCGTGATAGTTTGGCGTCCCGACTGCCCTGCTTTAGAAATGTCACGATTTCATGACAGTTTGGCGTCCCGACTGCGCTGCTTTAGAAATGTCACGATTTCGCGACAGTTTGGCGTCCCGACCGTGCTTTTTCAAAAAAACGTCGCGATATCGCGACAGATTGGCCCGCTGGTGCCATTTTGGGTGATGCAAGATTGCAGCTTCGCCATCGGATGCTCCTGCATCATCATGTCTCATTCTTAGATGATGATAAAGCTTCATCAAATTACATAAAGATTCATCACTTTACATCACCACACTTATTGGGGATACCCTTATTAAGCAAGTTTTGATTGATAATGGTTCATCCCTCAATTTGTGTACATATCAATTCTTTCAAAAATTTGGATTAAAAGAGGAATATTTAACAAAAAATGATATCATTATTAAAGCTTTCAACAATGAGTCCCAAGAGGCCTATGGTGTCATATCTCTTCCCTTAAAAGTGGGGCCAAGAATATTGGATACTTTGTTTTATGTTGTATATTGCCCTGCATATTTTAATATTCTTCTTGGGTGACCTTGGATCCATCCAATGAACATTTCCCCTTCTACTTTTCATCAGTGTCTCAAGTTTGAATTCAAGAATCAAGTTGTCACCATTCCGGGAAACCCTCGACCATTTATTTTTTGTTCAAATATAAAGCTAGCTCAAATATATTCTTATTCTTGTCCTTCTATTTCTTCAACAATTTCTCCATGTTCCTCATATCAAATTTTTGAGCATATTCAAAGTTTAAAAGTGAATTAGGAACATAAAAACTATTCTTTCTCCTCGGATCATGATAATCAATTTTTTCAAGAGCCTCTTCTGGATCTAGCCAAGCTACCACCTTCACCCTAAACTATGGGCTTGCCTCATAAGAAGGGTGATGTTATACACATTGGCACATGTGCTTTTATCTTCGGAGGTATGGCTTTCGAAGAGAAGCTCCATGGTAGCAACCCATCTCTCAATGAGTGCTCTTTTGCTCAATGCTATCTCACTAATTATTATCCCATTCCTAAGAAAATATTGTCTAGTATGGGATATGCAGGTAAGGCATTGGGACCACAACAAAAGGGTATTCAAGAGACAAGAACCCTTGGATGTTGAGATTTGGCCTCAGATATGTGGTATATGTTTTATACCTAATAAGAATCAACCTCTACCTTTTGAAGATGATGATCATATTATGACTTATGCAGAATACATGGAATATCAAAAATTGTCAATATATGATAATAAAAGTATTAATTTTTCTTTTCCTCCAAAGATAATGTCTTGTAATATGGTTGGTTATGTTCATTCTAAAAATAACATTGCTTCTGTGTAAGAAAATGATGAATCTTTGTATGATGTCCTTTATGCTAAAAATAATGGTGCTATTAGAAAATGTTGCGATTATCGTTCCATGGATATTGAACTAAGAGCCTTAAAAGAGCTTCTCTATGATTTTGAGGATGTCTTCAATCCAACACCTCATGGCACACCTATTTATTTTGATAAGATGTATGGTGCACTTAGACTTTGCATTGATTTTAACTCTCCATAATATATATATATATATATATATATATATATATATATATATAAATTATAATAAATTATCATATAGTTGCATCTTCATTTTCCATTGCATTCACTTGCTTGCTCATATTGCATTATTGCTTGACATCCTTGCATGATTGCTTGACATCTAACCTAACACCTTGCATGTTTTCCTATCATAAATGCATGATTGATTATTCATGATTGCTTGTTCATATAAATTTTGGGGATCTTGCGAAAATGGCCTGTGATGATACCTAGTTAGGTCATAGCTCACATGCATTGCACTTCTCACAAGGACTCTGATGCCTAGACAGATCCCCCTAGGGATTCCTTCTTTTATTCTTATGATCGCTTCTTCTCCTTTTCTCGATTCCTTCATTATTATAAAAACTCTTATTGCACAAAGTCTTTCTCAAAGTCCCAATATGGGATAGCACTTGCATACTATTTTTATACATATTACACCCCACATGGGATATTTATACATCCTAGTGGGTATTGCACTATTCACGATCTTCTATCGGGTCATACTCTCTTTTGACTTAGCAGGCTCAACACCCCATTATAGGATAATCTCCTTGGTCATTTTTAGTAGACCTCGACATACATCCTAGTGGGTAATCACCTCACAACAGTCAATAAGGGAGCAACCACCCATAGTGGGTCAAAACCTCCACATACACTTTTTCACATTAATGCAAGTGCTATACCCATAGCGGGTCTAGCTATCTCGTTAATACGATCTATAGTGTTTGGCTACACTGGTTCCTTGCAACCTATGCTAGTATTATACTATGGATCATTCGTTCTTCGTATTTTTTGTTGATTGACCTTTGGACCCCCTATTTTCTCTTCTTCTTCTTCTTCTCTTTCTTCTCTCTTCTTCTCCTTCTTCTCTCTCTCTTTCTTCTCTCTTCTCTCTTCATCTCTCTTATTTCTTCTCTTCTTCATTTATTTTTTTTTCTCTTGCCTGGTTTCATTTCTTCTTCCTCCTTGTTATTTCCCTTTTGCATTCATTCATCATCATGTAGTTTGCATACATAAAAACACTTAAAATAAACAAGCAAAACATATAAAAACATCTATTCAATAATTACACATAGAACACATAGAATCATAATAATATCTGTAGATATGTATTACTCATAGGAAAAAGAGTACATTGTGTGAGGTTGGTGTACCACAATCTAGACTCGATACACTCAACCTAGGGATGCACACCACAATCAAAAACTAGTGTGTCATCCTGATCCCTAGCCTATCCTCTCCTAGCTCTGAGAGATAGCTCCCTCTAGCCCTCCCTGAGGTGGAGGCAACCTCGGTTGTGCCACTGACTACTAATATATCATTGGTTCTCTTGAATGGTATCGTGACCTGCTCACTGACTAAAGGGATAGAGGAGGCTCCATCCTCCGCTCTGGAGGGATAGCTACGTAGTAGGTTGTCTCAAAAAATGTGGCCCTCCAAATGGTTATCTCCAACCTATCGCCTATCCATCATAACTCTACCTGAATAAGTTGCATTATGTCCCCTACCTGGCTACTCCCAATGATAGCCATCCCCTTAGCCCTAGCCCATTGGTGCTCTCCATCCAGTCAGGCCACCTCTCCATGAAGTTAGGTAGCCTCTGCCTATATTGTATCCATCTAAGCCTGTAGTTGGACCATTTGTATTTGAAGAGAAGCTAGGTGTGCCCAAAAATCCTCTATCCCTTGGATTTTACCTCCTGATACTACTAATGTCGATGCCTCCCTAGGGTCTCTGACCTGTGATCCCTCTACCTATGTGGGGGTATCTCTCGCCCCTTCCTCTTCGGTCCCTATTACTGGGATGGTCTCCTCTACCACCCAAATTTGGATCCATGTTAGCATTTATCTTGGCATCATAGAATCCTGTTGTGCCCTCTCTATGGCCCTATGAGCTATCTCTCATAATACCCACTATATACCTAGGTTCATCACCTAGAACCTCTGTACTCGTATAGGTGAGAAGATCCTCTGGGGCACAACTCCTCTGTACCACCACTTGTACTCAATGGCCACCCCTACATCACCTACCCCTAGGTCAACATAAGGAGGATCATCTATGTCCTCCTCAGCCCATCTAGTGAGGTTTGGCTCACCTCCAACCCCTACTAGGTCCTAGGTCACCCTCTAGTACTAGTAGTCCCCTAGGTCTAGGACTCCCTATAAGATCTTGAACTACCATAGGACTCGATTGAACCTGAGTACCTTTGGCTCCCCCCTCAACCATTTGATCCTCCTCACCCTTACTAGCTCTATCTTGTCCTCCGCCCAGCCAGGGTGAAGCCTCCATGGTCTCTAGATGAGCTTTGTATCCCTATTCTCATTGATCACCCACCTAGCAAGTGGTAGGTTCCCTACATAGACTCTCACGGTCCTCTCTAGGTATCTTGGCCATCTATATGCTGCTGGCCACTCCGGGTCAAGCAATGGTCCTGGTAGTGCTCTCGGTCTTCGCACCATGATGTGCTTCCAACACCACACCTAGAGCAAAGTTGTGCAAACCAGTCCTGTATGCTGCTTATACACGATATTGTACAATGTCTTATATAAGTGGGCCAACACATAAGGGCCCCATGCGAATCAAACCTCCTAATATCGCATGTCTACTACTACTCCTACCAGTACCCATGGCAAGTATCATCTACTAGTGTGGCATGCCAAGAGACCAACCACAACCCCTAAGGGCACAATAGTTAGAGGGTCCACTCCAGCGACCAACCAGGTCATCAACTACTATGATGCCCTCTTGCATCTAGTGGGTAAAACCTATAGAAAACCTCTAAAGAGTGGTCACCTTACCTCATGCTCTATAGACCTCACTCCCCTGATGGGGATCCTTAAAATCTGCCACATGTCCTCCAGTGTGATAGTCATATCCCTTGTTGGTAATTGAAAAGTGGAAGTCTTTGGATATCACCTCTCTTCTAGGGTGGTCAACATTGTCCTATTTGTCTCTATCTATGGCATCCTCGCCACATGGTCTAGCCCCACTACCTCTAGCTCGTTCCTCTCTGCCTACCCCAAAGCATCCAGCTCTACTAAAGATCCTACCCTCCACTCTCGACTCTTGAGAATACCTAGCTACATTCACAAAATAAAATTTAATCAGTTCCATAATAAAATTAAAGAAATTAAATTAATTCAACATCATTTGTTAATTTTAAGCATACAAAAATTACAATTCAAAAATTACATTTCAGGTTTACTTAATTTCTTTTTTTTCTTCTTTTTTTCTCTATTTCTTTTTTTTTCTTCTTTTTCCCCTAGTTTTCATGAAATAGCATCCCATTTTTGGGGCGTGTGACTTCGCTTTCGCAAAATCATGCCTTCTATTTTTTGGGCATGACTTCGTGAAATCACGCCCATTTTTTTCTAGGTGTGATTTCACCGTGCTTCACCCAAGGCAAAATTGTGGCCAGGTTGCAAATTCGCACCTGGGTCATGACAAAAAATCTACTTCTACGAAATATTCCCTCAAAAATCCTAATTAAATTGTAAAAAATGAGATTAAAAAACATGCATGGGAAGAGTTAAAAGCAATATTTACCCACTCTCGTGCCCTGACCTCATCCCTCATGATTCCTGCTTGATGAACTAGAAGTGCCATCATATTTTCTCTCCCAGAGCTCTATTTTCTATCCTCCTCATGGTGAAAATAAATTAGGTTTTTACCCGTTTTACCCTTTTTAAACCATGTTTTAATTTTATTTTTACCCTTGTGCTTTGCTCAGTTGTCCCTTTCTCTCTCTCTTCTTTCACATCAATTCTTTTGAGTTTTTATGAAACATTGCTTTTTCATAAAAACTTGAGGGGGCACCCCAGCCTATAGAGGCATTAATGTCCCTAATGCCTCGATTTGCATGTAAAATTAAAAGTGTTCAGAATGACACCATTTTTGCACCACCCCTTTCTTCTAAACCATCCATCCCATTTTTTCTTGTTGTTATTTTCAAGTGTGTGTGCCTACATCCTTTCTTTGATGCATTTAATAGGCCATAAATACATCAAAGAGGGGGCAAAATGTAGACACGGAAAATTGACCCACTTTCAATGGGAAATCTTCCTTGCAACCCCTAAGAGGTCCCCAACCCCTACCAAGGGCAAGGGAAGACCTATTTACCCCTCCTTTTTAGTTTCTTTTATCTTTTAGCAAAATCATATCCTATTTTCATGAGGCACAACTTCGCACAACGATATCATGCCCCGTTAGGATGGGGCTCGATTTCGCTATTTTAACTTAATTTTTAATTTATTCTTTTTGGCCTACTTAGACCTAGGTTTAAACCCTCCAGCATGTTTTGGCATCGACTTTGGGTTTATTTTTCCCACATTTTTCCCTTTGATTTCATCTATAAAAGGAAGGATGTTCTTGCTTAATCATATGCAAGATATGTGCGATCTTAATACGAAATTATGATTATTGATTAAGATCCAAATTTTTATGATAATTTGTTCTTCTTCCTTTGTTTTTCCTACTACAAGCTAACCTCGAAGTGTGAATTTTAGATTTTATCTTCTATTGTGGATTGGATTGGATTGTTGTTGGACTTGGTGGATTCATGGTGTGGTTCGGAGAGATAGAGTGCCCACTTGGATACTTCAATTTTATTTGTCTACTTCTATGACATCCATTAGGGTTTGAGTACTTTATTTTTGGTATTTATTTATCTTCCTATATTCACTTTTTATTTTTTGTTAGTCTGTAGTGATATCGCACCTGGTATTAGTAGGGCATGACTTCGCTTGCCCAAATTAGGGTAAAATAGTTCATAGAAGTAAAATTGTACCCCATCCAGATAGGTGTGACTTTGTTGCTACGTTATAACACCCACTTCAAGTGAGGCACAATTTTTCCTGAGAGCACACTGGGAGCAATTTGCAAATTCTATTTTCACTATTGTATTCCATTTTGCATCTAGATCATACTGTTGCATTTTGTTTTCTATTTTTTGTTATTGCATTTTTGTTTTATGATTAATTCTCCAAAGGTCAATTTTTGATTTTGTGTTAAAAGGTCATCTAAGGGACCTAGGGGGCTTGATTGATGTGCCTTCGAGGATTGTTACACAGTGGCCTAAGCAGACCCCCTAATGCTAATCCCATTTTCAAGTGTTTTATGAGTTATTTTGTAGAAATAGGTATTTATAATATCATTGGACAAGAGGTAGAAAAAGCTAAATCAACCACCGATCTAGATAAGTGCTCTAATCATTTTATTGGTTGAAGATCTGATCTAATTATTGATTCTTAGGCATCTAAAAGTGAAAAGTATTTAGTTTGCATCTAGGGATAATTTCTATGCATTTATTTTGTATGTTTCTACTTTAAAGGTTTTCTGAAATAAACCCTAGGTTAGTGAACATTCAAAATAAAGAATCATATTAGGATAGCTCTTGTATGCTTGCATTCTATTTTCTATTGTCATATTCTATTTTTTGCATTGTCCTTTATCTTTCCTAGTTTAGAATTAGAAAGGCCAAACTTAGGTATTTTCTTAAAACTGAACACATTAAACATTCCCGAAATCCTGAGGACTTGGAGCAAGTCCTAAAACCATTCCTGGTGAACCCCTCCCCCTAGCATCGAGTGTAGAGTACAACATACCCCTATGGTTCACCCCATAAGGCTTTCTACCTTTGTGGATCCAACCTTTTTTGGGAATTGTATGCGGTAGGGCAGTTTTCCCCCTCTACATCTAGGTATTTTAATGTAGGAAGTGGAAGGCTAATCAATAATACATAGAGATGGTAGAAATTTTGAATTTAAATATAGGCACCCATTGGTACCCATTATCCACTTTGGCTTGGTAATCTATATGTGTGAAGCCCTTCTACATAGGGAAGAGATAAACTAATGTAAATTCACTACAGGAGATCGACAATGGACTCCAAGGGTAAAATTGCAAGACAAGACATCATACAAAATACACCAGTAAAAGAAACCTACAAATGCTTCCTTTCATTATCTGAATTCACATCCCCCTTACAATAGAGTCTCCCACTCCTTATACTCCCCAAAAAGAAAAACCCTAGCCTACGCTACCCCCTTACTATTTTTAGTCACTTTCTATTTTTAGAAACTCACTTGCTATTTTTAGTAACCCTAAAAAAAGAGCTCGGATGGCATCCAAAATGGAATCATGCACTTGTTATTCAATAATAACCACTATCCCAAGATAGCAACCCCACTCTAGTTCTACACTAATAGTTATGATAACTTTTTCAATTGCAAAAACTAAAAATTACATTAAAAGCTAATTTTGGGCCTCCTAGAGGTATTTTTTGCTTGCAAATGCAAAGGGCAATTCTTTTTAAGTTCTTCGTGCAATTTTGCACGTTCTAAAAAAAGAATGGGGCAAAATGGACACTTAGAGTAAAAGTTATGGCCCTGGCAAGGTGCATAAATGCATACAGAGCTACCTCACTTGGTCATGCATAAATACATTTTGGTGCATTCAATATTTCATGCAAACCCTTGGAAATCTATTCTTTCTATATCTCATAATAATTTGTTACATAAGAAGCAATGCAATTTTTTCCTTATGAATGTTTTTAAAAGCATCAAAGGAAAAATATTTTGCATCTTCAAAAAATTGCTTCAAATATTTGGATTTCAATCCTAGGTATTTTAATGTAGGCAATGGAAGGCTAATCAACAGTCCATAGAAATGGTAGAAATTTTGAATTTAAATGTAGGCACTCATTGGTACCCATTATCCACTTTGTCTTGGTAAAAATCTAGGTGTGTGAAGCCCTTCTACATAAGGAAGATACAAACCTATGTCCATGTGGAACATATGCCATTGTAGCTAGGATATGATGCACAAACGCATAATAGATAAAAGTGACCAATTTGATCTTCCATCTATTATTTTTATATAAAAGTCTCCTCCCTATAAATCTAGTTATCCTAAGTCTAGAGTATCCTTGCCATGTTTGAACATTGTTGTTTTATTGAGTTACATTTAATGGTTGAAGCTAGGAGGAAAAAGACTTCGAATAAGATTGTGCTTGATTTAACAATCATAGGACATTGAAAATTGTTTCTCTACAGAGGAATATTGGTTTTGAATTAAGCCATAGTGGCCAATGTTTTGTTTATCATTTTGTTTGCTTTTTGAGATAGAGAGAAAGAACAAAAGTTAAATTAAGTTTTTTCTTGTCATCTATTGTTATGGTGCAATGGCTAGCATGTTGTTCTTGTTGCACGAGAGACTAGGGTTCAATTTATTTTGGCATATTTTAGACTTGTAAATGGATATTAAGCCAACATGGACCCTCTTGATATCATGTCTAATCACCTTTTTGATATTTAAAGGGTCTAAGCCAATAAAATTGCTCCAACTATCATAATTACACTAGAAAATAAGTGCTAAAGTAGTGGAATTTAAGTGGTAACCACCACAAAATTGGAGGGAAAAAAGTGATAGTAAGCAAATGGATTGTGCATTTCTAATGTTAAAGGCTTTAAATTTTTACATTTTGAGTTCCATTAGGAAAAATTTCCCAAGGTGAGAACTTCCATATGCAAAAGCATTTTGAGTCCATTTTTTAAAATCACGTGATTTATTGATCTCTACACACTAGTGGTAATAGTTAAGGGACCTATTGTGGCGTTAGTGATAAAATTATGTAAGATGGATTACAAAGTCCTAGTTACTCATCTTAATGGATAAAATTATAGTATTTTATTAAATCAAATTATTGGCCTCCTACATAGTAAGAACTTGTGGTGCATATTTTAAAAGGATAAATTAATTATTCTTGACAAATAAACTTGCCATCAAAGAGAAGAAGATGATCTTAGTATATTTTCCTTATTGATTAAACTAAATTTTATTTTTCACATCAAAGAAAAGAGTGGACCTTTCAAGGTATGGTCAAAATTGCATGAGTTTTCTAGGAAAGTAAATACTATTTAATTAAGTCACTTGGAATTAGAGATTTTCTCTCTTGAATTGGTTTAGTTTGATAATATTGAATACTATATTATAAAATTGAAGTCATCGAGGGCATTTATTATATATTTTGAAGGAAAAATGAAAGATGATGCTAAATGCATGATAATTGAACTTGCAAATATCTCTCCCTATTTTTAGATATTAAACTTAATGGTTCATATGTTTCCTATGTTCTTAGAATCTCAAAAAACTCTTACATATGATTATATTTTTCTCTCCTAGTTTATTTTTAGCTACAATGCAAAATTATAGTGGGATTCCACAAATACAAGATCATGCAAAGAAATTCAAATCTAAAAAATCTAAGACCTAGATCAAGTGCTAGTGTAAATCTTCAAAAAATTTGAAGACCACTTGCAAATGATATAAAAGGGAGGGACACCCAATGGATATTTGCTTGCTAGAATTTTAAAGGATTGAAGTTGAGTTCTTGAAGATTGATGAACGCCTTCTAGATGATGATGGGGATTCTAAAGGATCTAAATCAAATACAAAGACGCACTTATGCATCAATTATGGGTGAACAATATTATTATCACTAATATCTTCTCTCATTAGATCCTAAATTTAGATTATGAGGGATGCTAAAACTATAATATGATTCATGGACAAGACCAATATTGTATGATGTATTGGATATGCCTAAGGGAATTTTGTTGTACAATGTATTAAATTTATTCTAATATTTTATTATGTAATCCCTACAGGTTATGGTTAACATTGTTATGGTTAAACCCACTTTATAATTTGTAATTAACCATCTATTTTTATGTTGGTTTAGATTAAAATTTAATATGTATTTGGTGTTTTGGCATTTATGCCTATAGGTGCCTTAATATATTTATGTCTCTCTTGTATATTTTTGGTCCTTTTTATGATTTTTGTATAAAATTTGAGTGGATGGATTACTTCTATTCATTTTTAGAAAATATTGTAAACTTTAACATTACATTAATGAATTTAATATGAGTTAACATAACAAAAGGGCAACAGGTCAATCACAAGTTATAAGGTATGTTAAACCACAAAATTTTAATCGTACCCCATAGAGATTACAAAATAAATATTATAATAAATTAAGTACAATTATATAATGCTTGACCATAGTATATAATATTCCATCATACAATGTCAACCTTTCCCATTTATCAAATTGCACTTTTCAACAACAAGAATACACATTTCTAGGATATAATATATGTTGGAAGAAAGTATTTTACTCTCATATACTTATTTTTTTTATTAGATAAAAGAAGGGGTTTTTTATAAAAATGGTCCCCAAACCTTTTTACATACGAAGATGAGAGAGATATAAGATAAACCCTGAAGCTCACTCAAAAATACCAACCACAATTAAAATTTTCTAACACATTTTGCCCCACAACAATAGACCAAAAGGGGAGCACACAACCTTGCAAGAAAAAATTGAATGACCAAATAAGAAAAAATACTCAAACCCAAAACACTATCGATCAAACCTATAAAAGGATAACCAGACCCCTTAAAAAACTAGGGATTCGACATGTTCTTCTACTGCTACACCATTCCACGAATGTCATTGATGAAAGAGATCACCACCTGGAGTGAACCCAAAAACACCTAGTGTTTTTCATTGAGATTACTCAAGAATAGTTGGATGACAAGGGATTTAGTGCCCAAAGAGGGAGACATCTCTTTAGCTTGATTTGAGTCTTGTGAATGCTTATATATTTTCTTCATTGGTAGACTATCTTTTAAATCCATCACCTCTATCGAAACATATGGGGTTTTAGATATCCTTACCTTCAAGGATAGGTTCTTTGATCATCATGCACAACTTCCCCTAATTCCATTCAAAGAAAAATTTCATTTTTTTGTAGTCGACACCTTCCCTTTTGAACTAGAAGGTGGAGTCATGAACTCCTCAAAATCTAACTCATATGAGTCATTATAGGACTTAGAAGAAGTCAGTGGTGGATCAATGGTTGGGGGGATTTTCTAAAATTTAATTTTCTCCAGTACCTCTTCCATCGCTATGCCTCTAGATTTAGCCACGTACTCAAACATAAGTAGAATTAGGTCTTGATGAATTGGGTCTAGACCCCTCCCTCCTCTTACATATTTTAGAGACTACCAAGGAGTGGTAAAGAAAATATGGGATGTTCATAAGTTTTTTTCTCCTAAGCTAGTTTAAAAACATCATGTGATAGTTGTAAATCACCTCTCTATTCATATCCAAGGTGAAATAGTCCATTATCACAAAAATAAATTGATTCCATGGGGCCATAAGAGCCTTGGCATCATACCCATTTTGCATTTTTGGTAGATACTCCCCACCATCTAGGAAAAAATTACATTCCCTCTTCAAAGATTGCTTTGGCCTGTTGTGGAAACCATCATCGATAGGAATACCAATTACTTTACCAATAAGAGCCATTGATAAGAGGAACTCGATCCCTCCAACTTGGACCCACCCTTTCCTCCAATAATGTGCCATAATTCTTGAGAGGGCTATGTGATACCCATGAAATAATTGGATGCATTCCAAGAGGCCACCCTTTTGCAAGATTTTCTTCACATCCACCTCTAACACGCTTGGATCTAAAGGTATATTCATGTACTTTTGTGTAGATAGTTGGCCCATTAGATACCACCTTATACCTAGTGCACAAAAAAGTAGGACCATGAACACACAACAGCTATAGCCAATAATTGTCCTTTTAAAATAGATCGCCTAAGAGGAACTATAGAATCGCATGCAGAGAACTTCAATGGAAGTGTAGAACATGGGTGTAGTATTACTGGTGGGGAGGTGATTCTCAGAGGTTTGGAATGATCAATTTACTATTATTTTTCAATTACCAAAATTGTACAATCGTACAATCTTTTCAACAAGTGATATGTGACCACAAAATAGCTTGTACAGACTCAAATCGTACAACTGTATGATCCCAAATTGTACAGTGCCAGTGCTTGTATGATTTAAAACTTAGTCAATTCTTCAGATTCAGTTTTGTAAGTTGTACATAGTTTTGTAACTAATTTTCTCAATTTGCCAAAATTGCCAAATTGGGTAAGTTTTCTTCAATCGCCTAAACTGCCAAATCGAGTAAAGTGCTTTTGTATGATTTGTAGCACATCTTGTGTATGATTTGTACAAACTAAAATTTTAGCAAGGTGCCAAATTGGATACTCTTCTATACCAATATCTCTCATACAATTTTTGGGAAGTTCTAGGTTTTTATTCACTCCATCTTTACCAACATGCAAGTTTTCTTTTTAGGATTTGAGAGAGTTCTTCACAATGGCAATCTCCAAAAATCATACAAAACATTCCAAGATTTCTTTCCTAATATAATATTCCTCATAGATCACTTCCAAGGCTCACACTAGTGGTGGTTCAATTCCATTATTCATACTAGTGCATTAACATCATCCATAGACATAGAAAAGTAACATGCAACAATCCAATACTACAAAACACTAATCCATCATTTAAAAATCATACAATGATGTGAGATAATGTTGTACAATGTGGTTCTTCATCATTAATATTCAATAGTACATTACAATCACTAATAAATTCTACAAGAATACACAATAAACCTATAATTCCACACAATGATCAGATATATATATTCAATAACCAGCCAGACTAACCAGACTTACAAAATTGAAAGGGAGGCTTATATAAAATCTACCCAAGCCATTCCAAGTGGTTCCTAAGGCAATTCATTATTTAAAACTACCCATGTATAACGGAAATCTTAATTACACCCTTTTACTAAGTCTAATTACATTTATTATCAAACTCATTCATAAATACAAATTGAATTGCATTTCATCTACATTTCATTGCATTACATTTCACCTTGTACGTTTTACCTTCTAGTTTGTATGTTTTGCTTCCTCCTTGTAAGTTTTGCCAAAACTATAAAAATTGCCAAAACTAGGCAAATCATCTTTATCACTTCTTCTTCTAAGAGGTGGATTTTCTACCTACATGGAGATTGAAGCAAATGCCAAGAACCATGGTGCCATTAAAAATTAGATTAAATTTTGGGATAATTTTGATGAAAAGGCTCAATCCATAATTCCCATAACTACGAAAGGATATCGGGATTGACATCAATACCCACTATCCAAGCATAGTTGAGATGTCCTTTCCCATGTAGTTGCCATGGACATATATGATAGTTTCCAAAAGAAGCTAAAGCTACATTGTTGTCATTGATTCTATTGGAGAAATATAATCTTGAAAGTTAGTGTGTGGCTAGATTGAGCCATAAATAAAATTTATGGTTGATAATCATACAAAAAATACAAGCAAAGAGGAGGCTCATCAAATTCTAGGTGGCCAAATAAGAAAAAAGACATAAAATCTAACTATGCCATCTCCAAGGATCCATACCCACAATCGGGTCCCACCTACCATATCAAAAATATAAGGTGATAACATTGATCCACCACCTCTCAAAACTTGACCACCCATTCCAAACCAAACCTAAGACCACTTTAAAAAGCAACAACTTAAGTCAAAGAGCGAAGGTGCCAAAAATAATCAAAAGGAAATCAAATTGGAAAAATACTTTGATGTGAACAAATATTTTGAAAATAACTAACAAGAAATCACCCACCCATCAAAATGCCAGACAGGGCTAATAAATCTAAAAATTAAAACCATATAGTTGCAACTCCCAATAGGTACCTTACTCCCCAAACACCATAGTTCATCCTTTATCATCATCAATTAGACATTGAAGGATCTGAGGGAAGTTGGACATCCACACTGAAAGCCCTTATTGAGAAATACCAATATTTTCCATAAAATCCACTGCTTTATTCCCTTCCCTAAAAATATGTTGAATTTACACTTCTCTAGACTAGAGAATTCTAATGGCTTCAACAATCATGTTGGCAATCATCCAATTTGGAGGGCTAGAAGACTTGATTAAGTTGATGATATTTAGAGAGTCACCCTCCACAACTACTCTTTGGAATCCCCAAGATTCAATCAACATTAAACCTTGGAGTAAGGCTCTAGATTCTACAAAGTGGGAATATTGGATTGAGAGGGATTTTGCATAGGCCCCAATTAAAACATCATTTTCATTTTAGATTGTTCCACCATCCCTAACAAGGCCTAGGTTCCCTTTGAAGCACCATCAAAGTTAAGTTTAATCCACCCATTAGAAGGTGGGTACCATCTAACTAAGTTTATCTGGGTCAATACTAGAGGTCTGATAGGCCCATCTCTTAGGGTAAAACCAAGTTGAAGTTCCAAACTTGCTTCTTCAAATAATCCACCATCCAAATATGGCAAGCAGGTAAAAACATTTTCCACGATGCTCTTGATAACCTTAGAGCTAACATATTTTGGGTCTCTTTTCAAATTTTTAAATGCTCTCTAGTTTCTTTCCCACCAAATACCCCAAAAAATATGGGGGAGCAAGAAATTCCAAAACCAAACTAGGCATGGGGACCTAAAAGGAGCTAACCATTGCAAGCAAAAATCAATAATTAAATTTGAAAAAATCCAATTAATCCCTAAAGAGATGAAAATATGATATAGAACATCAATAGAGAAAGGACATCAAAAGAAGAGGTACAAGCATGATTCCTCAGTGGATTCACAAAGGTAGCATCTATTAGCAAGAATCATACCCCTCTTACAAAGGTTCTCTAAGGACAAATATTTATTTTGGATGGCCATCCAGTAAAAGATGATTTTTGGAATGAGATGATTAAACTAGATTTTATGAGGGATCCATAAAGGAGGATTAGAATTGAGAAGGTTACACAAACTTAACTAAAAATGAGCCATCGCTCTCTCCTTTTCGGATTAAAGAATACTCTAATTCTTGCACCTTCAAGACCTAAAGCTTAAGTAAGTTGGAGATAAAGTTCCAAGAAACTACTTCTTCTTTGTTGTAGTTTGAGGTAGGCACTGAATTCCACACTCTCCTTCCCTCGATTTGAGTAATAAAATCCACCACATTCATCCATACAAACCTCCTGGTAAGAGGTTATACCAGCGAGGTTGGCCTCCTATGGTAAGGGATGATCTAGAAGCCACAAATCCTTCCAAAAGTCTATAGTTATCCCATTTCCAATGATCAAACAATATCCTTTCACTAACTCTACTATGATTTTGCATACATTTTGCCAAAAAATAGAGCTCTCCAAAGGGAGGTGATCCACTAGAAATCCTCTAGTTTGGTTCATATATTCAGCTGTAATAATTTTGATCTACTTCATCCCCCTTTTTTTTTAATTTCTAGCCTTATTTCATAATCAAAGCTTCATTCATTAGCCAAATATTTTAGAGATCCAAACCACTATTCACCTTCCTAGAACAAGCTTGGTTCCATGAAACAAGATGAAACTTCTTTTTATCTTAAGATCCAACCCCAAGAAAAGCCTTCTAAATCTACTCTAGTTTGGATAAGACTTTGATGGGAAGTTTGAAAATGGACCAAATATATAGGAATGCTTTGGAGAATTGATTTTACCATAAGAATATTGCTTGCTTGACTTAATAAGGTCCCTTTCCAAGCGATAAATCTCCTCTTAAGTCTTTCCACCATTGGGTCCCAGTAAATTTCTTGCATTCTTCCAGTAAATAAAGGAAGGCCCAAGTATGTATAGAACAAAAAAGTTAGGAGCTCAAAATATAATATTTGATATTCATTAACCTTGAAAGGTTTGAAAATACATTGCTTAAATACATAAACTAATAACCAATACTTAGAAAGCTTAGGAGAAATATTAGGGAGGAAGGAAAATAGGGAGGAAAGGAAAAAAGGAATTTGGAGTCAAACTCTTCTTGTCGTCCATGCCATCCAATCCTGCTGACTCGGTTATCGTCCAAGGAGGTAAAAGGGTAAGGTCCAAAGCTTACAATTGTAAAACAAATTTTTACCATTTTACCATTTTAACTTCCAAAATTCTCCCCCTTAAATTTGAGAGGACTGACTATACAGTCTCTCAACTTTATATATTGAGCTTTAGCCATGCCTTTGGTGAAGATATCTACAATGTTATCCAAAGTGCTACAATATTTAAGCTCAACTATCTGCTGCTCCACCATGTATCGAATGAAGTGATACTTCATATCAAAATGCTTTGATCTTCTATGGTGGATTGGATTGTATGCCAACTGAGTGGCACTTATGTTATCACAATACAGTCAATTTGGACCACTTTGACTTTCTCCAATCTCTTCAAGGAATTTTCTCAACCATAGGGCTTGAGTACTAGCATGTGTGATGGCTATATACTCAGCCTCAGTAGATGACAATGCTACAATAGTTTGTTTCTTGGAACTCCAAGTGATTAGTCCTGAACCTAGACTAGAATAGTTCCCTAATGTAGATTTCCTATCATCTATATTGCTGCCCCAATCACTGTCACTGAAGCCAACTAATTTCACAGAATTACATTTGTGGTAATGGATTCCAAAATCCAATGTACCTTTTACATATCTTAAGATTCTTTTAGTTGCTTGTAGATGCAGCTCATATGGACTTGCCATAAACCTTGAAACTAGAGAAATAACATATTGAATATCGGACCTTGTGTTGGTGAGAAACATTAGACTCCCAACCATGCTCCTGTAAGTGGTCATGTCAACCTTTTGTGCTCCGTCATCCTTGCTCAATTGGATTCCATGTCCAGTTGGAGTTACAATTGATTTGCACTACTCTATGGCAAATTTTTTGATCATGTCTCAAGCATACTTTTATTGACATATGAAGATACCCTTATTTGATTGATGCACTTCCATGCCTATGAAGTATTGCATTAAATCGAGATATTTCATCTCAAACTACTTTATCATGGAGTTTTTGAACTTCATATTCATTTTGGTGTTACTACCCATAAATATTAGATCATCCAAATACAAACAAACTATGATAATGTCTACTACATGCTTTAGGTAGTACAGAGTTGCTTCACTTTTGCTTCTAGTGAATCTATACTTGCTAAAATAGCCGTCAATGCGTGAGTACCAAGCTCTTGGTGCTTGCTTGAGGCCATAAAGTGCCTTTTTTCAATTTGTAAATAAGGTTCTCCTTTCCTTGTTCTTGAAAGCCTTGAGGTTGTTGAACATAAACCTCCTCAGTCAAGTATCCGTTTAGAAAAGCACTTTTCACATCCATGTGTTGAATTTTCCATCCTTTGTGGGCAGCTAAGGAAAGAACTGATCTGATTGTCTCTTGTCATGCAACAGGAGCAAAAGTTTCCTCATAGTCAAAACCAAAATTTTAAGTAAAACCTTTTGCTACTAATATCGCCTTGTGCCTCTCAATTCTTCCATCAGCATTGTATTTGGTCTTGTGCACCCATTTACATCCAACACACTTTTTTTCCTTTGGGTAGCTTTACTAGCTCCCATGTATAATTATTTTTATAGAGGTTATTTCCTCTTCCATGGCTTCTTGCATACATTTTGAGTACAAGCCTTCTCATAGCTATCTGGTTCTAGTTGTGCATTACCCAATAAAGCATAATTTACTACATCTCCTGTAGGATCATGGGAGTCATCATCCCCATACAATTTCAAATTTTCAAGTTGCTGCAAAACTGTATTCATTTCACTAGCTTGGCTTCTACTAAATCTTCTCTGGAAATTTTGATCCAACATTTGAAAATATGGATGATATTGTAATGTTCTTTTGCCTCTTGATGGAGAGTCACTGTCAATGTCCATCGGTGAAGAACTTACTGATCTCTGTGGAGAAGGACTTGGAGTGGCGGTTGAAGTACTTGATGTAGTACTCCTGCTTGGGCTTGGAGGGGGTGGTGTGCCTTTGCTTTTCTTGGGAGACACCTGCGGTACCTGTTGTACCTATGAAGAATTTACATCTTGGGACTCATCATCAACAAAAATTCTTTGATGACCCCATTCTCCTCCATCAAAAATTACATCCCTGGAAAGTACAATTTTATGAGTCTTGGGATTGTAGAGTCTATATGCTTTTGTAGACTCACAATACCCTACAAATATACAAGCTTGAATTTTGGGATCAAGCTTCTTCCTTTTCTCATCAAGAATGTGCGCATATGCTAAAGAACCAAAAACTTTGAAATGCTTTACATTGGGTTTATTTCCATACCACCCCTCATAAGGAGTGATGTCATCTAAACTAGAAGTTGGACTTCTATTGAGAATGTATACACTGGTTCTTACAGCATCAGCCCAGTACATATTAGTTTAGATGCTTAGTCTGAAGCATCATTCTAGCCATCTCAACTATCGTGCGGTTCTTTGTCTCTACCACACCATTCTATCGTGGGGTATATGCAATGGTAAATTGCCTTTTGATCCCACTTGCTTTACAATATTTCAAGAATTTTTTGAGTACTCACCTCCTCGATCTGTCCTATGACATTTTACAAAATACTCACTTTGTTTCTCTACATTGTTTCTAAAATCTATGAAGCAATCAAAAGCTTCATCTTTATGTTTCAAGAAATAAATCCAGCACATTCTAGAGAAATCATCTATGAAAGTGAGAAAATAAGAATTATTTTCGATACTCTTTGTTTGCATTGGACCACAGATGTCCGAATGCACTAACTGAAGTGGATAGTTGGCTCTCCATGCTTGTCCTTTTGGAAACTTAGACCTTGAGTGCTTTCCCAAAGCACATCCTTCACAGACCTCCTTTTGTTCATTGATTTTGGGAAGTCCTGTCACCATAGCTTGAGAAGTTAAAATTTTCAATCTAGCGGAATTTAGGTGACCATATCGCAAGTGCCAAAGTACACTTGGATTAGTTATAGCTACATTTGCAAGTTGAGCTCCCCCTGGCTCACCAAATTTGAGAGGGAATAACTAATTCTTGGTTATTAGGACCTGTGTGATGACACGATTAAAATTGTTATTATCAATAATGATACATTTTTCTTCATCAAAAACAAGTTTGTAATTTTTCTCCATCATTTGCCCAATGCTTAGCAGATTGTGTTGGAGCTTTGGAGTGTAGTAGATGTCATTCACTTTCTTTAGGCCTTCTTTTGTTGGAACCTCCATGGCTCCAATGCCTTCGACTTGAAAATATTTATCATACCCTAACTTGATGTGGGATTTATAAGTGGAATCTAGAGTAGCAAATAGATTTTCTTTGCCACTCATGGTTTGAGCAACCAGTATCCAAAATCCATGTGTCATTTAGATTTTGTTTTGATTGTCCATATGAAAGAAAAATATTAGAAGTATCATCTTCTTCAAAATAATTTCCATATTGACTGTTGCTGACTTGAGAAGATTTTGACCAGCAGTCACGAGTAAATTGACCTGGCTTGCCATAGTTAAACAAGTTATTTTGGACTTGTCACTTCCTCGTCCTTGATTTCCACTTCGCCCTAGATTTCCTCCTCAATTTTGGTTTCCACCTCTGTTCTAATTGCCTCCTCTATTTTGATTGCCTCCTATGTAGTTGCCTCTTGATGGGCTATCATTAAGCACATCATTAATTCTCAATGAATTTGTCAATCTAGGGTGGTGTCCAAGGCTATTTATGAGAGAAAGTTCAAGAAGGGTTGTAGTTCAGTTCATTTGGAAGCAGCAGGTCTTATTGGTGGAATTGATTGTGTGGGGGTTTTGTGTCACTTCTACCCCTAAATTGCATAAATTAAACTTTAATCTATTTGCAAGAATGAAAACTAATTGCTAATTGCATAAATGAAACCTTAGTTACAGTTGCAAGAATGAAATCTAATTAAATTGCAGAATTGAAACTCTAGTTATAGTTGCAGAATTGAAAGTCTATTTAATCTTGCAATAATTGAAATAAAGCATAAAAACTAGATCCTGTCAATGCTCTGTAATAGAAGGTCACCAATATTTTGTCCAGGGTTTTGACAGTAAAAACAAGAATGCAGGGAAATTACAGAAAACTTGTAAATTGTTGGAAATGGAAATTTGTAGTGAATTGGAAATTTGCTGGGAATGAAAAGAATAACCAGATATACCGCTAATCATATCACAAAAACATTATGAACAAGAATTAAAAAACTAGGAATGTTAGCTGTGCAAAAGAATAAAAATGACAAGTTCACAACTTATTTTGCTACAGCAAAATCAGAATAAAACCTGTCTGTTAGTCCTCCTCCTAGGTCTAGAATTGGCCAGCCTCCTTTCTTAGAAGAATGTTTGAATTCTTCTTTAAGTCTTACTCACACTCAGACATAACAAAATAAATGGAATGAAACTCGCACTTTTATTGCTTCAAAAATATAATTACAATTCTGCTAAAATTTGTTACAGGTCTGAAATCACTATTCTATTATCTCCCTATTTATTTTCTATCTCCTTTATCTAATAGCTCAACCTGGACGGGAGCTATCTTTTATAGATGCCTAAAATCTAATTACAAATATAAAATATGTTGTTCCTGATATCCTGTAGAATTTCCTGGGTTTATCCTAGAAGAGGATCAATTTGATCTTTTTCATAAATGGTGGCTTTGGATGGCAAGGACGACAAAGTTATATGGGAGATATTTTCCCTTAACTTTCTCAACCTTCTTATCCCATTTTCCACCACCAAAATTTAGTCAACAAGTCAAAAAGTGTTTTCTATTCTCATTCCGAAGAAATTGTGTTCATTCCAAAGACATTGTGTTCATTCCGAAGACATTGTGTTCATTCCGAAGATACTGTGTTCATTTTGAAGATCTTTAGAATGACCAACTATGTTGACTCCAAATGGTTTTGGCTAAATTTCTTAGGTGGATTAGACCTTAGGATTAGATTGCAATAGTCTTCATTCTTCCTTGGATGTGAATTCCATGCCTTGCCATTCATTGGCAGCTGGCTGGAATTTATATGGAAAAACCAGTTTTCTACTGCATAGTAATAAGTCTTTGTACTATTTTTTGAATTTAGAGAAACTAATGCTTAATGATCATCAAAATAAGACTAGTGAAGTGTTGTTTTCAACCTAAGCATGACAAGATAACATAAAACTATACAAGAACTGTTAAAAATCAGAATATAATATCCTTAACACTTCAATAATGCAAATAGTTAATACACATCATATTAAATCAACTTAACTAGCATATAAGATAATTCATAAGAGTTTAGGTAGTTTTAACTATTTAAAACATGATATAAATGAGGCTTATCCAGGCCTCATCATTCCCCCCAACTTATATTAATGCATGCCCTCATGCATTGTAGTGGGCTATGGAGTCACAAATGTCCATACTCATATTCCATGTTTCATAGAACAATTTAGTGCCTGTGTAATTTCTCATGAAGGTTTTTGATTCATTCTTCAAACTGATCATCTGGTTGGGAATCCTCTTCAAAATAGGATGGAACTAGAGTAATGATGGTTGAAGGCCTAAATCTGAGACCTACCTAATGATGTTGCATAAAGGTATTTCTCTGGATTGAGAAGGCAATGCCTCAGAATAGAAGGGCACTACTTCAAAATGGAGGGGCACTACTTCAAAATGAGCACCTATGTCTTCATATTCCCTAGATAATCCAAGCGAGTAACTGAACCAAATCCTCCTCTTTATCTGATGTAATTGATTGTTCATCAACTTGTGACAGCCTGCTTTTTAGTTTCTCCACTTTCTACTATAATTCTCTAATTTTCTTTTCATGTTTTTCAATAACATCTTTTCTTTCCTCAATCCATCTCATTTGTATTTTTATAACACTCTTGGCTACTCTCAATTGTTTTGTGATGTCCACCTCCTCTTCTTCGTTCGACTTAGAACCTAATACTGACAAATCAACTACAGTTTGTTGCTCAACAACGATCTCATCCTCTACTTCAGACCCCTACTCCTGTATAGGAGGTTCCATGAAATTATCTATGATTACATCCAAATTCTCAGTGGCTTGTTGCACTTCTATAACATCAGGACTATCCTGTATGGTCTTCTCTTCAATCATTTATTATTTTATCTCTTTTTGTTAGAGTCTTGCAAACCTCCTAGTCCTTAATGTATATTTTCTCTTCTTGCCATGTTTTCTTGTGGTAATAGGGGTTGTAGGGATAGCTTCAGGCTCTTCACTAGGAACTTCACTCTCCTATTCTGACAGATAAATAACATCTTTAGAAAAATGAACCCTCTTCTATTTAAATTTTTTGTTGTCAGTTTCAGCTCTTCTCTTCTTAGTCTGTGAGGTTGATGGTTCTAGAGAAAAATGCTTTGTTGCTTTTGTTTGGTGTGTTTCCTTCTCTACAATAGCATTTTTTTTTTTTAGCCTTTTCTTCTTCCTCAATAGCATATTTTTTTATAGCAACATTTGTATCCTCTTCTCCTTCATCTTCTTCAAAAACTACATTAGTCAGGGTAGAATAAAACCTATTAAAGCTTCTAGGTTTTCCCCTAAAATGATGTTGGCACACCAGTTTAATAATACCATGATGATGAGGGCTCCTTTTTTTTCTTGATAATGTTTTGCCATGCTCTGTAGTTCTCGATGTAGGGATGCTAGAAAATTCACTCTAAATTTAGGTTGTTGCCTACCATGCCTGAGGTGGTTTAAAATTTTGAAATGATGCCCTAACAAAATTACATACTACCCTTCATAGGTTGAAAAATATGGTAACCCATGTGGTTACGTTATTCCAGGGTTCTTGTAGGCTGGCCCTTTTTCATTTTTCACTTAATTTCTCTGTTCTGATGCTAATAATACTGCTCTCTTCTACTACTACAGTCATCCGCTAGGTCACTGATTTCTAGTTTCTACAGAATTACAGGGTTTGCTCTTGTTCTTCTTCAGAAAGAAATTTTAATTTTTTTTCCTTGTAATCATCAACAAATATGTCTTCGAAAATAAAAGATGGCACACTTACTTATTTTGTGCTTTGAACACTTGGCCATCAATCATTGCACATCCTTGCCATCAAATTTTCTTTACTATTTTTAGCTCATCCATTCTACATGCAAATTTTCCCACATGAGTGGTTATTAGCAATGAATGGTGGTGGCAAGTTTGTTGGTTATTTTCCCTATGATTTTCATACTTCCTCTATGGGTGCAAAATATGAGATGAATCTAACCACAAGCCAGCTGACATGTTTCAATGATCACATGGAGTAAAAAAAATTCTACTGACTATGTCTTTTTCTCTCTCCTTGGATGCCACGTGGAAACAGACTGTCAAATCTTCATTTCGAAGACTAAGTTGGGCATTTAATCCGAAGATAACCTCATTCCGAAGATAAACCTTCATTCTGAAGACACACCTTCATTCCGAAGACAAACCTTCATTTTGAAGACAAACCTTCATTCCGAAGACACACCTTCATTCCAAAGACAAACCTTCATTTCGAAGACAAAGGCTTCATTTCGAAGATACCACGGTTATTGAAGATACATCAGTCATTCTGAAGACATAGTAGAAACCAACATTTTTCTCTTTCTCGAAGCATGTTTTGTTTATGCCAACTCTTATGAACACTTTTATACTAATGGTTAATTGTCATATATTATATATCAAATATTTACAATGAAAAAAGTACAAGAAACATATATACCTGGTTAAAACAAGTTAATGCAATTTTTTAAATATGACTGCTTATGTTGATATTCTGCTAAGGCTTCATGCAACACTTCAAAAACAAGTGCAGTTGGTGAATTTGTACAATGGTGACTCAGAACTTTCAAGGTTATGCATGCCAAAAAACTAGTTTTCATGCATACCAACTCAGTAGCGCCTTAGAAAAAGGTTTTCACTGCTAAGCTATTCATTTTTCTCTTTTTTTTTCTCTTTTTTTTTCTTTTTGTCTTTTTGATTTTGATTGTGCCCGTGAAGGAATTCATGACTTCCCTGAAATCATGCCCATGAAGAAATTCACAGCCAGAATTTATTCATCTTTTTGTTTTCTGTTTTTTCTAATAAAAATTTCTTTTTATTTTTCTTTTAAGATTCAAAGATATGATCATTTGGAATCTTCATCAAAAGAAGAAGCCTCTTCTGTCAAATGTAACTGTGTGAAATACTGAGCAAATTCCACCTTTGTTAGTGGTTTATGGTACAACTATAAAATATGTCCATTCACCACTAATATCCTCCTTAAATCATCAACTAAAGAAAGTTGAACAACTTCATTCTCAAACTCCCCTGGTTCATCCTTGTTGCTCTTAATGTGATCATCATGCCACATTTTCCATTTTTGTTGAGTGAACTCTATTTGGTGAAGTGCTTCCAACCAAAGTTCATCAAATGCATTCAACTGCAAAAAAAAAAAAATTGTACCTACAACAACTCAATGCCAACTGCTAAAGATGCATAAAATGTTAGTAAAGCATTAGGATGTTGCATCAATATATCAAACAAATTTTCTCCATGGTTTTTAGTCAACCAACTATTGTTGTTCAAAGGTTGTTTTGGCTGCATTTTAGTTTGTTTTGTACCAGGCTGATTTGAATTGGTTCTTGGAGAATGATGCATTAATAAATTAAGAGAGTAATGATATGGTGGAAAAGAATAAAAAATTTGTATATGTTTACCAAAAACAATTCTTGAAAGAATTAACTTTGATAAATGATAATGAAAATATGAGAAACAATAATGACATCCATGTGGTAAATAAAGAAAATGGTTTTGTACTGGAATGGGTGATAAATTTTTAGAATTATGTTTTTCATCAGTCTGTAGTAATTGTAATTAGTTCATCTTTAAAATATGAGTTTTGAACATTTTCAACAAAAACAAACTTTTTGGAGGAATCCAACTCTTCTACATTTTTATTTACAACAATGGAGGCCAAAACTAAAGTATTCTTTTCATTTTCCTTATGTGTTCTAAGAAACTGTGGGCTTTCTATACAATCATACTTAGGTGTAATAAGTTTACCTGAAAGCAAGTTAACTAATTTTCCACCTTTTTGTATGGTTTTAGGATATACTTTCTTTTTTTTTCTTGGTTTTCTAAAACACATATCTTGAACAATCCTATTAATGATTAGTACAACTTGAGGTAAAGTATTGTAACAGTTGAATGTTCTAATTCCTTTATCAAATATAATTGTGAAGATGTTATTTTTGATATCTCAGACTTTTCAAAATATGATATTTTATTTGATGAGGTATCTTGTTCTTCTTGATGTTGTTTTAGTGTGGATTTGTTTTCATGTTCATTCTTTTTAACTTCACTTTCTACACTGATAAGTGGAATAGGTTCAAGCGAGTGGTTCACCCGAACACAACCGAGTTTTAACACGATCACTAACATTTATTAGGGCTATATTTTTTGATTCAACCACAGAGACAGAGGTTACCTGTTTAACATGATTTGGACTAACCACAGGTTGAGTTGAAAATAGAGGTTGTTTTAATTTTTGTTGTTGTTGTCCACGATAGAAATTATGGATATAATTAGGCAACAAATTTGATTTTTGTTTTTGACAATGTTGCTGCCCTTTGTACAGATTTTGATGTTGTACCCATTGATATCCCTCGTAATTTTGGCTGCAACCATGGTGGATGTTGTTGATTCCATTGTTGTTGCATCCAGCCATGTTGAGACCATGCTTGGGAGTATGCCCATAGTGGTTGACTCCAACATTGTTGAAGTGGACCTGAAGCAGACCATGGCATATACCAAGGATTATTTCTCCAATGTGCAAGAAATTGAGAAGCATTCTGATATGGAAATTTATGAAAACTATTCCCTTGTCCTTGTCCTACAAAATTGATTTTTTTCATAGGTTGAGACTGTTTTTCAAAGACACTTGTAAGTTCTGGCAATAAACTACACTGATTTGTGGGGTGTCCTAATTGACAAATGCTACATGTAGCAGGTATAAATATTTTGTTCAAAAGACAATCATGAAGAGAGTGTTGCTTTTTACATTCTCAACAATAGATGGCTGAAGATTCGGTAGATTCATTTTTTTCATCTAATGTTCTATCATGTACTAAAATATCAGCCTCTTTCATGCATTCTTTCAAATCATGTTTTCATTACCAATTCTGTGTTTTCTATGCCTTGAATGAGAGTAATTTTTATAGAGTTTAATAATTTCATGAAATTTAAGTGCATTTGTATCTCCTCTTCTCAAGATATCCAATGCATCCCTAGATTCATCTTGTAGTCCCCTTAAGAATACGACTCTATAAATTTCAGGTTCAACACTTCCACATCTCTTATGAACAAAAGAAAATTTGTCTAGATAATCTTCTAAGATTTCATTTTCCTCTTGTTTCATTGTAAGAATTTCATCATTTTGATTCTTGACTTGACAATATTCTTGGTATCTCTCCAAGAATATATTTTTCATCTCATCCCAAGTTCTAATTGAGTCAGGTGCTAAGGTGATAAACCATCGTAGAGCTAACTCTTTAAGAGTGGAAGGAAATGGTTTGAGCTTTTGATTGTCATTAGTGTAATCATGAGCTTGACATACAATTTTAAACTCAAACAAAAACATATCAAGATCTTCGAATGTAATTCCCTTGAAAGTTGGTAATACTGCAGGTGAAATGACCTTCATTGGAGCATTTTGATTAAGATCTAGTTGGATGGAATTTTGAAAAGTTCAGCAGGTGCACTAGTTGCACTAGGGTGGAGCACATTGTTGGCTCTACCTTGATTCTCTTGTGAGCCTTCCATTGTAGGTTCTCAAAAACAATTATAAATCTTGTCAAATTTTCTTGATTGTATGGATTTGTCAAGAGAAAATGGTGTTGAACTACTTAATTTTCCTCCTTGTAATGATTTCTCAAAGGATCTTGCGAGTCTTTGGAAGTGGATGATTGGGATTATTTGAAAATTCCAACATTTTTTGAAATAAAAAATTTAGACATTTTTGACATAATTTCAACCTCTTGTGAAATTTTTCTTCTTGTGGTTTCTTGCTTATTTCCTAAATGGACTGAAAAACAATTTACCAATAACAATTACTTATATCATTCATTACATTCAGAGTTTACTCTAAAATTCACAAATTAGCATATTTAATAATTATTGGACTACTTTTCACCTTCTAACAACACTGTGTTCCCCGTCAACAGCACCAAAATGATGGGTTGTCGTTAAGCACATCATTAATTCTCAATAAATTTGTCAATCCAAGGTGGTGTCCAAGGCTATTTACGAGAGAAAGTTCAAGCAAGGTTGTAGTTCAGTTCATTTGGAAGCAGCATGTCTTATTGGTGGAATTTATTGTGTGGGGGTTTTGTGTCACTTCTACCCCTAAATTGCATAAATTGAACTTTAATCTATTTGCAAAAATGAAAACTAATTGCTAATTGCAGAAATGAAACCCTAGTTACAGTTGCAAGAATGAAATCTAATTAAATTGTAGAATTGAAACTCTAGTTATAGTTGTAGAATTGAAATTCTATTTAATATTGCAATAATTGAAATGAAGCATAAAAACTAGATCCTATCAATGCTCTATAACAGAAGGTCGTCAATCTTCTGTGCAGGGTTTTGACAACAAAAACAAGAATGCAGGGAAATTACAAAAAACTTGTAAATTGCTGAAAATGAAAATTTGCAATGAATTGGAAAGTTGTTGGTGATATTCTCACAATGACACTGAGAGGGGGGGTGAATCAGTGTAGCTATTAAAATTCAAATCTACAACACTTAATGCTGAAGCAAAGAGAACTTAAAAACAGGTAAAGCAATTTTCATAAGAGAGCACACCACAACACACAATGTAACGAGGTTCACCAATTTGGCTACTCCTCAAAAATGATTGCTTGGACTCTAATCCAAATCTAGCCTTTGCAAAACACCAATTTTATAAACACTTTACTAGCACCCACTAGAAGGAGCACCAACCCCTTATTTTTCTCGCTTCAATGAGATAGGAGCACCAACCCCTAATGCCAAGCACCAACTTGGACTGCAATTCTGAATTATCTTAATGACATAAAAATGCCTTCGCTATTTACACGACCCTGACTGGTCTGTAATTAATCAAACTCTGCACTTTCTCATGGCTCTACTTATTTCTCTCTCGGCCCTCTTCTAACCCTCTTTACACAGCAATTTCTCACATGCAGCAGCAGCCTTATTCTTCATGCAGACCTGCTTTTATATCATATTAGTCTCTATTTTTAACTTTCATATTTACGCATGCAACCCGTAACTGTTACTTTAATATTCTCTTCTGCCACTTGTCAACTGTAACTTCTTCTTTATGTAACTCCTTTTTTATTTATAGAGTGCACATTTCGTTAAACATGTTACATGCAACATATACCTCTACCATGACTGTTCGTCTTCTTTTCTATGCATGCATGCATTTTTCGATTCTATTTATGCGACTGTTCGATTTCTTCTTCTTCGATTGTTCTTAAAATAGTTGCATGCTTTTCTTTTGTACTTGCTCTTGTAACTGTCGCATTGACTCCAGTTAACTCTTCTTATTTTGGCTACATGTTTTTCCTCTACAACTGCCCCTTTAACTGTTGTTCTGCTTCAGTTAACTGTCAGTGATCATGCTATTGCGACCTGTCGCAAAATCGTGACACTTCTGTCTCTTTATGTTCTTCTCGCCCTTTATCTGCGAAAACTCAACATGTCACGAAATCGCAACGTTTTCCGCCCCCGTGCTCACCTCTTGTCGTGCACCCGTGAAAACCAGACATGTCACAAAATCGTGACACTTTTTGCTTCCTTGCACTTCTCTGCCTTTCACCCTCGAAAACAGAACATGTCACAAAATCACAACACTTTTGCTGCCTTGTGCCTTTTCTGTCTTTAGCCCATGAAAACACATGTCGTGAAATCGCGACACATTCGCTGCCTTGTGCCTTTTCTGTCTTTGGCCCACGAAAACACATGTCGCGAAATCGTGACACATTCGCTGCCTTTTGCCTTTTCTGTCTTTGGCCCGTGAAAACATAACATGTCATGAAATCGCGACACATTCGCTGCCTTTTGCCTTTTCTGTCTTTGGCCCACAAAAATGAAACATGTCACGAAATCATGACACTTTTCCTCCTTGGCACTTTCTCTTCGAACCTATCACGAAATCACGACACTTTCTCTCCTTGGCACTTTCTCTTCGATCCTATCGTGAAATCATGACACTTTCTCTCCTTGGCACTTTCTCTTCGATCCTATCACGAAATTGCGACACTTTCTCTCCTTGGCGCTTTCTCTTCGATCTTGTCATGAAATCGTGATACTTTCTCTCCTTGGTGCTTTCTCTTCAAACCTGTCATGAAATCGTGACACTTTCTCTCCTTGGCGCTTTCTCTTCGATCCTGTCGTGAAATCACGACACTTTCTCTCCTTGGCGCTTTCTCTGCGAACCTATCACGAAATCACGATAGTTTTCTTTGCCTGTGCCTTCTCTCCAAACATGTCACGAAATCACGACAGTTTTCTTTGCTTGCGCCTTCTTTCCAAACATGTTGCAAAATCATGACAGTTTTCTTACTTGCCTTCTTTGCTTTCAACATGTCGCAAAATCGCGACAGTTTTTCTACTTGCCTTCTTCTCTGACATGTCATGAAATCGCGACAGTTTTTCAACTTGGCTTCTTTGCCTCCAACATGTTGCGAAATCATGACAGTTTTGCCAACATTTTCTCTCTCCTCCGATATGTCGCGAAATCGTGACAATTTTGATCACATTTTCTCTCTCCTCCGAGATGTCGCGAAATCATGACAATTTTGACAGCATTTTCTCTCTCCTTCGAAATGTCATGAAATCGCGACAAGAAACATGTCGCGATATCCTGACAGTTTTCTTACTTGTCTTTTTCTTTGATTTTTTGAATCTGGGCCACTTCTGTCTTCTTGGAAATTCACTGTACATGTTCTGACTGACCTCTAAACTCCTGTCCACTGCATCAACTGCATCAACTAATCTATCTATTTGTGTTGACAACAATGACAATACTTTTACTGCACCTTGCTCAATACTTTTGCTTCAGTTAACTATCAGTGATCGTGCTGTTGCGACCTATCACGAAATCGTGACACTTCTTTCTCTTTATGCTCTTCTTGCCCTTTATCCGCGAAAACTCAACATGTCATGAAATCGTGACGTTTTTCACCTCCTTGTTCACCTCTTGTCTTGCATACGTGAAAACCAGACATGTCACGAAATCATGACACTTTTCGCTTCCTTGCACTTCTCTGCCTTTCGCTCGTGAAAACAGAACATGTCGTGAAATCGTGACACTTTCGTTGCCTTGTGTCTTTTCTGTCTTTGGCTCGCAAAAACATAACATGTGAAATCGTGACACATTCGCTGCCTTGCGCCTTTTCTGTCTTTGGCCTGCGAAAACACATGTCACAAAATCGTGACACATTCGCTGCCTTTTGCCTTTTCTGTCTTTGGCCCATGAAAACACATGTCACAAAATCGTGACACATTCGTTGCCTTTTGCCTTTTCTGTCTTTGGCCCACGAAAACGGAACATGTCGTGAAATCGCGACACTTTTCCTCCTTGGCGCTTTCTCTTCGAACCTGTCGTGAAATCGTGACACTTTCTCTCCTTGGCACTTTCTGTTTGATCCTATCATGAAATCGTGACACTTTCTCTCCTTGGTGCTTTCTCTTCGAACCTGTCATGAAATCGTGACACTTTCTCTCCTTGGCGCTTTCTCTTCGATCTTGTCGCAAAATCGTGATACTTTCTCTCCTTGGCGCTTTCTCTTCGAACTTGTCACGAAATCGTGACACTCTCTCTCCTTGGCGCTTTCTCTTCAAACCTGTCACGAAATCGTGACACTTTCTCTCCTTGGCGCTTTCTCTGCGAACCTGTCGCGAAATCGCGACAATTTTCTTTGCCTATGCCTTCTCTCCAAACATGTCGCGAAATCGTGACAGTTTTCTTTTCTTGTGCCTTCTTTCCAAACATGTCACGAAATCGTGACAGTTTTCTTACTTGCCTTCTTTGCTTCCAACATGTCACAAAATCGTGACAGTTTTTCTACTTGCCTTCTTCTCTGACAACATGTCACGAAATCGTGACAGTTTTTCAACTTGGCTTCTTTGCCTCCAACATGTCGTAAAATCACGATAGTTTTGCTAGCATTTTCTCTCTCCTCTGATATGTCGCAAAATCACAACAATTTTGACCGCATTTTCTCTCTCCTCCGAGATGTCGCGAAATCGTGACAATTTTGACAACATTTTCTCTCTCCTTTGAGATGTCGCGAAATCGCGACAGAAAACATGTCGCGATATCGCGATAGTTTTCTTACTTGTCTTTTTCTTTGATTTTCTAAATTTGGGCCACTTCTGTCTTCTTGAAAATTCACTGTACATGTTCTGACTGACCTTTGAACTCCTGTCCACTGCATCAACCGATCTATCTGTTTGTGTTGACAACAATGACAATACTTTTGCTGCACCTTGCTCAACAATCTCCCCCTTTGGAATTGTTGGCAACACTCATGCACTCTCCCGGAATTCTTCTCCCTTTGACAATAATACCAAAGGGCTGTTGTAGACTCCCCCTGAGTCTATGCACAACATTCTTAGATACACATTGTTATAGTTAGCAAAAATCATGAATATGAGCAAAACATAAATGCTCCCCCTGAGAATGTGATCCCAATTGATAGTCAGTTCTTGGAAAATGTGACTACTCCCAACTTACTTCGAAGGTACTCAAAAACTTCCTTTGGCAATCGTTTTGTGAATATATCTGCTACTTGCTCTGTAGTCGAAACAAAATCCAATTTGACCTCACCTTCTGCAACTTTATCCTTCAAGAAGTGATACCGAATTGCAATATGTTTGGTTCGAGAATGCATAATCGAATTCTTTGATATGTTTATAGCACTGGTGTTGTCACATTTAACTAAAATTGGCTCTTTGAAGTGAATACCAAGATCTTTCAGGGTTTGTCTCATCCATAATATTTGTGTACAAAATGTTGTTGTTGCAATGTATTCTGCCTCTCATTGTGGATAGAGAGACTAATTCTTGTTTCTTGTTGTGCCATGCTACCGACTGTCTCTAAGATAAAATGCTCCTCCATTGGTACTCTTCTCGTCATCAATACATCCTGCCCAATCTGCATCAAAATATGCAATAAGAGTGAAGTCCTTACCTTTTGGGTACCATAACCCATACTCCATAGTACCCTTGAGGTACCTAAAAATCCTCTTCATGGCTATCACATGAGTCTCTTTGGGACTAGCTCGAAATCTTGCCACCATGCATACTGCCTGTAAGATATCTAGTCTGGTAGCTGTCAAATACAATGAGACTTCCAATCATAGATTTGTACATGGTTTGATCTACATCTAGAGATTTGTCATCCTTGCTCAACTTGCAACCTATTGTCATGGGAGTGCTAACAGGTTTACTATCCTCCATTGTGAAATTTTTCAACATTTCTTTCACATATTTAACTTGAGAAATAAAAATGCCCTTTTCACTTTGATTGACTTGCAGTCCGAGAAAATAAGAAAGTTCACCAATCATAGACATCTCAAATTATTTCTTCATTTTATTTGCTATGTCACTACAGGACTTATCATTGTTGTTGCCAAAAATGATATCATCTACATAAACAACAAGGACAATAAGATGGCCATTCTCTATTTTGACATACAAATTGTTGTCCATCAAACCTTTCTTGAACCTCTGTTGAATCAGATAGTTATCCAGCCTTACATACCATGCTCTGGGTGCCTGTTTTAAACCATACAAAACTTTCCTCAACTTGCAAACAAAGTTGGGATTATCACCGAGTTGGAAACCATCTAGTCGCTCAATATAAACCTCTTCTTCCAGCTTTTCCATTCGGAAATGCTAATTTTACGTCCATTTGATATACCTTGAAATTTTTATGAACTCCTAAAGCTAGAAACATTCTGATTGCCTCTAGTCCTGCTATTGGTGCAAAGGTTTCCTCAAAATCAATACCTTCAACCTATGCATAGCCTTTACGAGACTAGTCTTGCTTTATTTCTTACAACCTGTCCATCTTCGTTCAATTTATTTCAAAAAATCCATTTAGTACCGATTACATTTTTATTTATCGGCCTTGGTACTAACTCCCATGTTTTGTTTTTCTCAATCCGATCTAGTTCTTCATTAATTGCTTTCATCCAACTTTCATCTGTGCTTGCTTCAAAAACATTTTTGGGCTCAATGCTGGATAATAGAGAGTAGTTTCGTACTACTGCTCTTCTAGTCTGAATACCAACTGTTGGGCCCCCAATAATTTGTTCTCTGGGATGATTTTTCTGCCAGCTGCCTATTTTGAATTTCTTTTCTTCTTCTAAGTCAATTCTTAAATTAGCTAGGTCAATTTTCTGATTCTCTTTTGTTTCCATTTCTTCATCTCCTTCAATGACTTCTTCATAAATAGGGTAGTTTTCTTGATAAGTTGTTTCTCGATCTCTACCTTCATCAACTTTAACATCTGCACTCTCCATAATTTTCTTTAGCCTCTTGTTGTAACATGTGTAGGCTTTTCTTTTTGTTGAGTAACCAAGAAAAATACCTTCGTCAGCTTTATCTTCAAATTTACCGAGATTATCTTCAGTTCGTTTGATGTAGCACTTGCTGCCGAACACTTTGAAATATCTTGTTGTCTTTTTTTCGAACCACAGCTCATACGGTGTTTTGCTTTCATGTGTCCTTAGCATGCACCTGTTTTGGATGTAAACCACAGTATGGACTGCCTCTTTCCAAAATTTGTCAGCTATTTTGCTCTAAGCCAACATTGTCCATGCCATTTCCTGCACTATCTTGTTCTTCCTTTCTATAACACCATTCTACTAAGGTTTTCTTGCTGCTGAAAACTATCTTCTGATCCCATATTTTTGACAGTATTCTGCAAATTCTTCTGAGATAAATTCTCCTCCTCTGTTTGATCTTAGGCATTTAATTATTTTTCCAGTTTTATTCTTAACCTATTTTTTAAAAATCTTGAACATCTCAAAGGCATCTGATTTAATCTTTAAAAATAGTACCCATGTCATCCTGGAGTAGTCATCTATGAACAGCATAAAGTATTTGTCACCATTTATGCTTTGTGTTCTCATGGGTCCACACAAATCAATATGTATTAGATCTAAAGGCTTACTGGTGAAGTATTCCTTTGATTTGAATGTGGCTCTAGTTTGCTTCCCTTTTTGGCATGAAGCACAGATGCTATTTACTAGTTTGCTAATGGTGGGTATATCTCTTACTGCCCTTTTTGAACTTATTTTTACCAGATTGTCAAAGCTAATAATACCGAGCCTCTTGTGCCACAACCAATTTTCATCTTCCTGTCCAATCAAGCACGCTCCTTCTGAATTTTCTGAGAGAGTATATAGATTTCCAGAAGTCCTTAATCCAGTAGCTATCAGCTTCCCACTATGTGCTTTTTTGACTTCACAGCCTTGCTTCTTAAAGATGACTTCATGACCTCTGTCATAGATTTGACTTACGCTCAATAAGTTGTGCTTCAAACCAATCACAAACAAAACTTCTTTGGAATTGATCTGTCCATCACTTATCTTGACTGATCCTTTGCCAACTATCTTGGCTCCATCATTATTTCCAAACTTTATAGAGCCCCCTTCATATTTTTGTAATTTTTTAAATTTTTGTTTATCTCTTGTCATGTGACTGGAGCACCCACTATCCAATATCCATGGTGCAAATTTGTTCTGTGCTTTGAAAGCTGTCTAAACAATCAAGGATTCCTTTTCTTCCTTGGGTAGCTCCTTTTCTTTCCACTCTGGTTTGGCTACAGTTTTGGTTACTTGTTTAGACTTTTCTTTGTCAGTAGCCTGTGCATGTTTTTCTGAGAATTTTTTGTTTTGCCTTAAACTGTTTGGTTGAGTTCTTCTTCCTTGATATCTGATTGCTGCATATGTGCTTCTAAAATTTCTTGCAATGTGTCCAAAGTTATGATAGTTATAGCATTCTACTGCATAATCCATCAAGGGTGAAAAGACATTTCTATTAGTGAAGTTTCTTTGTCCTATATTATGAATGCAGTCTGAAATCTTATGACCGTAAGCATTGCATTTAAAACAATAACCATAAAAGGAATGATTGAACCTGGGAATTGGTCTTTGCCATTTTGTAGTAGGAGCCACAAATTTTCTTCTCCTTTGATGTGTGACTTTTATGAATCCCTCATTGTCAGGACTCTTCTCGTGCCTAGCACTGTTGCTTTCTTTTGCCTGATTTGTTTTTCCTTGATCAACCTTGATCTTATCTTCTTTCTTTACTTGTTCTACTGTTATGGCCTTTGATCCACTTGACGATTCTCCTTCGACAAAGCCCAAGCCAAATTTGATGCCCGTAGTCCTCTGACTATTTATAATATTTTCAAGATTTGCAAAACTTCCTTCAAGTTTGTGATAGCAACTTAATTTTTTATTCTTTTCTTCTAGCCGCATTCTTAAGACAACAATCTCTTCTTCCAGTTTGTAAGCACTCATCTATTTTTATGGTTAATTGAACTTCGAGTTTTTTAGACATTTTCTTAAATTCTTTTGTCTGTACTTTCAAACTGCTTATTATGTCATTCGCATCCTCTAGTTTTTTTGAGACCTTTTTATTCTTTTTCCTTTCTATATTCAACTCTTTAAGTGCAGCAACCAACTCTCCTTCCAAATAAACTTCAGCCTCATACTTACTTTTTGTATCATCTTCCTATTTTTCTTCTGTTTTTGCTTCTTCAAATGCCATGAACAGAGCTTCACCTATTTCTTCTTCAGAATCTTCACCTAAGCTATCTTCAGAAGAGCTGACATTCTTGGATATAAAACTTTTCTTTTTGAAATTATTTTTTCTAAAATTTGGTTTCTTCTTCCAGTCACTTCTTTCTTGGTGGTGACCCTTCATCACTTTTGGTTTTCTCATTCATTGGACACTTAGCTGCAAAGTGACCGACCCCTCCATAATTGAAACACTTAAACGGTAACTTTCCTCTATATTTTCCTTTTCCCTTTGTCGGTTTTCAAACAAAGTTGGCTTCCGTTTCATCCGATGTCTCTTCATCCTCGATTCTTGTTCGCCTTTTGTATTCTTGTGTGCTTTAAAAGCGACTTCTCTGTCTATGGGCTTAGTTTGTCCTATTCTCATTTCGTATGCAATCAAAGAACCATGCATCTCGTCCATGCTAAAATTATTTAGATCTTTAGCCTCTTCTATTGCAGAAACTTTAGAATTAAATCTTTTGTGAAGAGTTCTAAGTACCTTTTTCATGGCAACCGCATCTTCAATTTTTTTTTTCGAGTCCTCTGATTGCATTAATGATTCCATTGACTCTCAGCATATAGGCCTCTATGTTCTCATCGTCATTCATTTGTAATGCTTCGAACTGAGCTCGATGAGTTTGCAGCTCAGCTTCCTTGATCTTGTTGTCTCCTTCATGTATGCTCTTCAGTTTTTCCCACATGTCTTTTGCTGATTTACAGCTCATGATCCTTATCAGTTCACTGTCTTCTAGCTCACACATTATGGCATTATGTGCTTTGGAGTTATTCTCAAACTTCTTCTTCTCGACAGTATTTTTTGGAGGAGTAGCGGGTACTGTGTATCCACTTTCTACTAATTCCCAAATGTCGTATCCTAACGCACTCAGATATGTCTACATCCTGAGTCTCCAAAATGAGTAATTAGTTCCATTGAACAAAGGAGCTTTGTTTGATGAGAATCCTTCATTACCTGCCATTGTGTTCCTTCCAAGATCACCTTAGCTGATTAATCTTTATTTAGGAACCTTGCTCTGATACCGATATTCTCACAATGACACTCGAGAGGGGGGTGAATCAGTGTAGCTATTAAAATTCAAATCTACAACACTTAATTCTGAAGCAAAGAGAACTTAAAAAAAGGTAAAGCAATTTTCACAAGAGAGCACACCACAACACACAATGTAACGAGGTTCACCAATTTGGCTACTCCTCAAAAATGACTGCTTGGACTCCAATCCAAATCCGACCTTTGCAAAACACCAATTTTATAAACACTTTACCAAGCACCCACTGGAAGGAGCACCAACCCCTTATTTTTTTGCTTCAACAGATAGGAGCACCAACCCCTAATGCCAAGCACCAACTTGGACTGCAATTATGAATTATCTTAATGACATAAAAATGCCTTCGCTGTTTACACGACCCTAACTAGTTTGCAATTAATCAAACTCTGCACTTTCTCACGGCTCTACTTATTTCTCTCTCGGGCCTCTTCTAACCCTCTTTACACAACAATTTCTCACATGCAGCAGCAGCCTTATTCTTCATGCAGACCTGCTTTTATATCATATTAGTCTCTATCTTTAACTTCCATATTTACGCATGCAACCCATAACTGTTCCTTTAATATTCTCTTCTGCCACTTGTCAACTGTAACTTCTTCTTTATGTAACTCCTTTTGTATTTATAGAGTGGAAATTTCGTTAAACATGTTACATGCAACATATACGTCTACCATGAATGTTCGTCTTCTTTTTTGTGCATGCATGCATTTTTTGATTCTATTTATGCGACTGTTCGATTTCTTCTTCTTCGATTGTTCTTAAAATAGCTGCATGCTTTTCTTTTGTACTTGCTCCTATAACTATCGCATTGACTCCAGTTAACTCTTCTTATTTTTGCTGCATGTTTTTCCTCTACAACTGCCCCTTTAACTGTTGTTCTGCTTCAGTTAACTGTCAGTGATCGTGTTGTTGCGACCTGTCGCAAAATCGTGACACTTCTGTCTCTTTATGTTCTTCTCGCCCTTTATCCGTGAAAACTCAACATGTCGCGAAATCACGACGTTTTCCGCTTCCTTGCTCACCTCTTGTCTTGCACCCGCGAAAACCAGACATGTCACAAAATCATGACACTTTTTGCTTCCTTGCACTTCTCTGCCTTTCACCCTCGAAAAAAGAACATGTCGCAAAATCGCAACACTTTCGTTGCCTTGTACCTTTTCTGTCTTTAGCCCGCGAAAACACATGTCGCAAAATCGTGACACATTCGCTGCCTTGCGCCTTTTCTGTCTTTGGCCCATGAAAACACATGTCGCGAAATCATGACACATTCGATGCCTTTTGCCTTTTCTGTCTTTGGCCCGTGAAAACACATGTCGTGAAATCGCGACACATTCGCTGCCTTTTGCCTTTTCTGTCTTTGGCCCACGAAAATGAAACATGTCGCGAAATCACGACACTTTTCCTCTTTGGCGCTTTCTCTTCAAACCTATCACGAAATCGTGACACTTTCTCTCCTTGGCGCTTTCTCTTCGATCCTATCGCAAAATCGTGACACTTTCTCTCCTTGGCGTTTTCTCTTTGATCCTGTCACGAAATCGTGACTTTCTCTCCTTGGCGCTTTCTCTTCGATCTTATCGTGAAATCGCGATACTTTCTCTCCTTGGCGCTTTCTCTTCGAACCTGTCGTGAAATCGTGACACTTTCTCTCCTTGGCGCTTTCTCTTCGATCCTGTCGTGAAATCACGACACTTTCTCTCCTTGGCGTTTTCTCTGCGAACCTATCGTGAAATCACGACAGTTTTCTTTGCCTGTGCCTTCTCTCCAAACATGTCACGAAATCGCGACAGTTTTCTTTGCTTGCGCCTTCTTTCCAAACATGTCGGGAAATCGTGACAGTTTTCTTACTTGCCTTCTTTGCTTTCAACATGTCACAAAATCGTGACAGTTTTTCTACTTGCATTCTTCTCTGACAACATATCGTGAAATCGCGACAATTTTTCAACTTGGCTTCTTTGCCTCCAACATGTCGCGAAATCATGACAGTTTTGCCAGCATTTTCTCTCTCCTTCGATATATCGCGAAATCGTGACAATTTTGACCACATTTTCTCTCTCCTCCGAGATGTCGCGAAATCGCGACAATTTTGACAGCATTTTCTCTCTCCTCCGAGATGTCGTGAAATCGCGACAGAAAACATGTCGCGATATCGTGATGCTTTTCTTGTCTTTTTCTTTGATTTTCCGAATCCGGGCCACTTCGTCTTCTTGGAAATTCACTTGTACATGTTTTGATCGACATCTGAACTCTTGTCCACTGCATCAACTGCATCAACTGATCTATCTGTTTGTGTTGACAACAATGACAATACTTTTGTTGCACCTTGCTCAACAGCTGAAAATGAAAAGAATAACCAGATCTACCACTAATCATATCACAAAAACATTATGAACAAGAATTAAACAACTAGGAATATTAGTTGTGCAAAATAATGAAAATGACAAGTTCACAACTTATTTTGCTGTAGCAAAATTAGAATAAAACATGTCTGTCAGTCCTCCTCCTAGGTCTGGAAGTGGCCAGCCTCCTTTCTTAGAAGAAGGTTTGAATTTTTCTTTAATTCTTACTCACACTCAGACATAACAAAATAAATGGAATAAAACTGCACTTTTATTGCTTCAAAAACATAATTACAATTCTGTTAAAATCTATTACAGGTCTGAAATCACTATTCTATTATCTCCCTATTTATTTTCTATCTCCTCTATCTAATAGCTCAACCTAGACGAGAGCTATCTTTTATAGATGCCTAAAATCTAATTACAAACATAAAATATGTTGTTCCTGATATCCTGCAAAATTTCTTGGGTTTATCTTAGAAGAGGATCAATTTGATCTTTTCCATAAATGGTGGCTTTGGATGACAAGGACGGCAAAGTTATATGGGAGATATTTTCCTTTAACTTTCTCAACCTTCTTATCCCCTTTTCCACTGCCAAAATTCAGTCAACAAGTCAAAAAGTGCTTTCTATTCTCATTCCAAAGAAACTGTGTTCATTCCGAAGACATTGTGTTCATTCCGAAGACACTGTGTTCATTTCGAAGATCTTTAGAATGACCAACTTTGTTGACTCCAAATGGTTTTGGCTGCATTTCTCAGGTGGATTAGCCCTCAGGATCATATTACAATAGTCTTCATTCTTCCTTGGATGTGAATTCCATGCCTTGCCATTCATTGGCAGCTGGCAGGAATTTATATGGAAAAACCAGTTTTCTGCTGCACAGTAATAAGTCTTTGTACTATTTGCTAAATTTATAGAAACTAATGCTTAATAATCATCAAAATAAGACTAGTGAAGTGTTGTTGTCAACCTAAGCATGATAAGATAACATAAAACTATACAAGAACTGTTAAAAATCAGAATATAATGTCCTTAACACTTCAATCATGCAAACAGTTAATACACAAAATATTAAATTAACTTAACTAGCATATAAGATAATTCACAAGAGTTTTAGGCAGTTTTAACTATTTAAAACATGCTATAAATGAGGCTTATCCAGGCCTCATCACCTCTGCCTCTACCTCTTCACTGGCCTCTGTCTTGACCTCTTCCACATCCTCTTCCAATATTTTCATTGGATGTGAAGGATTTATCATCATCTTCATAGCTAGTTGAAGGAGATTCATGTAATCTCTCTTCATAAGACATTAACGACCCAATTAATGCATCACATGTTAAAGTGGAAAGATCTTTTGACTCTTATATGATTATGGCTATGTGATTTCATCTTTGAAGAAGTGTTCATAACACTTTCTTTACAATTGTTTCAGGATTAATTTCTTCGCCAAGAGTAACCATTTTATCAACTACTGCTTTCACTCTGACATAGTAGTCACCAAATTTTTTGTCCTCTTTCATTTTGAGATTTTCAAAATCTCGTTTCAGTGTTTGAAGCCTCACTTGACGAATTCCCTGGAATCCGTCTTTCAAAGCTTTCCATGCATCTTGTGCAGTTATACAAGCAGCTATTCTAGGAAATATACTTTTCTCCAATGCTGCTTGGAGATGATAAAGAGCAAAGGAGTTGCTCTTTTATGCTTCTTTATTTGTTTTCTTATCTGCGACACTTAATGTTGTCCAATCTGTGGGTTCAGTGTAACCCTCTTCCACTATGTCCCACAAACCTTTCCCTATGAGTAAGGTCTTCATTTTGATAGACCAATACTCGTAATCATATCCGTTGAATTTTGGAATTGGTAGATTGTTATGTGAGGCCATAGTTACTAAAACACTCTTTTTATTTCTCGGTTACAATAAAGCACTTTGCTTTTTCAAAGAAGGAAGAAGGAAGAAAGAAGAAAGAAGAGATTACAAATTTAAGTCAAATCTGACTTGATTCATTCTTTCACTGATTACTTGTTCCTCTTGTTATGGCGCTGCTATTTCTTGATTCACAAAATTATTTGCTACTTGTTCTTTGTCGTCACTGATCAATATTATCTTAGGTGATTCTGGTTCTAGAATTTCTACTGAATTACTGTAATGAGTATATTTAGATTCTTGTCTTGCAACTTCTATGGATTCGGATTGCTCAAATTGACTCCCAAAGGAGTTATCTTCAGAGTTTGCCTCATACCCTGAGTCTGGATGCCTATGGTGTGCTATTACTACGTTCTACAACTGACTAAACACAGTATGAAGCCCATAAGCTCGTACTTTTTCATCAAAGCTTTCAGCATTCTCTCTTACCAGAAGTGCACAAAGTGCATGATAACATCCTGTGGAGAGAATCATGAATTTTGCCCTTCAATTTGCCTCTATTTAAAAATTCCTAGTCTTCAATGTTTTACCTCTCTCAGACTTTTACAAATAAATTGTCACAATTTTCCACCTTTGAGTCCTCTTACATAAATTGCCTCTTAGGAAATGTTATTTTTCTCCTTTTATTGTACTAAAAAGATATCTATATTTCTATTTAATAAAAAAAAAAAAAAATTGCTTTATAAAAAAAATTAAAAAAACAATTATTATTTTAATTTATTAAATATAATATAAATTATTCTTTTTAATATATATAAAAAAAAAAAAACTTTAGAAAGAAAAAAAACTTTTTTTTTAATTTTTTTCAAGCCTGCAGGAGTCGAACCTATGACTCCTCTCACTAAACAAAGCCTTCTTACCAACTCGACTTCCACCACCGATGGGACTCAAGCACCATACACCTGTATTTCTAAGCTTTCGGGGCAAGTGTACCAAAAAAAAATTTAAAACCTTCGTCGCTGCCGGGTTTCGAACCCGTGACCTGCTAGGGGTGAGCACCTTAAGGCTGGCTCCTCGAGCTAGTCGAGCTGCGTGGCCCGACGAGGATGCAAGGGAGGCTTACCTCCTTTGTTTCGTCGCAACCTATGCAAAACAAAAAAAAAAAACTTGTGCTTTTATCCCACGTTCGAGGAAATAGCACTATATAATCAAAAATATGCACAAAGCTTATCGATTACCTTCAAGCAATCGATGACCGCCATTTTTTCGACTTCCTTAGCCAATCTCCTCGCATCACGTCACCCTAGTTGCTCCTTTATCCACCATAGCACCTGCCATGTTGCCTTACGTCCAGTCATCTCTCCTATGGTTTGTGTGTCCACGTATCTGCCTCGTTGTCTACTCGTCATGTGTCTACCTCTAGTTTACGTTCTGCCAAGTCACCTATCAATCACCTGGAGAATCATTCCTAGTGTTCTCTGGTCAGATGGCCAACCTCAAACCACGTGCTCTCTGCGGGCCTCATCTCGACCTCGCCTCGATTCAACCTTTGTGGGCCCTCTCGGCCTCCTCAAGATCCGTGCCTCGTCTATGGGCCTCCTCGAGCCTCATCGGGATCTGTGCCTAGCTTTCCTTGAAGCCCTAGACACCCTCCGTTTTGATACTAGATATGGAACCAAAAAGTTAGGAGCTCAAAATATAATCTCTGATATTCATTAACCTTGAAAGGTTCGAAAATACATTGCTTAAATACATAAACTAATAACCAATACTTAGAAAGCTTAGGAGAATTATTAGGGAGGAAGGAAAATAGGGAGGAAAGGAAAAAAGGAATTTGGAGTCAAAATCTTCCTGCCATCCATGTCGTCCAATCCTACTGACTCGGTTGTCGTACAAGGAGGTAAAAGGGTAAGATCCAAAGCTTACAGTTGTAAATTTTTTTTTTACAATTTAACCATTTTAACTTCCAATAGTATGTAGCAGGAAACTTTGTTATACTGAAGCCAAGAATATCTACAATCTCCCTTTGTCTAGCTTAAGGAGTGTTTAAAAAGTATTTTAATTTTTTTATATAATTAATCTTTTGACCAGATGCATTTTTGAAGGCATTTAATATTTTCTTCACCACCCTAGCCTGCACCATCGAAGCTAAGAAGGAAAGAAGTGTGTCATCAACAAATTAGTGGTGAAATATAGGGTTAGTTGAGAGTGTTGGCTTGAGACCTTCAATAATAGGTTTTGATAGAATATATCTTACCAAAGCCTCATCCATGAGAATGAAGATATAAGGTGATAATGGGTCTCCTTGGTGGATACCTCTGAGACTTTGAAAAAAACTAATAGGTGACCCATTCACTATAACTGAGAACTTATTTGAGGTGGCATAGGTTCTAATAAGCTTGATCCAATTTTGGTTGAAGCTAAATTTCCCCAACACATTAAAGAGAAAACCCTAGGATACTTTATCGTAAGATTTATTCATATACAGCTTAAGAAAGAGATCCGGTATTCCATTTCTTTGAACCGAATGTAAGATTTCATGAATTTCTAAAACTTCATCTAGGATTTTCCTTCTAGCCACAAATCCACTATGAGCTTTATCAATCAGCAAGGGCATAAGCGGTTTCAATATATTAGTCAAGGTTTTGGAAAGAATCTTGTAAATAGTGTTGCATAGGCTAATCGGCCAAAACTCATTGAATTTGTTGACCCTTGAGGATTTTGGGATAAGCACAAGGAATATAGAGTTCACACCATAGGGAATCAGGTTGGAACTTTGTATATCTCTTACTTTATTATATACCTCCTTTCTCATAATGTGTCAGAATTTCTAAAAACATAGTGGGGGGAATCTATTTGGACCTAGTGCTTTTAGAGAACCCATGTTGAAAGTAGTAGATTTGATCTCTTCATCCCAGAAGTGGGCTTCAAGATTCATTTTCATATCTCTCAATACCAATGAGGTAATAGCCCTTAGCAGAGTATTTTCAGCCTCTAGATCCCTACCCTCTCTTGAACCCAATAAGGAACCATAAAAGTACACAACTTCATCATTGATATCTTAAATATCCATGGATTTGGATTTGTTCTCTCTAAAAATTTCTTTGATCCAATTGGAGCTCCTATGTCTAGACGTTGAGGCATGAAAATACTTAGTATTTCTATCGTTTTCTCTTAGCCGCAGGGCTCTGGATTTTTGCTTCTACAACATTTCCTCATTTTCTAAAGTATTGTGAAGCTCTAACAACAAAATCTTCTCCCGATTCCTAGAGTTGACCAATGGACCCTCAACTTGCACCTCAAAGTTCTGTTCTAGAATTTGTCTTTTAAGATTCTCTATATTATTAAAAACTTCCCCAAAGACCTCTTTATTCTAGAGTTTTAGTCTACCTTTTACCAATTTGATTGCATTAACAATTCTTGTCATACCACCACCCAAAACAACCTTTGCCAACCATTATTTAATCCTTACTTCCAAATATGGATGGGAGCACCACATAGCCTCAAAGCAGAATGGTCTAGGGAAAATTTCAACTGCTAGGGAGTTTCAAGCCAAAGTGGGTTGTGATCCAAACCTGCTTTAGGCAACACACTTAAAGAAGCATCACCAAAAAATGGAAGACTTTGCTTGGATATAAAAACCTTATCTATTATGATAAGAATGAGTTGATTCCCTAAACGCCTGTTGCTCTAGGTGAATCTAGACCCTTTCAAATCCAATTTCATCAACTCACCTTGACAAATAAAATTACCAAAGTCCCCCATACGTTTTTCACAGGGATATTTACCACCTTTTTTATCTGAAGGGTAGATAGGGGAGTTGAAATCCCCAACTAAAACCCAAGCTTCCTCCTTGAAGATATCTCATGTACTTATTTAGTATGGGGAATAGTTTGATCTTATTACTCAAGAGTTTGAGATTAGTAGCAATAGTATTTGATAACAATCTTCAACTAATACTATACATTTTACTCTTTTATATATTCTCTCACCTCACCATTCTTTTGTATCTTCTATTAATTCCTAATAGTGTTAAATGCATTGATTTAGTAGTTTCAATATTGATAGTCATTTTGCTTGCACATAAAATGGATGTTACCTTCTCAAAGCATATGCTTTCAAATGATATATTAGAGATCCATCAAGGATATAAAAATAAGTCATATTTTAGGATAACAAACATGCAAATGCTTGGTAATACATGGTTGAAATTATCGTAAAACTAGAATTCATATATTAAATTATGATATGGCTCAACATTGCAACAAATGACATTATAAGTCAATAGCAAAAGATGAAAGGTGCAAATAAAAATTGTAAAGTTAGTTGAAAAACATAAATTTTTGGTATATACAGTTTTAACATTAATGAAAAGATATACAATAATAAGTATATCCCTCTTTTTAGTAAAATTCCCTCATGTTCACAAATAATGTAATAGAGTTCCCAAAAACCAAGTTCAACATATCATGGAAAACTTAAGAGAGATATGAAGAAGATAAATAAGAGCTTACCTTTGCTAAAATAGATATGAAAGTGGAATAATCAAATCTAATATTCTTATTGTTGAAATTTCAAATGGATATAATAAATAGATTTTGCTTACTAAATTATTAATCTAGAAAAACTTATCTTTGAAATTCAAAGATAAAAATGTCATGAAACAAGACTTATAAAAGTAGATCATAAATATTTTTTTATAGATGGAAGTATAAAATAGCATGAGAAATATCCAAAATGTTTTTATAGGGTTCTTACATATTGTAGGTCATGTTGAAGGTTGATATTGACTTATGCCTTATGTTTATTTAACATTTCATATGGGTGGTTTATGTATATCACTTTAATGTTAAATTTTTAAAATATTTTATTATAAATAGCCTTTATCAACCTATTGCTACATTAAACCCATTATAAAATATTTTTTATGATGGGCTCCATCTTAAATTTTCTTACGTACCAATTATATTGATTTTATTTTATGTTTCATTATTTATTATTTTTATTTTAATAAAATCCACAAAGTTATTTTCAATTTTTTGTAAGTTCTAGATTGAATGCACAAAGGCATAAAATATTTAAGCTTACCTTGTGTGTTTGCCTTAGGTCTTGAGTCTTCCATCCTCCATTCTAGTGGAGATGGAGAGAGTTAAGACTTCCATCAAACTGGACTCTCATTTATTCCATTTCCATTTCATGATTGTATATAAATGCATAGCTGATTTGAGCCATCCATTTTATCATGATGATGATATGTCAATAAAGCTATTAGAATTGCTTATAGTAATTTCTTAGCATCTAATGCACATATCATGGAAGGATTTAGTGTAGAGATTTTGCATGATTTATTACCACAGTTTATTCACCTTTTGACAAATTAATAATTTTTTGAATTGTGCAAATTTTAAACTTTGTATAACCCTACATTTAAATTGTATGCCCTATAAATTTTGCATGTTGTCTTTTTTTTTTTTAATTTTAATTTTTTTTAAGAATTGGCTAAGTTTTCAAGCTCTCATCTAGTATCCTATGCTCAAAATAGTTTTCATTTGTGGCACTTACTAAAATGGCAAAGAATCAAACTATAGTAAATACTTCGATCATCAATGATACAACAATGATAAACTTGGGAGAAGATATAAAATATTACTCATACATTTATCATAAATAGAAGAACATCATTCAAAATAGTAGTTATAGGAAGGATCCAAAATACTTGGAGACAGTGGAGAACATAATACATTCTAGGTTTCCAAATATGGATTCTCAATCTAATTTGCCAAAGTGCACACATGATTTACAATGGATTTTCTAGAGGATGGTTTTGACAAAAAGAGAAATTATAGATTCACAGAATAGACTAGTGGCCTACTTTGATAGTGATTCTTTTACACTATCTATAAACTTCCTCTTGAGAATGTAGTTGCTTACAATAATTAATATGACTAGTTCTTCACAAAGAGATACGAGTTTTGGGAAGATCACGAGGAGTTGGAGAGCAAATGAAAAACTTGAAAATCCAAAGATATATTATTTCTAATATTAAACCTAAAATAAAATATTCTATTGCCTAGGTTTGTAGCTTCATGAGTGAAAATAATATAATAATAAAATATTATATTATTTCTCTATATACATCTCATTTTTTATACATTATGTTCCAATAGTAACCTTTATTGTTCTTGAAGGGGTTATATTTTATTGGATCTCTTTTCTTATTAAAGGATGAAAATAAAGTATTATTTAAAAGGACCCAACCTTTTTTTACAACTAGAGTCTCCTAGACAAAGATAAACATATAACTGCATCATGAGACAAAGAAAACAAAAAATAGCTAAAATATTGCATCTAGAAACTATAGCATTGCTTCATTTAAATCTTCTTAAACTAGGATGTCTAAGGTTCAAATATTGGGCCTCATCGGACTAGGCACTTGTCGGTATTCCAATGTGTTCCCAATGGCATAAAAGGTTCAACATGAATGCAGCTTAATGGTTATGTAACTACATGAAAAAAATAGCAAAAAGCAAAAAAATACATGCAGGCGACGTGGCAGTTGGAGGAGCAGTTATAACCACTCCCACCTAAAAATTATAAATAGGGGCAAGAGGGGGTTAAGGAAAGCCATTTGAATACAGTTGAACGAAATAACAAAGAAGAAAAAGAGAAGAAGATAAACAAACACCACCAAGGAGAAGACTCGGTAGAAAGTATGAATCATAGCCAAAACTCATAATTGAAGCTATAGCAGGAAGTATAGCATTAGGGTGCCAAAAAGTGCCCTAATTGTTGGAAGTTGCAACTGTATGGATGGTCGTACAACCAAACAAAAAACATATGGTCAAGTTCTCTAAAAACCCCCATATAATGTTGGCACAAAGAGGGCAAATTGTTGTTCCAAAAGTTGTAGAAAGAATTGCAATCTAAGATCTTCAAGAATTGTGCAAAATAGGACAGAGGAAGTTGTCATACATATGAAGTAAACCGAGGAAGATGGCTCAGTGAAAGTCGTCGTATAAGTGCACTGAAAGGACTACAAGGAAAATACCTACAACCCAAGGGAGAAGGTGTCATACACGCTAAGGAAGACTTGTGAAAGTTGTACAAACATAGGAAGGTTGTTGTACGATCAAAAAAGGTTATCGATTGTACGATCAAAAAAGGTTATCGTACAAACAAAGGAAGACTGTCGTATGATAGGAGATCGGTGTACGATTGCAAGGACCGCCATACAAGTGTATGAAATAGGTCGTATAAATGATGATAGAGTTGTGCAATCATAATCATTGTACGATAAGAGGCAAGAAAGCATGACAAATGAAGTATGAGTGGGCGAATAAATTTTCAAGAAGGGATAGCAAGGATTGAAGCAACAATCTCTAAGAAGGCATGGTGATTCATCTGAGAAGGGAAAGGAAAAGAGGATACCCCTCAATGAAATATGGACTCAAGCAACTAAAGAAATTTGTTGGAAGTGGCTGCAAGAAAACACAACCAATCATTCTTTGAAAGTTGCATTGACACAAGTAGGATTGAGTTACATTATGCAAATCACAATATTTTACAAGGGTTTCTTCAAAGATTATTTGTTGCAGATGCTCAAGACTTATGATGCATACGATAATATAAGTATAGTAAAGATTAGAAATCAAGACATCAAGGTTATGTTTTCAACAAATATTTTTTGGCAAACGTTTGGATTGCCAAAACATGGAATAGCAGTAAGGAAGGAACACCTAGATGCAAAGGAGTGGAATAAGACAATCCATGAAATGACTATTAGTCCCAAGGAAGTTAGTAAAAGTTTCGCTCATGGAAGTCGTGGGATCAAGCAAAGCCATTTGAGGAATGATAAATTGCAATATGCCAGGAACATCGTGACGTATAAGCTATCAAGCAAATCAATCAAAATGCCTATATGGTTAGCTCAATATGTACAAGCATTGTGGAAGGAGTACAGTAAGCTTGGGCATCATTATCCTATCATATCAAGAATTTCTTGAGGTGGCAAACTAAGAATTTTTCGATGGCATTCCATGCCATTGCTATAATGTTGTATGTAGTATCTTATGCCAAAAAAGAATTTCCAAGATTAACTACTCCAAGAAAATTGTTGAGAACGGATTTGGTTGCATTGGAGGATAGTGATGCGTCGAAGGAGGAAAAAACACCCCAACGAAAAAGGTAGAGAATATTAGAAGCTAAGTTGCATCAAAAACTGAGGAAGTGACTCTGGTAGAACAAAGAGAGGAGTTGCTTCAAGAGCAACAACAAGATGAAAGAAGGAAGGAAGAAGGGCAGTGAATAAATCCTATAATAACAAGGAGGCAATGAGAACAAGAAATATTGACATCACAAAAACAACTTTTAGTAGAGATTGTGCAGCAACAAGAAGAAATAATGGTACAGTCAATGCAAGAAATGGATGTGGTGGAAGAAGAGCCAGTTGTAACAAATAATGTGGAAGAAGAACTACTAGAACTTGCTAGCATAGAGATGCAAGCAGATTTTAGTGCATCACCACCTAAGCCGAATATGAGGCAATTCGAGCTCTCAATGGCAGCTCAAGGCCTACTAAAAGATATAGAGGTGCCAAAAGAAGTTTAAAATCCAATAAGGGACAAAGAGGTTGAGATTGCACAAGAATCTCAAAAAAGGAAGAAAATTAGATTTGTTAGGAGAGGCGGTAGTAGCCGAAGATTAACGAGTGTAGAAAATTTGCAAGAGTTTCAAGAACAAACTGTAGTACAACTTGATCAACTAGAAGAAAATAAGGAAGAATTTAGTATGGAACAAGAAGAGGAAAGAACACTTCAAGTGCCAAGGAAGCATTTCATTATTGAAATGCCTAGTTTTGGATTAACTAAAGTGGAAGGAACCCAAGCTGATGATCAGGTTGACGAATATGATTGGAGTCAAGGAGCTACCAAAAGAGATGCACACTAATTTTAGGGTACCACAAAGAGTGTACATGGATGCAAGCACCCTAGAACCTTGTCCAACAGACAACTAAAGTGGAATACAAGAAGATTCCATCAAAAGTGGCACCATTGTATAGGAAAATTAATTTTCTAATACACTAGATTGATTGGTTAACAACGGGGTTGGAAAAGATATACTAATCGAAAGAGGAACAGTTTAACCAACATAGAGAAGAGCTACAAACAATGAAAAGGGAAGCTAAAATAATGAAGAAAGAAGCTAAAACGAAAGTTGCTCGCCTTAAGTAGAGTTTTGAGGAACAACAAAAAGCCAAGAATGTTGAACTTGTTGCAACAAAGAAAGACATGGAAAAGTGCAATGAGATCATTGTACATTTGAAGGAAGAACTAGAAATAATATTACAAATACATGAAGCTCAGGAAAAGGAGTTGGAAGCAAAAAATACAAAAGGGTGCTACTAAACGGGGAAAGGAGTTGATGGTAAAATTGGAAGAAATGGAGAAGAAAGCAAACCACTACAGGCTACAATTTCTTCATTTTAGTAAATATGCAAAAAGACTAAAGGACAAACGAGCACCCTATTGACACCAAATAACTGAGATGGGTGGAGAACCTCTTGCTAGTTCTCAACAAAAGTAGCCAAGTACATAAGAGCAATAGCAACAACAAGCATTGATGAGGACGTCGACTGGTTTAAATGGGAGGACAGATGTAGGCAACAAAACTGCTTCCCAAAAGAAAATGTAAAAGTAAAAAATGCTTAGAGTTTTGTTATACTTTTTGTAAAGTGAAATTTATATGAAATATACATGAAATTAATGTAAATGGCACAAAATGAAATGTAAAGTGAAATTACATGAAATGAAGATGAAATTAGGATGAAAAGGCAATTTAATAAATTGCACTTAGGACCTTAGGAAAAAGTTAATAATTTCATGAACGTTTAATTTGCGATGGCAGTTGTAATTGATGTGGTGTTGGGAACCACTTGGAATGGCCCGAGTAGGCTTTAAAAGACCCCCTTCTTCATTTTGTAGCATGGTAACAAAGAGGATAGATGTACAAAGAACAAGAGAACATGAGAGCATAAGGAGATTAGCATGTATTGTTGATGCCATTATAGGTTGGTTACAACCATTGTATTTGCAACTATACTGTTGTTTATAGCAATCCTTGAGTATTAAATATAATGTTAATTCTACCATTTACAGCAATTGCAAATTATTATCATTGCTTGTGGATGAGATTGTTAGGATATAATGTGCATCATTACCTTGTATTTACATATTGCATTGTTAATCTCTTATTTGCAATTTGTTAGTCTTGCATTCTAACAACGTGTAGGAATTGTAGGGTTGCAATATGCAAGAATGTCATACAAGAATTGCAATGGTTAAGTTATAGGTCATATGATAGTTATATGACGGCCATACCGTACAAGGGCAAACACATAGGAGTGTTGCCAACTTAGGATGCAATTGTTGCTTATGATCTTGTACGTATGATACCGTACAAGTTGTCACACAAAGGACTGAGGATTTACCAAAAGAAGTCTCGTACTATGTTGTACGAAGATTGTGTCGTACAATTAGATTGAATCATACAAAGGATTGAATAGTACAATGGATTGGACCGTACAGGGAAGGAGTCGTACATTTGATCAGGATGTCGTACAACTGTAACACCCGTCTTATGACTGCAATCTTGATTAGTTTATATTACTATCATTCCACCATTCCATTGTTGGGGATCTCACCACTCGTGCTACACCAAGATCACCTTAATCTTAAAAGAATGACATATTCTTCAAAAACAAAATCCTAGATGCATTGATTGACTCATACAACCATTTCAAGGTATTTGAAACCTCAAATGCATTCTCCACGTACATTTGGAAGGATGTTGCCTATTGACAATGTTAATAACATGAGATTGTTTCTTCTTTTTAGTTTTTTAATTTTAGCAACCTTGACAAGTGTAGCATTGCTTCATCGACCTCAATAATCCCCATGTTCTGTATACCTATGTAGATCGAGAATCTTCATCTTCTACTACCAAACACCATACTTTGTACCATTCAACTTGTGTGGTTCTAGCAACAATATACACAACGAAATTGAAATCACTCATCACTGATATTCTATGACCCAAACAATTCTTTCAAAAAAACCAAAGACTGCCTTTTAACAAGGCTCTCTGAAAATAGCAATTCCAACAAGCTGTCTACAATGTCTTTGCAAAATAAACACTTCATTTAATTTTCACCAAAAAAACTAGGGATGTAAAGAAAAAGTGAGCTTCAAATGAATATGGGCCAAAATAGTCATCATCTTCTGCTATTAAACACCATACTTTGTCCCATTCAACTTGTGTGGTTCTCCCAACAATAAACTTGGCAAATCTGCCCCACAATCACAAATGGCTCTTCCCAAAAAATTCTCGCAATAAACACCAAAGTTCCCTTTAACAAGGCTATTTGGAGACAGCAATTGCAGCAAAGCTGCCCACAATGTCTTGCAAAATAAATACTTAATTTAATGTTACAATAATGAAAAGAAGGAACTATACTCTGAAGAAAACTGGAATTCAAATGTCTTTTATCTTGTCACCAAGTGACCATGGCTTGACTATTTTTCCAGTGTCCATTTCTCAACAACCTTCGTTTTGACATCTTATATTCAGAATTGCAATATCACACTATATGAAATTTCAGTAAATATCAACAGAACAAATATTTCTTCAATTATCAAAATCATAAACATGAATAGCATAAATGAAGACATGAGAAGCACAGATGTGGGCAACTGAACAAACATAGTAAGCTTATGTTGGCATAAAAGAAATCAACATCTGCAGAAAAGGGCTGATACCAAGAGATCTGAATCACAGAGCCGAGACTGGCTAGACTATTCTCCTGTTTTATTTTTTTAATTGATAAATTAGGGGTTGAAACAGGGCCCTTTCAATATTACAAGATAACCATGTTATCACACATGCTGTCTTATCACAAAGTGTCCATAGGTGTGGGTTGCCTTATGAAAGTGTAGGTATTTGGACTGGGTCATGCCCATACAAATGCTCCTCGTTTACCATTACTCCACAACTGGAACCAAGACTGGCTAGACTTACTTCTCAAACAAATGTCTATTTATCTCCCTTATGCTCATACAAATGCTCCTCGTTTACCATTACTCGACAACTCGAACCAAGACTAGCTAGACTGACTTCTCAAACAAATGTCTATTTATCTCCCTTATACTAGCTGTGAAAACTTTTGTATGTCAACTATTTCTTTTTTCTTTTCTTTTTTTTTTAAAGATTGTTTTGAGATTGAATTGGGCCCCCACCCATATTACATCTTGACCATGTTCCCATAGTATTTTAACAAACCACAAAGTAGTATTATAACAACATTTTGGCAATTAAACATGTATCATCTGGCAAGATTTGAACCCTGATCACTGTCTTGAAAGTCAATGTATTTAACCAATTGAGCTCATGTCATTTGATAGGCTTGAGAGGGGGTCTGCATGTCAACTATTAATTTCTATGAGAAACAATGGAATTTTGGTGGAGGACACAACACTGGGAGATAGTTCAATTTCAATGCCAGCCTCAATATACCTCTGGAAAAGACATGTAACTTCACCTCTGCTTCTGCAATCAGAAACAACTACGAGTAAATAGAGGCAACACCATTAAGTTTTTCTATCAAAACCACTGGCAAGTCTCATGACAACAAATTGGGACTATATTGCAGAACAACAGGTCAAAATTCTCATAAACTGAGGATCTCTACAGTCATTTTTGCAAGCAGCACTGCAAGAGAACAACTTGAGACTCCATCATAGGGTTTGATGGCTCATGATTCAACTAAAAAACATCTCCTCAAAGGGAGGCAAAAAAAGTAAAAAAGGGGGAAAAAAATCAATCTAGTTCTCTCAAAAACCAAACTAAAATAGCTGGTACATCAGTATCTCTCAAAACACCAAAGCCCAGAAATGTCACATGCTTTGACTAAAAACCATCTCAGAAAAAAAATTAAGTTAAAAAAAATAGAAGGCATCCACAATGTCTTTGCAAAATAAAACACCTTATTTTACCCAATAAACTAGGCTGTCAAAAACAAAAGTTTCAAATGTTTTCTATGAATTTACCAAATGACCATGCCTAGAATAATTTGAACTGTTTTCTTATTCCTCAACATCCCTCAACTTGCCATCTCTATCCAGAAAAATGATAAGACAACATATATATCAAATTTTCAAGCTATATAAATATCAATAAAAGAGTATGATCCAATCTTCAATGTCATAAAGATTAATAGACAAAAAACAAAGATGCTAACGGCACAAATGTGGACCAACAAAAAAATGTGGGCATAAACATTTGTCAGCATAGACGACAAACAGATGCAAGCAGATGTGAGCATAGGAAAAACAGACACCTGAAAACCCAAAAAAAAAAACATTGATACCAACATTTTTAAATCACAAACCCAACCCTGGTTGGTGACTAGACATCTTTATCAATGTTAATTTCTTACTTATATGCATGCTAGAAGTGGCAACGCATGTATCTCAATTATAATATATGTAAGAAACAATGGAATTTTGACTCGGCAAACAATTTATGAAGACATTTCTATAAACGCTTCAACACATCTCTGGAATAGATATTAACTTACCTATTTTTCTACACTCAGCACTAGACATTGATAAATTCAAGGCAATCCTATTGAAATTTTCATCAATAACTCTGTGCAGGCACACAAAACAATCCAATGAAATTGTCAAACCCCCTGGTCACCCTTAATGAGGACTCAGATCCCGACAGTCACTGCTTCAAGCTCACCACTACCTCAAGAAAAATTGAGACTACACCACAAGATAATAGTGCATGCTTTAATCAGACATCGGCTTCTCAACAAGCCTTCTAGAACTTGCAAAAACAAACTTCAAAAGATGGTATATGAGTGGTTCCAATACCATGAACAAAAAATACCCAACTTTTCAGTACACAATGCCCCACAATATACATACCTACAAATGGCTATCCTTTACAGAACAGTAAAGCTAGTACCCAACAAATATACTACAATAGTTTTATAGCATGCCAGGATATGGCTTACAAATGATATTCCTAACAACATGTTGATGTAGTCATCTTCTTTGGAAATTTGAGACCAACAAAACTGTGTTGATCCAGCTATTCTGAATAATATTAAAATTCAAAACCCTTTTGACCATAGACACTCCTTTTGATCTCCTCCTACCCCTAATACTTCTTCCCCATGCTTTCACAAAAGTCTCATCTGCCAGTATAAGGCAAACCACTCCAAAGGCAGTCAATTCACCCTTTTCACCTTATATCCATCTCCTTCAAAATCTTCTTCACCTCTCTTCATTTGACCGTTTTCTCAATTTGGTAAGTTAATATACATTTCACATTAATGAGTTTTTCATGCTCCTTATCCCTATTGCCAGAGGGATCATCAAACAGTATCTCAAAAATGGACCTTCAAACTTTCAATAACTTGCAAGTCGATAGACGATCAGCTTCACTAGAGTTTTCCTCATGAGCTGCTTTTTGCTTTGGTTGACTGTTCCTTTTCCAGCAATGAACATAATTCCTCTTGCTTACTCCTCATCAAGAATCTCCCTTTCTCCAAATTTTGCACAAAAACTAACCGACATTACTAAATGTTCTTTGTGACAAATCTAGCTACTTCCCAATGACATTAGGCATCCCTCTACTTGTTGAATTCTTTCCAGGGCTTGACGAACTATGAAATATTTCCTCCTACAAACAATGAGTTTCAAAATCCTTGGTTTCACTCTACGCCTGCCCCTTGGATGACAGCCGACTGGCCCCTCACAATGCCGCTGCCTCAAGCACCTATGCATATTCAAGCATCCTCAAAACTATATAATTTTTAGCATGTCTGTGCTCCTGTCCTCTATTTCACTTCACTTTCATAAGACCAACCACCTATTGGCCAGCCTAGTCCCTTATCCTCATTAATATTATATTCCTATGCCAGATTCTAACCTAGACTTGAACACATAACCATGTGGATATAGGTCCTTAACCAAAAGCCCAAACTGGGGCCATGGCAAGGTACCCACTTTCCAAGTTATTTAAACAGTTTACTAATAGATTTGTAATGGCATAGAAAGGCAGAATAGAGCGAACCAAATACATAACCCTGTGGATATGGGTTCTTAACCAAAATGAAAAATCCACCAGCATTAACAAATTTCAAACCTTGAGCTTCATTACAAGAGTTCACACTTCATTGATCAAAGCAATCAAACTATCATAGAATCCTTGCAGCTATAAGCAAATCAAAGTGTCCTTTGGTGAACTAACAAGTTGTAAATTATATTATTCCTCTTCCAATTGCAACATAGGTGCTCTTACTATCCTCATCAACAACGGTATACCAAATGCTTCTCCACTGACTTTTCACCCTTTTGCCAAACATGTTCCAATCTTTGAGGATGGCCAAAGTAGCTTGCCCATACATACTCCTGCAACTAAAGTCTACCTCCTTCACCCTATCTTAGCAACCTTCCTGTATCATAATGTATGGATTTCTAAAAATCCAAGCCTCTTTCATAATAGAATCATGTGACACAAGCCCAAACATGATTGCAGCTTTTTGGTGCCACCTGAAAGAATTATAGCCTCTTGTTCACCAGTTAACCACCCTCCCCATCTTAACTTTTCTAGATTGAGAAACTACCATCAAAAGGTAAGAGAAAGGTCATTCTCTTGGACCCTAGTTCTCTAGGTTCCATGTAACCACAGCAAATCAGGAGATGCATTCCAAGACTTTTTTTGATGATTCCACTGATGTTTTGAGCATACTTGCAAGGTTTTGCTAACGCTCCCCAGATCCAGCTAAACTGGTCTAGTTCAGTCTGGAGCGCTTCCTTTTATATTCTACAAAAAAAATATAACTTTTGTGGAGAATATGAACAATATTTAAAAATAAATAAATAAATAATTCACTGCACCTTAGTTATATTTTTTTTTTTGTTGGATAATAAGGGTTTGTACTCGGGTCCCCCACCCTTGACAAATTACATCTCTCTTCTTTAGAGCTTGAGAGTTTATAAATAGATACACTTCTCATCTCAATTGAGATGCTATAGCTAGAAACCTACATCATTTTACATAAAATGTCTTAATTCTTGATTTTCATTTTTTGGATCTTTTCAAATTTCTGTATGAATACAATTACTCCAGAATTTAGCATCTTTTTTGACATTTTCCTATAGCAGCCTTCACAATGCCAAAACTTCACCTCTACTATCTATGCCTTGCATCTTAGTAGAGTAATATTTCCAAAACATCGCACTATCGTAGTCTGCTTTACCAAATCTGAATTGCTAGTTACCTTCCTCGCTAAAGTCATAACCCTTCATTGCTCCTTCCATTGTTCAAACCCTAGTTGGCAAATATTTGCAAACTCATTTTTCTCAACTTGAAAAATCAACACTACCCTTGTTTCGAATGGTTGACTTCCTAGGGTTGTATCTCCCTCCATATTGCTCATATTTTTGCATATACCACTCATTTTAAAGCTATTCAAATTCTGCACAAGTTGGTCCAGGAATCAGTTATATCGGATAACTCTTCGCGAAGATATGGCTCCTAAAATATGAGATGTTTTCCAAGAAAAAACCCTAATCCTTCACACTTTGCAATTTTGCTTTTTGCAACTTGAAAAATCGTCATTGCCCTTGTTCCAAATAGTTGGCTTCATAGGGTCGTATCTCCCTCAATATTGCTTGGATTTTTGCATATGACCACTCATTTTAAAGCTATTCAAATTCTGCACAAGTTGGTCCAAGAATCATCTGAATTGGATAACTCTTCACGAAGATATGGCTCCTAAAAGATGAGACATTTTTCAAGAAAAAACCCTAATCCTTCACACTTTGCAATTTTGTTTTTCTCATTGTAAGAAGCCTTCCACACTCCTTCAACCTTCCCAACCTTCCACTCAGCATCCCAGCCTTCCATTGCAGCTCCTTCAATCGGCCTAGCCTTCCACGCTCCTTCAACCTTATTAGCCTTCCACGTTCCTTCAACCATCCCAACCTTCCACCCAACATCCCAGCCTTTCGTTGTAGCTCCTTCAGCCAGCCCAACCTTCCACACTCCTTCAACCAACCTAGCCTTCCATGCTCCTTTAGCCTTGACACTCCAAATATCAACTCATCATTCAGCCTTCCACACTCCTTCAGCCTTCAGATTTGTTGATCGTTAAAGCACCAAACCATTTGCCAAGCCCCTTAGGGGGCAATCCCCTAGGGTTTATTAAAGAGACCTTTTTGTTTGACCTTAGTTATATTTTAGTTATTATAATAGTTACATTTTTACATTCTACTTTATATAATTAAAAAGATATCATTTTCCTAATTATACTTTTATTTGTTTGTATATATTTGAACTTTTAATTATTATTTATTAGTATTACTTTAACCATACCTTTTCAAATTCTGAACCTCCAAACTTCTGACTGCCTCTATCCGAAAAAAAACTTTTCAAACTTTGTACCTATGTCTTTGAGATACAATCTACCCTCCCTTAGGTGGTTTTAAAAATTGAGAGCTCTCTAAAAGGCAAATCCTTACACCATAATCTCATGTTTGTGGAGAGAAAAATCATTCTTCATTTTAGCCCACCCCAATAAACCATCTATGAACATTAAAACATCGTTTCCATTCAATATTTGAACCCACTGCAAGCAATCACTTTCTATGAGAATGCATTCAAGATAATTATGATGCATATGACTTCTTAGTAAATGCTCCAACTCCCAGGCCTTGCCCATTACATTATGCAGAATTGGATAACAACTTTGACTTATTCAACATTACCAATGTGATTTCAATTAATTTCTTCTTCGTCCTTTAGGTTACATTTACACAAGGTTAGTATGTAGGAAAGATATCCTAACATAAAGTAAAACATGAATGACCCCAAGCCTAACAAAAACAATCCAAATACTACATTTGTGTGTCAAGGATATTATTTCTAAAAAACATAAATTCTTAGCAAGGAAAGTTAAATAGGCAACATGTAATTAATAATCTATATAAAGTTTCTAAGATGAAAATAGTAGTAACAAGAGGAAGACTTTCCCAACATACTTGCAACATAGAAAAGACAGTTTGTTAATGACAAGAATACAAGTGGATTGTATCCTTATGCCTTTGATGACATAAGAGAACTACCATAATCCATGGTCTTGACTTTCTATACTCGATGATCATTCAAATATTAACAGTATATCATGCTGCAAGACAACATTATTGCCAACTCTAAAAAAATAAAATGCTCAACCATGTCTCTAAACTTACAAGATTTGCACCAAAATAAAAATGCACAATTACCCTCACCCAGGATGTTATTTTCATGATGCACAACTTGGCTGAGTACATCCAGGTAAAATAGCAATGGGGAGCTAAAATGAAGGGATCCAAAGCCATAGGAGGTGAAACATGTAACATCATGTAATACGATGGATAACGTCATGTAGTACAACTGTACAAGTAATAGTGCAAATATAGTACAAGTAGCCAAATATGAGAAAAATGTCTCTCTTTATGACTAGAAGCCAAGGCTGGCAATAGACACTAGCAGTAGACAAAGAATTCACATCACTTTCAATCATCATTAAGGAGCCAATGCAAGATCTGATAATGAATTATATATTTCTACTGTTGTAGAACAGCTTCGCAGAAAGTAGATTTAAATATTTAGGAGATCCTTGATTGTCCTTTTCCAAGCAACATACATATCTTCCTCTTATGTTGTCCAAATGAAATCAGAAGTACCTATGAAATTGCTAGTCACCAAAAAGCAAACAACGTCACTAGCAATGCAGCATATGATGTTAAATGTCAAGCACGGCAAAAAAACTAGAGTCTCCAATGTCAATATTGGCATGCTACAATGACGATCATGCTTTATTGAACAATTGTTATCAAAATAAAACGATCAAATAGCAAAGCAAAGGCCATACAAGAGACAACAGAAAAGCCAAAAAGAACCTAAAATGAATTTAAAAAAAAAAGAACTAATGATAACATTGAGTGTTCAACAAACATGCAAAATAACCTATTTTTCAACTCTCATTCAAAACAAATAAACGAAAATATAGCAAGGTATATGTATATATCAGATTTGACCATATTGAATTTCAAATAAAATTCATAGGTGATGATATTTTTTGTGCTTTCAATCAATTCCAAGATAAAAAATTATTCAGCCCCCGTCATCTGCTCCAGTGTCACCTACAATATAAATTATATGTTATGCTCAATTCGTAACACATCCAGTTTACACCTGTAAAAATACGTGTTTAAGCATCTAACCCCATATCAAATATGGCCAACTCTTGAATGAAATTGCTTAAATATAAGTTATAATCACAACATTGAGAAATTCAAATAAATTGTTACTTACAGTTCTCTCCAATCTCATTAAAAGATTATTAAATTTATATAATTAAGAACCAAAAGGAAAGTTAAATTTCACATTTTCCTTTCGATACAAATGAAAAATCTTGTCTAGGAATTCCACTTCCCACATGTTTATTTATATAATTATTTTGTCATCACAGATCCCAGTAGGGAAAAATGGGATAATGGAAAATCTTATTGTATAATACTAACCCTTTTTTGTTTGGAAATATATATATATATATACACACATACAAACAGAGAAGATGTTTTTTACTGGAATGACCCAGAAACAATTCTGAAAACATTAAAAACACAATGCCTAATACAAGCACCTGATTTTTTTTTAAACTTGTTTACATCTGATCAGAATCACTTACTTGGACTAAAATCCCAAAAGAGAGACAATAAAAATGATTGCAAACTTCACTTCCAAGAATGGTGGCTGCAAGAATTGTATATCCATTATCAATTGCTCCAGAACTGAGGACTGTCACATTGACGGAGGAAAAACAGTACCATTTCAAGAAGCCAGCCACAGAAATATTCTATGTTCCCTGCTGAGAAGGTCTTGAATGGATTGGTCCAAGGAAAAATCTATGTTCCCTGTTCGTCTTCGTGGCAAAAGTAGATGGAAAATAGCCTGTCTTCTAATTAGTGTGGTCCAGGTTTGAAGGCTTTGGGTCTTTGAAAAACACAAATGGAGTTGACATATTGGGTGGCGAGAAAGTATCTCTTGGACAAGTTTCTTCTATCTACAGGACAGGTTCACAAGCAAACCTTAGATTACTTGGATACAGTAAGAGTCAGGATCCCCATGGCAAGTGACCACCAGCTACCAGTTTCCCTGTTTATCAGTGCTTGCACCAATTGCTTGTAGCACATTCTTTTGCCCTATGCTCTATTCTGATTGCTAAGCTATTCATCATCTATAATGATGTTAAGATGATGAGTTCCTTGTTTTTGGAGGTGATATTTTTCCCGAGACTGGGAGAGGCAAGGATGAGAGCCAGTTTATCTTTTGCTAAACTTCTTTGCTATTTCAGTAAGGATCTGTTAAACCAGGGTTTCCATATGCTTATGGCTCACTTCAATTCCACCATTGCCTGAATCAGCATTTCAACTTCTCTTTGCAGCCAATTTTTGTAGAGAATAAACACCTGGTTTTTCTGCATCTCCACTATTTCAGCCTCAAACATTTGTGCCGAGTTGAGGAGGTACTCATAGTTGGACATCATCAACTCTGGTATGTTTGCCGATATGTATATTCTTCCTTGTATTGAATCAGCACAAGGTATTTCTTCAGCTCAATCCCTGGGGTGTTATAGAATAAGATCCTTGTCCTGGACAAGCAAAAGAGTAAGAAGTGTTACATCCAGTGCTCATATTCTCTGACACTGAGAGTGTGGGAGGGAGAAGACCAAGGTGTAGAGAAGGAAAATCCTTCATGACTGATCTATGAAAACTGGTTTTATAAGGCAATGAGTGAAGGATATTGGCTAAGATCTTCTTCTCCTTAGTTTTGGAAAGCTTTCTACACCAATTTGTTGTTTCTAAAAGGAAGCAGATAGCTGTATATCTATCCTTCCTCCCCCTCAAACATCTTGTGCTCATCCTCTTCCAGTGAGCCATGATTGCTTCCAGTTGAAAACCTAAGCAGAGTTAACGCTCAAATTGCATAACTATCTTTCCTGACCCAAGATTCAAGCTAAGATAGAATTGATTGACTCCCATGCTTCATTAATCCGTTAATACTTGGAACATTAAAGAATCACAATTCTTAAGAGGGAAAGTAAAAGGATATATAACATCAACACCCAAGACAGGAATTTTCTAAATAGGTTAAATTTCATATAACTGCTTATCTAGACTTTTGCTAGTTTATCCGTGAATAGATGCATTATAAAGGCAACTTGAACTAGATAACACTTTTAACTGCTTATTGCCTTCAAGCATGGTATGGATACTCAAAGAATGGAAGATAGAAGGTTACCAAAACAGTTAATCAAATAAACACTGAATAGAAGAAAAGACACATGGATGAAATAAAACAACAAATGGATGGAAAAATGGAGCATTAAATTTCATGAGGTCCCAAACTCCAACAAAGAAATTAAACAGTATGTGAGGGAAAAATTCAGACTTGTCATGTGGACTGAAAATTTAAGAAGGAAAAAACAGTTATACATCAACAAGTTTAACCCAAATTGTGAACACAGCCAAAAGAAGTACATAGATGCAAAGATCAAATGGAAGTAAAAAAAAGGCTTATAGCCCAACTAAGATCCAGTTCACACCATCTCAGATGCAAAACTAGGAGATGGACAATACCTTAAGGGCATGATCAGAACAGATATGTATCTTTTGCATTGCAATAGTAGAGGAGACCAAAAAGCATTTTGTCATGGAATGTGAAGCCTACAAGGACATCAGGAATGCATATGAGGACACTTTAAAAGTGAACACACTGATGGAAGTTTTTGAAGAATTGAGAATAGAAAAAACTGGGGAAGTTCTCATCAAAATCAACTACAGAAGAAACATACTCTGTTGGAATATATGGTGGTTAAGCTTCGCTTGAGGCCATTGCCAAATTTTTGTTATGTTTGCCCTTTGGGCCCCATGTAAACCTTGAAAAAGGTATTTTTTTTAATGTTTTAATATTTTATTCATAACCTTGACCTAAAGGCAACATGTACTTGGGTATAAATAACCTCCTCACCGATCATTTTATTATCGGTTTGAATGTAAATTTGATTCTTGAATGAAGATATTTTGGTGTCTACGGACACTCTATCAGATATTGTGTCCATTATATGTTGTGTACTTCTTTTGTTAAGCAATACTGGGTAATGTTTGATTCCATTCGTTTCTAGAAACTACTGTGAAATCTAACATGGTATCAAAGCGGGTGTGAATCTTCATTATTCGATTGCTTCTGCCAATAGTAAATTTCTCCTCCTGAGAACGATTTTGTAAGTGCTTGCGGAAAATATTTTTCTTTGACGTTGACAGCGTAATCCGGAGAAGGGTTTCTAATAAAAAACCATAGTGGACTTGGATAAAAAGGATCTCACTAGAATCAACAAATTTGCTCCAGGAGAAATATTCATCAACATGATCATTTTTATCCTCTCATTAGCACACAATCTTGTTTTGTTAATTTTTCTGACCAGATGGATGCCCTAGTTTCAGGATGTTTTTCGAGGTTTTTTGGAAACCTCATTTGTCTTATATGGATTTTTCGAAAAAAATTCATTTCCTTTTCTCTTCCAATTTTTGATGACCAATAGCAGCATTTGTGAGACAATAGATTGCTTAGCCATCATGAAAGAAAAAAAAGAAGAGGCTGAAATTTTTTAGACAAACCCCTAGTGCTAGAGAAGTTGTGGTGGGCAGGCTTTTGTGCTTAACAAAGACCTCCAAGCCACTTTACAAAGTTGCAAAAAAGGTCCAGCCACTTTTTTGCTGCATAAACATGAGAGGAGGGCTTGATTGGTTACATTCTAGAAAATGGTTGTGTGGGGTAAATTGTAATAGATATGTATGAACCGTCAGCGTTTTTGGATTCTTTGCGAAATTTAAAGGGGGGTCACAGTTCCAGCACTTTTCACCATTTTGCCTCCAAGTATTCCAAATTTGCATTTGAAAAATTTATGTTTTTCCCTCCAAAATTTGAACTTTTGAATTTCAAAAAGGGAATATTCCGACAAATATTCCAACGGTCAGGCCGAAACACATTTGATTGAACCTGCTTGTGTCATTTTGACACAAGCCTACATCAACAGCGTAAGAAAGTGAGGCATATGATGATTTGCTTTGTTTTAATCCTAAGCAGCTCATCTTACTCCCCATGCGTGGTGCTTGGGAAGTTGGCTAGCAAAAGATGTGCTAAGGCTTTGACCGCGAAAGGTCATGAGTTCAAACAGCCCCCCCCCCCTTTAAATTGATGACATCAACACACCTCACACTTGGATGCATGATGACATCAGCAATGATGACGTGCCACCCTTGAACATCCTAGCTAATGACATGGTCAATGATTTGGCACCCTTTCCTTCCAAAGTGATGGCGTGGCAATCCATACAACTAAGTGGTATGAATCTCGAGACGACACATGGTAGTCCGTATATCCAAGTTGGCATGTGCACGCATCCCAAGGCAACACATGGTTGTCCATTCAACTAACATGGCGGTTTGTACATGTGACTTGGCATGTGATGCACAAATCCCAAGGCAACACATGGCACTTGAGGTGGCAGCCTAGGATGGTGATGCAAGCTAACACGTGGCAGATTCTGAGGGCATTGGGATGACACGCACTTTGAGGCAACACATGACACATTTTGGTTGGGTTGATGTGGTTGTCGGTACAGTGACCAACGTGGCAGTCCATACATCAGTTGACGCTTATAAAAACGGGATCGACCAATCACATTCTGCCATCTCATCGAACTTGACAAGAAGCTCGCACAGTCAGCACCAGACTTGGCAACGCACGAATTCCGAAGCAAATCAGACAATGACAAGTGGTGCAACGTGGTTTATTGGTACCATGCATGATCAACACACAATGACCACCATCTCAGCCACTCACAGGACATGTGGTGGCCTCTCATTCGTCATAGGTACTTAAAAAAAGAATTAATTTTTTCAAAGATTTTGGAGGTAATTATTGTGTTTTTACGGCTAAACTTCCGAAGACAATAACTTTTGTATACAAAAGCATTTTGAGCCCCTTTTTTTTTCAAATCGCACAGTTTTTCAAGCTCTCTACATTGGTAGAGTTGGTTTTGGTCACAACTCCTTGCAAATTATTTTATTTTTAGAAAAAAAAAAAAGTATGGATCACCATGTGCCCTTGTTGAGTGGTCTAAACTATGCTACATGGAAAATTAAGATTGACGCTCTACTCTGAAGCAAGGGTTTGCTCAAACATGTGAAGCAGTAGCCTAAAGACACTAATCTTGAGGAGATAAATAAGTTGTAAAAGGATAAGAAGGACGAAGCCTATGGTGTGATCGCTCTCCATGTGGGCAATGTATATGACACCCATGTAAACAACACCACCGATCCCAAATTTTTGCTTGAGAAGTTTCAAGGACTATGTGATTGGATTGATGCCACTCAGATCAGCAAGTTAGAGGCAGAGCTTGCAACCCTATCCATGGACTCATTTGACACAGTTGATGAATACATCAGTCAGTTCAAGAAATTGCAAGAGGATATCTGAACTGTGAGAGGACTGCCCAAGTAAAGAAGGAAAGGACAGGAGGTGTTGGAGAAAGAGAGGAATATAGAGCTGCTCAATATTGTGTTCAACAATGTGTCAAAAACATATGAGATAGTTGTTGTGATCTTCGAAATGCTATGAGGTATTTAAGTATTTCTTGCATAATCAAGCTAGAATAAATAGACATAAGGGCAATTCTGTTCTTAATCAGGCACATCCAAAAGAAGTTGTGGTTAAAAATCAAAATCACAAAAGGGACAAACAGAATGAGAAAAAATCTAAGGAGCACTTTGTGAGTTTTGCAAGAAAGGACACAAGGCAGAATTTTGCAGGCTTTAAATAAAGAAGTTAGAGGAAGCAACAAGAAAGGGGGGTGCTAGTGCTGCTCCCTTCTATGCTCAAGGTGAGGAAGGCTTTGAAGGAGAATTCTCACAGGCTCATGTTGCAGTCCATTCTACATATTGGACATCCACCTCCTCAGATGAGTGGATAGCTGATTCAAGGGCAACTAGACATATGACGAAGCACAAGCACCTTCTTCAAGGCTATAACAAAACTCATGTAGGAGAACATGTTGTGATTGGGGATGACTCTTCATTGTAGGTGGATGGAAGTGGAGATATCATGATTGGATCTTCGTCATTTGATGAGGTACTTCATGTTCCCAATGTTGGTCCTAACCTTTTGTCTATTTATGTCATTACTCACACAAACAAAAAAGTAGAATTCTGGCCTGATAGATGATTAAGGATATAGACAATGGGTTTGAGTCTATTGCTTCTAGATATTGTGATGAATTGGATCATATGTATAAGCTAGGTGAAAGACCCAGTTCTTCTTCCTCCTCTAGCAAGAAAATTTTTGTTGAAATGATAGCGCATATTGATGATGAGGGTAAGAAGTGGCATCATAGGTTTGGACATCTCAGGTATGGTTCCTTGAGGTACATGAGTCAACATGACTTGGCTATTAGGCTTCCATGCATATCCCCTCCAAGTGGTGTGAGGGATGTATTTTGGGGAAGCACCATAGGGGGACCTTTCTGAAAGGAGATGCTAGCAGGGCATCCCACCCTCTGGAGATCATTCATAGTGACATTTGTGTACCTATGGGTACACCTCTTTCAAGAAATAGGTACTTCCTTCTTTTCATTGATGATTTTTTTAGATATGTGTGGGTATATACCATGTTAAGTTTTCCAAACCCTAGACAACTGTTTTCCTATGTTTCTAAACATGCAACATGCAACAACCACACTGACGGCTGGAAAATGAACAGAATAAACAGCGGAATGAACAGAATAAACAGGTGAAGTCAAAACTATTACTGAACCTGTATATTTAATATAATGGAGGAGATTACAGTTACAGCAGGACAGCCTGCTCTCTTGCTGCCTTTCTGGCCAGCAAATCACTCTTCCTCCTGGTCAATAGCCTTGTTGTTCTCCTTCAGCAATCTGCCTTCACTTCCTTCTGTTATACTTTCTATTATTGTGTAAAACACTCTTGCCCTACTCCTTTTATGCTTGAAAAGGAAACTCTAATCTCTCTAACCCTAATCTATTTTGATGTATGGTCAAGATTACATCTCATCTCATCTTGAGATGTGTGGTCAAGATTGAATCACTTAAGTGAATTACAAAATAGAATCACTTAAGTGAATTTCAAAATAGAATCACTTAAGTGAATTACAAAATAGAATCCAAAATGTCTCGAACCACTTCTAGCGCGTTCATACTGAAGCCTGTGCAAGAAGTTCCTGTCCGAGCTACATTTCTCAACACTCCCTCTTAGCGAGGAAGGAATTCTGCACCAATCCAAGTTTGTCTCTCAATGCTTCAAACTTCCCTTTCACTAAGGGCTTGGTCGAATATCAGCCACCTGCTGATCTGTGGAAATATACTGGAGCTTTACGGCTCCCTTCTGAATCTTGTCTCGTATGAAGTGATATTTGATGTCTATGTGTTTGGACTTGTCATGAAATATTGGATTCTCAGAGAGTTTGATACAACTCTGATTATCACAGTATATCACCGTGGGATCCAACTCCTGATCAATCAATACTGTAAGCAACTTGCGAAGCCAGATGGCCTCACAACTAGCAATACTGGCTGCCATGTATTTGGCCTCTGTTGAGCTAAGTGCTACAAAAGTCTGCTTCTCGCTGAACCAGGATATCATGCCTGATCCCAAGCTAAAGCAACACCCTGAGGTGCTCTCGCTGTCTACTACACTGCCTGCCCAATCTGAGTTTGTATACCCTTGCAACCTCACTTCACCATCTCCAAGATATCTTAGACCATACTCCATTGTGCCCCTCAAGTATCTGAGCACATGTTTTGCTGCTACCCAATGCTCCTACCTTGGCTCCACCATGAACTGACTCAAGGTGTTCACTGCAAAACATATATCTGGTCTAGTGTTGACCAAATACATCAAGGATCCTATCACCTGCTTGTACAACGTAGGGTCCACCAATTCTGAATCTGAAGTTGTCACCTTCTTCAGATTAGTGATCATGGGTGTGGCCATAGGTTTGCAATCCTCCATCCGAAACCTCTTCAGGATCTCAACTGCATACTTACCCCACCCAAGGAATATCTCCCCTGGTCTCTGCCAAACCTCCAAACCCAAGAAGTAATGCATCATGCCGATGTCCTTCATCTCAAACTCAGCTGCCATATCTGCTTTGCACCCTGCAATGAGCTTCTTTGCACTTGTAAGAAACAAGTCATCTACATATAGCACCAAAATGAGCAGATCAGTCCCAACAAATATGTAATATAGATTAGGATCTGCATCACTTTTGGCGAAGCCCACACTCTGCAAGTATCCATCTATCCTGGAATACCATGCTCTCGGTGCCTGTTTGAGTCCATATAAGGCTTTCTTAAGCCTACAAACATGGGACTCCTTCCCATGTACCTCAAAGCCCTGAGGCTGCTCTATGTACACTTCTTCCTCAATGATCCCATTAAGGAAAGTTGTCTTCACATCCATTTGATGAATCCGCCATCCCATAGATGAAGCTAAAGACATAACTGCTCTAATGGAAGTGTATCTGGCGACTGGAGCAAAAGTCTCCTCATAGTCCACTCCCTCTTTCTGGGAGAACCCTCTCGCCACAAACCTTGCCTTGAACTTCTCGATGCTGCCATCTGCAGCATGCTTAATTTTGTAGAGCCACCTGGAACTCACAACTGACTTCCCCCCGATCTTGGCACTAAGTCCCAAACATCATTCTTCATGATGGAGGTGTACTCCTCCACCATGGCATCCCGCCAAACCTGTTGGTCTGCTGCCTCTTGAAAACTGGAAGGCTCGGAATTTATGATGTTGCTCATCAATGCCATGTAGTTTTGAAACTTCCTCGGAGGTCTGCTCTCCCTAATCATGTTGCTAGGAGCCTCAACATACTCTTGAGCATCCCTCAATGTCTGTGTAAGCCATCGAGGTCTCCTGATAGAACTGGAAGGGGCTAATGTCTCCTCCTCCTCACCTGAAGGTTGTTGTCCTGAACTGGAAACCACTGGTGTCTTTGGTGACCCTGGCTCAACCTTCGGAGCTTCCTGCTCCTCATTCTCTATCATTGGAATAGGCTCATGGGACTTCCTGGATGCAACGTCCTCCTCAAACTTTACATCCCTGCTCACTATTGTCTTCCTCTTTCCTGGAATATAGACTCTGTAAGCTTTTGAAGTCTCACTGTAACCTACAAATAAACCCTTCCTACTGGAGGGCTCCAACTTGGTCCTCTTCTCTACCGGAACATGGATATAAACTGGACATCCAAAGATGCGGAAATGACTCACCTCTAGCTTCACACCCATGAATGCCTCCTCTAGTGTCTTGTCCTCCAAGATCCTGTGAGGACACATGTTCTGGATGTAGACTGTTGTGTTGCATGCTTCTGCCCAAAGAAACATCAGCAAGCCTTGGTCATGAATCATGGCCCTAGCAACCCCTATGATAGAGCGATTCTTTCGCTCTTCAACCCCATTCTGTTGTGGGTTGTATGGAACAGTCAACTCCCTCTTGATTCCTGCTGCTTGCTTGAAGAAACCATTGAACTCCTTGGAGGTATATTCACCCCCATTGTCTGATCTCAAGACCTTGATCTTCTTCTCTGTTTGGTTCTCAACTAGAGCTTTGAACTCCTGAAACCTGCTAAAGACTTCATCCTTGGTCTTTAAGAAGTAGATCCATGTCTTGCGAGAGAAATCATCAATAAAGGAAACATAGTACATGCTACCTGAAATTGATGCTACTGACATCGGTCCACAAACATCCGAATGCACTAGATCTAGTATCTCCTTAGACCTATGCTCGTTGTTTGGGAAAACAGCCTTGGCATGCTTGCCAAGCATGCACCCTCTGCATACTCCCTGCTGCTCAATGCTGAACTCTGGAAGACCTGTGACTATCTCCCTCATAATAGGCAACGCTCTATGATGCAAGTGCCCCATCCTCTTGTGCCACAACTCACACAAGTTGTTACTGCTATGAACTAGGGCTCGAACAGGTTCACCCTGCAACCTGTATAGACTGCCTTCTCTAACCCCTATCACTTGTGTTGTTTCCGGGCTAGATTCTTTTGGTCTAATAAGGACATGTTGGTTCTTGAACTCCACTGCATAACCCTTATCCTCCATAACCGAAACTGAAAGCAAGTTCTTCCTGAGACCTGGAACAAACAAAACATCATCAAAGTCTAAAGAGTTCCCTGACTAGAGTCGAAAAGGAATGGTACCAATTCCTTCAACTGGATACTTGGCATCATCACCAAGCTCAACCTGAACTCCTAAGTCCTGCTCTTGTAGACTGGTAAAACATTGTCGGGCTGATGTCATGTGCCGAGATGCCCCACTGTCCACATACCAAGCATCCCTCGAAACCGTGCTGGTAGAAAGGCAAGAGACCAACGAGAAATCCTTCTCGAATTTGGCAACAAACTCGCTCATCTGAGTTTCTACAGAGGCTGCTACCTGCGTTTGTTGCTACTTCCCTTTGCCCTTCTTGTCTGGACACTGTGATGCATAATGGTCGTGCTTATGACAAATGAAGCACTTGATCTTGCTCAAGTCCTTCTTCCCTGACTGTGAGGTTGACTCCTCACTCTTTACCTTACCCTTGTTGGGTCCTTTACCTCTGCCCTTCTTGGTTTGCCCAAAGAGAGCTAGGTTATCGTCACCACCCTTCTTGCTGGCCTTTGACTCCATCCGAGTCTCCTCCTGGATGAAATCATCCCATAGTTTCTCATAGGTGGGAAGGTGCTCACGAGCACAGATGCCTTTGACAAATGGTTCCCATGAAGTTGAGAAACCATTCAGTGCCATGTTCACCAACTCTGTGTCTAGAACCTTCTCCCCAACTGTTGCCAGTTGATCACGAATCTGCATGATCTTCATCAGGTAACTGGTAACGGTGTCAGATCTGGTCATCTCCATAGATCTGAGTTTGTTCCGCAATATCATATTTTTGTTTATGTTCTCGCTCTGGTAGAGGCTAACCAGGGCATCAAACATATCCTTTGTCGTAGTCTTCTCGGATATGTGAGGAATCAGGTGATCCTTCACTGCATCCAAGATCATCCGCTTAGCCTTCACTTCCTTCTTTTTGTGAGCTGCCAACTGCTGCGGGTCTGTAGGCGGAGTCACAACATCCTTGACAATATCCCAGAGATCATTCTCTTCCAATAAGAACATTACCCTCACTTTCCAGGGCAAGAAATTGGAGGCACCTTCCAATCTATCCTCAAATCTGAGGCTAGCTGCTGCCATTTCTGAGATCTACTGCACAAACTTCCAGATCTGATATGAATGACTCAAAAAAAGAAAGAAAGTTGTCCTGCAAATAAGCTTAGTCCTTCAAGCAAAAGTATGAAACCCTCAACTGCTGGTTTTTTAATGTCCAACAGTGATCTACTGTTGTAAACCCTTGAGGATATCAATAACAGAACCTAGCTCTGATACCATGTTAAGTTTTCCAAACCCTAGACAACTGTTTTCCTATGTTTCTAAACATGCAACATGCAACAGCCACACTGACGGCTGGAAAATGAACAGAATAAACAGCGGAATGAACAAAATAAACAGGTGAAGTCAAAACTATTATTGAACCTGTATATTTAATATAATGGAGGAGATTACAGTTACAACAGGACAGCCTGCTCTCTTGCTGCCTTTCTGGCCAGCAAATCACTCTTCCTCCTGGTCAATAGCCTTGTTGTTCTCCTTCAGCAATCTGCCTTCACTTCCTTCTGTTATACTTTCTATTATTGTGTAAAACACTCTTGCCCTACTCCTTTTATGCTTGAAAAGGAAACCCTAATCTCTCTAACCCTAATCTATTCAGATGTATGGTCAAGATTACATCTCATCTCATCTTGAGATGTGTGGTCAAGATTGAATCACTTAAGTGAATTACAAAATAGAATCACTTAAGTGAATTTCAAAATAGAATCACTTAAGTGAATTACAAAATAGAATCCGAAATGTCTCGAACCACTTCTAGCGCGTTCATACTGAAGCCTGTGCAAGAAGTTCTTGTCCGAGCTACATTTCTCAACATAGCATTCATACCAAGGATGAAGTGTTTGATCAAAACTTTCAAGGTTCTTTTTGAAAACCAATTAGATAGAAGGATTAAGCGTATAAGGATAGATGGAGGTGGTGAAATGTTAGTTGTGCTTTTCATGATTTCTTGGCCACTCATGGAATAGCATATCAGAGGACTATTCACTACACTCCTAAATAGAATAGTGTAGCAAAAAGAAAACCAAGGTAATCATGGAGATGGCTCATTGTATGATTCATGCCAAGGGACTAGATCACATGTAAAAGGTATATCATCAACTGAATACCTACCAAGGTTGTTCAAGGAATGACACCTCTTAAAAAGTTGATAGGGGCTAAGTTGGATGTGTCTATGCTCCGAGTCTTTGGGTCTTCAACATGGGCTCACATACCCAAGAGTCTTCGGAAAAAGGAGTCACCTAAGAGTCATAAGTGTATGTTTGTGGGATATCATGATATCTCAAAGGCATATATATCGCCTTTGTGATCCTCAAAGGCATGAGGGGTTTGATTAGGAGAGATGTCAATATTTGATGAGGTTCTTCCAAGACCTCCTTCCACTCCCCCTCTTGAACTTTTAGCTTCTAATTCCTTTGATTCTCTGCCTATTCATAATCCAACAAGTTCTTTAGATATCTTGGTTGGTTCCATCCCTAATAGAGCATCTTGGTTGGTTCCATCCCTAATAGAGCATCTTCCTCTTCTAGTGGTTGTTCACTGCCTATCAATTTGACTCCATCCCGCACAATTTTTCAGACAATCTCCTCTTCCCCTAGAGCAAGACAGGATGAGTAGGATGGTTTAGTTCAAAAAGCTCCAGTTTTGCATGATGAGGTGGGTAGTGATGAGTTGGATTCCTCTATATTTATTTCTGATGTTGAGAAGATGTAGGATACTCATGCTTCTTCCCAACATCCCACCCCTAAGTAGGTTAAGACACATCTGAAGGATCCACAACCCATTTTGTCTCTTGAGCAACATCGGAAGGCTGCTTCCCGAGCTTTGAAGGCAGCCCATTCTGTAGATAGGGGTGAGTACATTCCCGATACGAGAGGTGAACTGATCGAACAGACGAGACAAGGAATCAGCATGAGGTCTCGGGGTACAAGGTAACTCAGACGTCAGAGGGGTCAGACGTCCGACTGGTCTCTCAGTCAGTTGGCTGGGACCAGACGTCTGGGGCTGGGAGGCCAGAAGGCTAGACGTCAGAGGGTGAGACGCCTGGAAGGAAGACGTCAGGTGGCTAGACGTCTTGGGACTAGACGTCTAGGGACTGGACGTCTGGGAGCTAGACGTCTGGGACTTAGACGTCTAGGGGCTGGACGTCTGGGGTGCAGACGTCTAGGCGTCAGACGGCTGATATCATGGCTCCTGCTTCCAAGTACCTGCAAACAACCTGCCAGGCAGAGTCTTCAACCTGCATGACAATAACAACACAACCTGCAATGACACTCAAGCATACACAGTATAACACGAAGATGATCAAGCACTGTCTTATTCTCTCCAGAAGGTTACGAGATACAATGCAAAAGTAAGGGGGTATTTAAAAGGCTGCGGAGAGCGGTTTCCCAACTACCGCGCCAACCACCCAACCGTTTGCCCAACCAACTAGTTAGACGTCTAACTAACGGTTTAGACGTACGACTAGCCAGACGTCTACACTAACTAGACGTCTGGCTTAACTAGCCTTAACCCAAATAGCGGCCATTTTGTCCTTTTGTGCATTTAATCCTTCTCTTCTGATTGGCTGATTAAACTAAGCAACACTATGCCTTATACAAAATGGCATTACAAAATAGCATAAATCCACATTTGCTATATACATTCAAAATTGCTTGGGACATTTTCACAGTCAGTTCCTCATTTTCTGTTGTCTGGAACTGTCGTCTACATCTATCCTCCCCTTCGAAGAAGTCGATGTCCTCAGCGACTTTCTCCGCTCGGTATGTGGGGTCTCTGCCTCTGCTTCAGGTGGAACTGGGTTCTTAATGTTGACAACCTCTATAACAGCTTCATACTCCTTCATCTGCATCTTCAACAGCTCCCTCTCCTCCTTGAGTTGGTTGGTATAGTTATAAAACTTAGCACATTCCACCCCAAGGTTGTTAGCACGATCTTCTGTCTGTTTGAGAGCATCCAACAACTCAGTCTCCCTCTTCCTGAAGATCTCCTTCATCCGTTGTTCAGACATTGAGCCAGAAGACGAAGGTGCTCTCTGTGCTAACTGTTGCTGTAGAGTTGCCTCCCTTTGGCGTGCCTGTTGCAGTTCCTCCTTCAAGCTTGCCTGCTCCTTTTGCCAAACTTCTTCTTTCTTCTGCCATGTAAGCTCGGACTGATTTTTCTGTGCTGCTAAGTCCGTTGTCTGCTTAACCAGTAACTCCTTAGCCTTCGTCAACTGGGAATTATCTGCCTCCAACTGGGAGATCTGTCGAGTTTTCTCTTCCAGTTGCGTGCCAAGGTACTCCATGGTCTTCTGGAGCTTATCAAGTTCCCTTCTCATGCCGTCTATCCTGTTCATACCTTCATCTAGGAGCGTCTCCTTCCGCTGTATCATCTCCAGAGCAGTTCGCAGTTCTTCATCAACTGCTTTCTTAGCTGCGTGTACACACTTCAAACCTTCCCCCAACCAACACAATAGATGGGCAATGAAATTCATTTGTGCATACACCGGTAATAGTTCAGGAGCTACTTCCGCCTGTGCTCCTGGTACTGCAGGTTGTTGAGGGTTCCTGTTGCTATGGCCACACTTATACACTCGTGCTGGCTCCAGATAGAGAGTAGGTGTCTTCTCTGGCAATTGTGCAATCCCCTCCATTGTGGTCAAGCCAGAAATGGACAAAGTCCATGGGATGTCCTGATATATCTCTGAGATGCCCTTCCGCCATGGTCCTTGTGCTGCCCAACTGACCAATTTCTCCATCTCTCCCTCTATCATTCCTTGCCATTGCTTCCAATGGCCCATGCACGCTGCTTCAAACTGCAAGCGTATATTATCCATAATCTCCGTTAACTGTGAAAAACAATCAACCGCTTGCTGATCCATGTTGTCTGACGGGTCCATAAAATTCGGTACCCGTACCTGAAACACTTGAGACCATAGGTCCTGTTGTTCCTCCTCCTGTTCTTCCTCTTGTACTGCCTCTTTTCCCTTGGATGTTGTTGACTTATGACTGCTCATCTGCGGTTCTGCCCTGTTCTCCGAATCGGTCCTAGGTGGAGGCTGTTCTCCCCCTATCTCAGCCACCTCTTCTTGTAAGATTTCTCTTTCCTCTACCTGGATAGGGTCTTCCCGTGAGTGTCCTGCAGTTCTTGCTTCCTCCGGGATTCGGCTTCCCTTCGCTGCAGGTGTGGTAATCTCTCCCGGATTACCTAATTGTGTTTCCTCATTTGCGGCAAATAGCTCGTCAATTGATACTGCCCCTAATGTTGCCGCAAATGCAGTTGGTCTAACCAGTGAGTCCCCAACTGGCTTTGGTGAGCTGGCACCAACCTGGAATGCCGCTTCCGCAAAATACTCTGTGGGTCCAATGTGGACCGCTGTACTGGATCCCGCTGCCGGATTGTGAAGGGCTGAAGGAATGTTGAGATCCATCTCCACCCCCTGATGAGTTTCTAACTGTCTTTGGATTGAGCGAGCTGTCTCTAAATTCCGTTGAATGGTTTGCAATGCATCTTTAGAGAGAGTTGGGGGTGGCTCATCAAACCGTCCCTTCTTCTTCTTCCTTTGTACTATTTCTGGTGACTGGGTAACTGTCTGTTCTGTGGCTGTTTGCTTTCCTAGCCATTGGGTATCCTCCCCTTCTGAAGCAGTCACCGTCTTCTCCTGCCTCGGTGGTTTATGACATATTTGCTTCACTTTCACCTTCTTCGTTGGTGTAGTCCTCTTTGCCAGTGGTTGTGCATCCATCCACCGCAAGACACTTGGGGCTAATTCCGGAATTTTCTTCTCCGGTCCAAAGTCGGGAATCCGTACTCCTGCTCTCGTGGCTGCGTCCAAAATCAGCCCAATGGCATGAAATGCCATGGAGAAATTCTTCGTTACTCTTGACAGGAATGCCTGGATGCGGAGCGACAGATGTTGTGCCCAATCATAAGCAACTCCTCTATCTATTCCCTGCAAGTACGGAATCAGCCATATGGGCAAATCTGAACTCCTCTGTTCCCCTGATAATCTGGCCATAATGATGTTCATTATCACTTCTAGCCCAGTATGTCTCAACTGCGTCTGTTTGATGCCTCTTCCACCATGGGTGTTAAGCATCGTATCCACTTCTGCCCTGGCCAGAGTAGTGACGCTCATAATCAATTCTGGCGTCTTCTTGGGGTCTACCCTTTCGTTCACCACTGGCTTACCCTTCCTGGGTAGTCCGAATACGCGCTGAAATGACTCGGGAGAGAAGTCCACTGTCACCACCTTATCTCCTATGCGCACATAACTCCTGCAATTGTCCTCATCGTAGTTCTCCAGCAATTGAATCAGATAACCCTTAAAGAACTCTTTATCAAAGTTCGGGACTTGTAGTATAAAATGTACTCCTGCCTCCTTAAGTCTTCCCTTGACAGGGTTATCATAAGTTGCCTCTGCCCACCATTGCCGGCAAAAATCACCCGTCGGACAAGTCCATGTAATCTCTGTGGCGGGAATTGGTGCTTTTCCACCTTGCTGGACTTCCTTGCTCCTTTTGCTAGCCAATTCTGCTGCCTCCCTCCGCATTCTCGTCTGCCCTGGGTTCTCCACTTGTCCACGCACCTCGTGCTCCAGGTGATGTCGCAGCCTCTTTGCCGACACGGACTCTGTTTCTGATTCTGCCTGACTTGGAGCCTTGCCAGGTCTGTGACTCATCTTTCCCGCTCCAACTGCTCAGCTGCCTTCCTAGCCGTCTGTCCTTTCCAGCCAGACGTCTAAGAATTTGCTAGACGTTTGCCTTACCAGGATGCCAGACGTCTGCAATTTTAGTTTGGACGTCTGCTTCCTGGTTCAGACGTCTCACCGGACGTCTACTCTTCCTGCCCGGACGTCCCCTCCCCCCCCCTCTCCACGTCTACTCTTCCCGCCCACGCCCGTCTCCCGACGTCTACTCTTCCCCCCACGTCCCCCCCCCCCCCCCCCTCCGCAGACGTCGGTCCTCCTGGACTAGACGTCTGCTATGCCCTAGACGTCTGCTCAGACGTCTGCTTGCCTAGCTCGTCTGACGGCAATCCTCCTGGGCTAGACGTCTGCTTTGCCCCAGACGTCTGCTGTGGCGCGCTATCTTCACCACCCTCTCGGCTGCTTCCTCTCCTGCCAACCGTGCTCCTTGCCTTCTCCTCTACCTGCAACTGTTTGGAATGGTGAAAAATGGATGCTTAGCCTCTTTTTATAGCCTCTTGTGCATGCCATAACGGTTTCCCCAACCGCCACCTAGCAACCGTTTCCTCTATGCGCGCCACCTAGCTAGACGTCTGGATTTTAGACGTCTAGGGGTGCTGTTTTGTCTTTTTCCTTTTTTTTTTTTTATTATTTTAATATCTCCGACTAAACCGCACAGCCATGCCGATGCGGATTTCGAAGATATCTGGCCTCTCATTCCTGCTATGACGGCTTCGACTGTCGAAACTGCTAAAACCGTCATCACCCCCTGTTTCTGCTTCATCCGACTCTTGTCGTCTCCGACGATTACTTTGTCTGTGGCTGGTTTCGGGCTGAGGTTGCTCCGGGCGTCTAACTCTATACCTTGGTACAATTCGCCAGTCCGGCTGCTCTGCTTCCGGTTGTTGTCTGGCTCCTTGTTCTGGTAACTGGTGCCTACTTCCTTGACGTCCCGTGTTCTGCCGGCTTCTTTCTGCCGCCACCCGTATTTGCTCCATCCAATCCTCTACCAGACGGATTTCTCTTTCGTCTGGACTGTCGGTATTTGGATCAAATTCTTCAATTACATCCTCCAGGGGTCTACTCACAGTGCTCTGATGTGCCAGTACTACTGCTGGGGGATCCGGATGTCTCTGCCATGGGATCCGTTCCGTGCTTCCGTCATGGCGCCGGATGATTACACAATCATCCAAGTAATGAAACATTTCCCTTCTCTGTTCAGGTCGATCAAGTATGTTGTGGTCAGGCTGTTGGGGTCCCGACTGTCTCCGATTTCGGTTATTTCTTCTGGCTCTTCTGCCTCTTCCTCGGATTTCGCCATTCTGCGGTTGCTCAACAACTCTTACTTGATTTCTTCGTTCCGGATTAATATGCCCATTCCAGGTTCCTCTCCTCCCTCGAACCTGGTTCTTGTGGCCTCGGCCTCTTTCCGATCGAATCTCCCTATTGTAGGGTTGTCGTACTCCCAACTGCCCGAGATTCGGTCGGTCCCTCTGTCGTTCCTGACGACGTCTTCGGTTCCTACGAGCTCGCTGAGGTTGGCCCATAGGACTAACCTCAGGAGCACGTAGTGATGGGTTAACCGTGGCCATGCCCACTGCTGGACCTTGCGGTTCAGCAAGTGGTCTGGTCGACCTAGGGGTATCCTGAGTTGAATTTCTCCCACTCTGGTTACCGGGACGGAGGTTAACCACACTCCTCCCTTGGTCAAGTAAGTCTTGGTCACCGAGTGGCTCTGATGAACCCTCCGGATTCCTCAAAATACCTCTATTTCGGCCTTGATTAATGAGTTCGGCCCGAGAACTCCCTTCTTGGCGTTGGTTTTCTGGGGTTACGTTATGCAGAATTCGCAACCTTCGGTCTGCTCTTAGCAATCTCCTTCGCCACCTGGCTTCCTCGAAGCGCCGCTGAGGTGCACATTGTGCTAAGGCTACCTGATATTGTTCTGAAAATTCTGAGTCGGTACTTGAATTGTTCGCGTTTTCATATGCAGATATGGGCCAATTGGAAGTCTCGTGGACTCGACGTTCCAGCCTTCTCACTTCCCTCCTGTGTCGCCTGAGGTCCAATTCTGCTAGCCTGTATCGGGCTACTTCTTCGCGGTCAGTAGGACGCTGCATGGCTGCGGAATATGGAGTTCGAATCGTCGAGGTACTGACAATTCTGCTGTTTCATCTGTACTTGTGTTAGCAATGTTCAGTCCTTCTTTTGAAGAACTTCCACTCCCGATCACCTGTGTTTCATCTTGCAAACCGTACTCTTGTCTGTTGATCATGAGTCAGGTGTCGTGGGCTTCTTTGGGGACTTACTTGGGGAATGTCGGGATCAGGTTGATTTTCATCACTACTTGATTTATCCTGCCAACCTCTTTTTCTTGTTCCCTCTGTTGCTACCTGGACATCCTTCCAATTGATTGCTGCCATCTCTTCTCTTGTTATTCTGTAATTGGCAGTTGAACTCTGTCCTACTTCCCAGACCCTCGGTCTTTCAGGTAATTCCACTTGTTCTTCAGATCTTGCGATTTGTGCATCGTCTGAGTTTGCTGAATCTTCCGAGTTCAGTCTTATCCTTAATGTGGCTGAGGATGAACTCATGGACTGGTCGTCTGATGCTACTGTCTTCTCTCTCACCCTCTCCCCTTGGTCTGCATTGGTTAAGGAAAATAGACTACTTGCTGGGGAATTGCCCGATTCAGTCCTTCGTTCTTCATCCTCTTGTTCCGCCCATTCATCTCTGCGTACCTCCTGACGTTCTTCAATTCTCTCCATAGTGGTCTCCAACTCCTGGATGACTTGCTCTCGCAATCGGCTATTGTACTTGTCTCGGAGTTTCATACTCTTCGTGCAATCTCTCGAGTTTCCAACTGCATTTGTTGCAGAATTCTCGCGCCCTCTTCGTTCCGTCCTTCTCCCGGAATTTGTAGGACAACTTCTGCTGGTACCTGAAGTTGTTCCTCTTCGCTATTCGGAGCGGGTTGTTGTAACTGTTGTTGTTCACCTCTTCCAGTTATCGGTCCTTCTTCGGTTCCAAATAGCCATTCCAGGTTATGACTTCCCTCCTCCCGAACAACATCACTCTGCTCGTCATTGTCTGGAGTTTGGGTACCTGGATTTGATTCATCTCTCTTGGTTCTGGGATTTCCCTCTGATTGTTCTAAACCAATCATGTTTATCTGAACATGGGGCCTGTATAGTTTTAGTTTAGAACCGTTTATTGCTTCGGGGCAGACTGTTCCGTCCAGTTTCCTCAGTCTGACTGCCCCGTTCTCCAATACCTCTTCCACTTGGAAGGGTCCAAGCCATAAGGTTTTCAATTTCCTAGGTTTGATCTCTCTTTTTCCATTATATTTGAGGACCAATTCACCGACTTTTAGGTCCATCTTCCGAAGATGCTTGTCATGCCAAAATTTTCTCCTTTTCTGCGATATCTCCGTTGCCCATTGTGCCATGACCCTTTTCTCCCCTAGTCGAACCAATGCTGTCAGCCGCTCCCCGACGCTCTCTTCTTCGCTTAGTCGGTTGTCGACTGCTACCCTCAGGCTTGGTACCAAAAACTCTACCGGTACCACTGCTTCTTGCCCGTACATTAGCTGAAAGGGTGTATGGTTCGTTGTTGGTTTGAAAGTAGTCTTGTATGCCCACAGTATTGCTGGTAACCGTTCCTCCCAGTCGGCTCCTTCCACGCCGCATGTCTTGTACATGATAGAAACCAAGATTTTGTTAGTTGCCTCTGCTTGCCCGTTCGCCCTCGGGTAATACGGGCTGGACAAGGAATGAAAGATCTTGAATTCCTTCGTTAAGTTCTGAATAATCTCGTTCACGAAATGGCCTCCTCTGTCACTTGTCAGATGAAGGGGTATCCCAAATCTGGTGATTACTTGTTCGTACAAGAAACGAGTCGTGCTTCTTGCCGAGTTGTCAGGTAGGGCTCTAGCTTCCACCCATTTCGTGAGGTATTCCGTAGCGACTACAATATATCTGCATTTTCTTCTGCGACTTGTCCGTAATGGACCTACAAAATCCAACCCCCATCTCTCGAAGAGTTCCTGAGGTTGTGTCGGATGCAAAGGCATGAAGTCCCTCTTCAATGGCTTCCCCGTTCTCTGACACGTATCACATGCCTTGACAAAAGTTGTCGCATCGTGATAGAGGGTGGGCCACCATAGACACTGCCAACAACACTTTCCTTGATGTTGCATCTGGTCCCATGTGTCCTCCTGCCAATCCCTCATGTGTCTCCTTCAGGGTCTGTTGAACTTCGTCCTCCATTATGCATCTTCGCAGAATCTGATCCTCCCCCATCTTGTAAAGCAATCCTGCAATCAAGGTGAAGGGTGCTGACTTTGCAATCACTTTTCTTTGTTCTGCCGTCGTCATTTCTTTCGGCAGCTCTCCTGTCGATAGGTATTCCCCTATGTGTTTGTACCATGCCGGTATGGTACTGATCGCAAATAATTGCGCATCGGGGAATTCGTCAGGTATTCCTCCTTTTGCAGGTTCACCGGAGTGTATCCTTGATAACTGATCGGCTATTACGTGCTTCTTTCCTGGTCTGACAACTATCCGAAACACGAACTCCTGCAAGGTGACGAGCCATCGGCTTACTCGTCCGTATATTGTTGGCTTGTTTATTAAGTATAACAGGGCCTGATGATCCACATAGAAAGCAAACGGGTTAGCCAGTAAATAGTGTCTAAACTTTTGCACTGCATACACCATTCCCAATGCTTCCCTCTCTGTTGTACTGTAGTTTTTCTCGGCTCTTGACAGTAGCCGACTTGCGAAATATATGGGCTGATCTAACCCAAATTGGCCCTCCCGAGCCAAGGCACATCCTATTGCAAAGTTTGAGGCGTCGACATGTACATGAAACTCCCTTTCCCAGTCTGGAAAAACTAGGATTGGTGCCTTCACCAAATGTCCTTTCAATCCCTCAAATGCTTCTTGGTGTTCTTCTGTCCATCTAAACGGGACACCCCTCCGTGTAAGAGCATCCAGTGGGTGTGACATGAGAGCATAGTTCCGGATGAACCTCCTGTAGTACCCCATTGTTCCCAAAAAGGTCTTTACTGAGCTCACATCATGTGGCTCCTCCATCAGCAGTACTACCCGAATTTTGTCCGGGTCGGGTTTCAAACCCTGTTGGCACACTATATGCCCTAACAGTTTTCCATAAGGCACCATCAGGACGCACTTATCTGGATTCAGTGATATGCGGGCGTTCTTGCATAGTCCCATACACTCTTCTAATGCCTTTAAGTGTTCTTGCGTCCGGCCATAGAGTGACCAATCATCCAAAAAAGCTTTGAAGTTGCCTGTAGCCATCTTGTCGAATATGTATAAGATGATTCTCTGGAAGGTGGCTGGTGCATTGCACAGTCCAAACGACATTCGGTTGTAAGCGTATATCCCGTTCTCCACCACAAAGGTTGTCTTTAGCTTATCCTCCTCCGCAATGCTGATTTGGTTGTACCCCGAGAATCCATCCAAAAATGAATATATCTCGTGGCCTGCTACCTCTTCTAGAATGGAGTCTGTGAATGGGATTGGGAAGGGGTCCTTAATAGTTACGGCGTTCAAACTTCTGAAATCCACGCAGATTCTGATTTTGTCTGCTTCCCGTTTGAGCGTGATTACGATGGGAGACACCCATTCGCTTGTTGTAACTTTAAAAATTATGCTTGCATCCAGCATCTTCGCAATCTCCGTGTTCACCCGAGCTGCGTATTTGGGGTTCATCCTGTATGGTCGCCTCCTAACAGGTCGAGCTCCATCAATCAGCGTAATCTTGTGTACACATAGTTCGGGTGGAACTCCCTTTAGGTCCTTATATGTCCAGGCAAAAACATCTTTATACTTCATAAAGATCTTAATTGCAGCTGCCTTCAGCACATTGGATCCCAATCATCCCCACACTTAATCATCTTATTCTCATCTTCCTCTCCTAGGTTTACCTGAATCATTTTTGGTCCTTCATACTTGATCGATTCAGGGTCTCTCCCGGCTTTTAATACCTCAATGGGGTGGGCTGGCTTAACATCAATAGCTGCTTCCCCCATTGTATACTCTGCAAAGTTTTTGGGAAACACCCACTTCTCTCTCTCTTTATCCTTTTCTGCTGATGTCTGTCTTTTGTTACTGTTTCCCTCTTCAGTTTCTCTCTTTTTATCTTCCCGCGTTTCACCTTCTGTAGTGATGCATAGGCATTGCGGAGCGAATACCTCATAATCCTCCATCTACCAATGGAGTAGACCCTTATCCTGGTCTTGCTCATCCTCTGTACATTCCTCCAAGTGCAGCACTCCTTCATCCGGTTCATACCCCATTTCGCTTTCGGATAACGAAGATTCTGAGTCGTCTGAAGTTGCGATGTCCTGACTCACTGTCTGATTCTTCAGATTGATCACATACTTGTGCTGCCCCTGTTTAAAGGATAGACGCTCTTTCTCCCAGTTATGGTTGACTTTCGCAGTTCTCAACCATCCGCGTCCTAGCAATGCATCATATGCGGGCTTCTGCATAGCTATAATTACAAAATCAAGGACAAAGTCCTGCTCTGCTATGCGTATTTTTTGGTTCATCAGAACGCCAATTGTTTCGATGCCGTATTGATCAGCACCATACAACTTGAAATTCGGAGATCGCAAGGCGGGTTGCCCAATAGTCCGCCATGTCTTTTCCGGCATCACGTTCACGCTAGATCCTCCGTCCACAATTACTTGACTTAGTTTATGGTCCAAAATCTCCATATGGACCATAGCAGGTCTCCTTCCTGCTTCTATCATTAGAATTGTGGGGTCTATGAATTGCTCTTGTTTGATTGCTGCTACCTGTCGCGGTTCATCCTTCCTCTTGATGACTTCGCCGATCGTAGCATACGGCTCAGGTACTATGGTGAACAGGTTCGCCACCTTCACCTCTACCGTTGTGTTCAGTACCTGTGCTACCAACCCTTCGACCGATGCCTTCTTACTCGTCTCCGGTCTCTTCAATACTTTCTCCAGAACTAGTCGATTCTGCTTTTCTTTCTCTAGTTCTGTCTGAATCAATTCCTGGGCTTCCTGCCACCGCTCCTTCTCTTGGGCAGGATTTGGGTACTGCTCTATCTTTTTGGCCTGTGCCCTTGTCACAGCCAACACCTCCTTCTTCTCCTCCGTTACTGGGCTCACTTCCCCAATGCCAATCAAATTGACATTTTGAGTCCCACTGGAACTTGCTTTATTCGGGCAATTTGCCTCCGTATGGTTTCCTGGCCCACACCACTTACACATTTGTGTGGTGTTACTGGTATTGTTGCTTTTTGCATTCTGGGGTTTTGAACAGTTCTTCGCAAAATGTCCCCATTCTTGACAATTCCGACATTGAATGATAGGTCGGCCGTCAGAGTCGTACTGCAGTCGACTCTGACCTCCTTGTCTGCCGCCTCTACGATTATTTCGGTAGCCCCCGCTTGTAGCTCCTTGTCCATTCCTTGTTGCATTCGGCTGCTCTTCTTGTTGTATGGTCATAGTCTGATGCCGTTTACTTTTCAAGTTGAATGGGCAGTCTATGATGGAATGTCCTGCAATATCACAGATGTTACAATATGCCGTCTTCGGGCAGTTGACGTTTGTATGTCCTTCCGTCTTGCAGTCCGAGCACCAGATTTCTTTTCGGTCTTTGCGAGTATCCCCTTTGACTTCTTTCAAAATTTTATCAAATTCCCTTTTAAAGGAGTGGATTGTGCTCTGTACTTTGTCTTCTTCATCACTCGTCGGAATCTTCATTATGCTTCATATGTGCTCCAATCCCCGTGATCGTCTACTTACTCTCGCTTTCGAAATTCTTTGCTTTCTCCAGTGCTTCTTCATATGTTGAGGAAGGTACTGCCTTCATCTTTTTCCTGTATTTTGCCAGTAATCCATCCAGAAACCAGCGTTTCACCATGCCATCGGCAGGTGGCATTTCCATTTTATCGATTACTCGCTTGATCGTCTATTGTAACTCTTGACATCCTCATCGGGTTTTTGTTTTGTTATACATAGTTCCGTGATGATGTCCGTATCGTCTCTTAATGGTCGGAATTCTTCGATGAATGCTTTTCTCAAGTCTTCCCATCGCACAAAGGCCTGTGTACTCTGCTTTTTCAAATACCAGTCAATCGCCATGCCACGCAGTGTGGCTGGAAACGATTGCAGCCATTCTGTATCCTGCGTGACTCCATTTGCTCCCCAAATGGTTATGCAAGTTCCCACGTGTCTTGACGGGTCTTCTTTTCCCTCGCCTGAAAAAGGCGGGCACTTCTGTTGTACTGTCTTACTACCAATACTTGCCATTTGATTTGTGTTTTGTCCCGGATTACTCGATGTTGATGGTCTGTGTTGTTCGATTTGGTTGTCATCTCATTGTTGATGGTGCAAAGTTATATCCAAATAACGTTCTGCCCAACTCCAATTGGTCTCTATTCCGCGATCTCCTTCGCGAATATACCAATCTTGGTTCCGGTCGCCCACCCCACGAACCCTCGCATGGTTGCTCAGATACAAGGTCTTCTCCTTCAGTATCCTCTTGCCAACCGTCTCCCGCTGGTTCGGGTGTCACCGTCCTTTCCTCAATGATGGGCACTTCTTCCGCTATTTGCTCTTCGTCTTCTACAGTCACCGACGTACTCTCTTCCTCCTCAAGATACTCATGCTTCTTCCAAACATCCCA